>JAWWMP010000060.1:1524014-1615343 GCA_035047865.1 Dendrocincla tyrannina | reverse complement strand
TGCTGGTGCCTCCTCCGGACTCTCTCCAGCAGCTCCATGTCCTTGCTGTGCTGGGGGCAGCTCTGCAGGGGGGTCTCGGGGGGGGGGCAGAATCTCTTTTTCTCCTTTCCTCTTTATTTGTGAGGCTGTGTCAAGGCTGTTTGCAGGCCAGGACCCAGAAGGGGTAGAATGGCTTCTCCATGGACAGAGAATTCGAGTGGAGTTGATGGGTCATTTTGAATCTCATGATTGAACAGGGACAAAGGTGCCTGTGCTGTTGTGGCTGAGGAATCAAAGGCCCTGAATTGTCTGTGTGGAGTACTGTTTGAAGGGAATAAAGGGGGAAAATAAACTCGGCACTGTGGTAACCACTTGAACAAGATGCAAATAAAATGGAAAAGGCTTTTGTGCCTGTTGGTGTGTTTGTGAGCTGGGATTTGCAGTGCACATACATTATTCTTGATGAAAACGTTTTGACGGCTTTTTGTCAAAGCCCTTCTGTGCTATAAGTGCTTCTCTTCATCATAATGGGTTTCCCTGATAGATATCCCTGCCACTGTAACCAAACCCGCTCCAAGCTTTATTTCTTTAGAATTTAAGAATGTGTTTTTTATGATAATGCTTTTACTGGGGATGTTGAGCAGTACCCAGAGATTTGAAGCATTTGTTATTGTTAATAATACATGTTTAATAGATCCTCTTTCTTGTGGAGATGGCAAATAACTTGATTGATTCTGCAAAGGGGGATTATTTCACCTGATAATGAAATCCCCTCATTGTCTGGCACACAGAGAAATAGGATGGGACAAAACAGTTCAGCAGAAGAGATATGGAATGGTTTGTGTAGCTGTAGTGGAAATAACCTTTGCTGGTTTTTGGGTACTTCATTTCAAACAGGCAATAGGCAAAAAAACCCAAAAAGTGTGATCAGATGGAGGTGAAAGTCATGGGGAGATGAGGAAGGGTGATTTGCCTGACGCAACTGGACATGTGCAAGCGAGAGGAACTCTGGTTTTAAATAGTCTGTCAAAAATATATTGGGCAGAGCATCTTGGGCCCACGGGAGGGAATGAGTCGGTGTGTGCCGAGGATCGTGTGTGAAGGCATCACTTGTCTGAGCTGTTTGATTTTTTCCCTGTGCTGTTTGAGAGGTGAGCTGCTTGACATTCCCCAGCCCAGGGGTAGGACACGGAGTTCATGGAGAGCCTCAGAACAGTGATGTTTGATAGGGCACTGGCTGTCTTTATCTGGGGATATGTCTGGCCTATGACAGCAAAAGAGAATTACAATATTTGAGTATTCTGGCAAGGGGGTTTTGTAAGACAGAGTGGAAACTGTAGCTGATTTGTATTTCTATGAATTACAGATGTTTTAGCAAAAGGAGCAGAAATTTCTAGTTGAAAGCCCCAGAAATCCACAACCATATTATTGCCTGAACCTGTAACTACAAGTTCCAAGGTGTGAGTTATTCTAAAAGACAGTGAGTAGTGGCATGGGCTCAGTGGCCATGGGCTGAGACTCTGGTTAATGCTAAAGAAGTGGAATATTGTCAGGCTCCAGGTTCTAAACTGTACATTGCTTGTGTTTAGCCGTTCAGATGGACGTGGGAAGGACACAAAGAGGGCTGTGGGCTCATTAATGAACTGGATCCGATCTAATGTCTGAGGCAAACAGTGATTGTCCGTCTTCAGCTTTGCCTGTGGTCCCCAAGAAAGGGCTGTGAATTGTGCAAATCCACACTGACCCTTGTTGTTGCTCATGTAGACTTTGGACCCTTCATTTTTCTTTTTAAGGATAGTTCCAGTCCAGGAGATTTCAAGCTTCAGTGCTGCAGTTAATTTTGTTCCCCTTGTGAGATTTGTATCCATCTGACCTTGTCTGTGGTGAATTTTTCCAGAAGGGGGTTATGAATTTCACTTGGGAAGTTGTATTGGAAGTTGTTGGAGATGCTATAGGAAAGTGTCAGTCCCCACTTTATGCCCAGAGGTGTCCCAGAATAAAGAAATTTTAAGGATGAGAATTACTTACCTGTTTTGTCAGATGCCATTGCTGGTTGTTACTGGTGCATGAACTACTTGAAAAAGAAATTTTGCTCAATTCAAAGTTAACAGTTCTGAATTTCTTTAAGTTCAAGTCAACTAGGAACTAATTTGGGCTCCCAAAATTGTACCTGGCATTTGGACCCATTTATTTCATTATGCCTATTAATGTACTTTGCATTATGTTTCTTCTCAAAGACAGAAGCTGACTGGCTTGACATCCCTTTCCATTTTAAAGCATGTTTTGAGGATTTTATTTTCTAATTAGCATTTCATTTGTCATCTTCCCCAACCCTGTGCCATGATGATATTCTTAAGAGGAGTAGCAGGATGGATATTCAGGTACTTAAGTCTGTAAAAGCCCAGAGTTTACAGCACCAGCAGCTGTACCTGTTTTTCTGTAACTGGTTTTAATTGATTTTAAGGGCATCACCACCAATCCCTCTGCCTTTAGGACTCTCATCTTAGAAATTGATGCCCGTGAGTGGATTTATTTGTGCAGTCTCACATCTGGCTGTGAAACACTGCAGGGGAACGACAGACCCAGGAAGGGTGGCCCTGACCCCTGCTGAGAGCACTTCATTGCCTCGTCCACCAGATTCAAACCAAAGCAATATCTTAAAACATTCTGAAAGGCAGCAGAGACTTTGTACTAAAAATACCAAAGGGTTTCCCAGTTGGCTGCTCCAGCTGAGGAGTGTTGCTTGCTCTGAGACAATTAGCCACCCTCATCAAGAGTGGCTTTGGGCACATCTTGGCACTTTAAAAACACAGAAGGGATTCATCAAGAATCACACAAAACTCTGACTTAACGATTCCTCTGCCAGGCTGATGGAGAAGTGAGAGAAGGCTTGAATAAAAGAAAACCCACTCATTCAGTGAGATACATCATCTTGTTCTCCCTGTGAGCTTCCTTGGCATTGCCATGCAGAGGCTGCATCGTTCTGGTTGGGGCCAAACACTTCATAGCTGGGACCTCCTGTCTTGAAAGCAGGGGAGAAATTTGCCTCTTTGGAAGACAGTGTCAGACCTAAAACCTACAGAGAAGCGTTAATACCACGATTAGAACTTACAAGAAGTAAAACTTGAAAGAAAATAGCCTTTTGGATTTTATTTGGCTCAGAATTCTGTAGTTTCTGTTGGGTGGAACAAGATGAGGTTTCAGTTCCCTTCCAACCCAAACCATCCTGGAATTCTGTGATTTTCTGCCCCATTTCCACACTGAGATTAGTGTTTAAGATTGGGCTGTAGACAAGAATATGGCTTGTGAGATCAGAATTACTGTGAACCCTGTGAAAGGCTTTGATCATCAAAGGAATGCAGAAATTAAGTACCTGAGGCTTTGATTTCTCTTGTACATTCAGTACTTTTTTTTTTAAATGAAAGCTGTCAAAGGCCGTGATTTGGAAGGTTCATGCAAACACACAGTGTGCATGATAAATGGGATTGTTTCCTTTCACAGATTTGGTCACTCCTGATGCTTGTAAAGGTTTCCTTTATCTGTTGGATGTGCTTTTCTGACAGTCACTCAGTGTTTAATATGATTTCAGTCTCTGTTATTGGCATCTGCATATGAAATGCCGCTGGATGTCTCTGGCACAGGCTGATGTGACCTCGGGATGTGCTGTGTGATTGCAAATGATGGGAAATTTGTCTTCTGAATCAACTTTTATGACCATGGGTAGGATGATTTAAAAGCAGCAGAGTTATACCTGGGGTTATTTAGAACTCACTCCTTGGAACATTCCACTAGGAAAAGACAAAATGACCAACAAGGTACATACTAAATATTTTTTTTTTCCTGTTTAGTTTGTAACAACCTAAATAATTTTTAGCACTGTCAGGACAATAATAATTCTAATTTCACTTTGACTCTATTTGTATTTAGTATTTTAATATTGCAGAGTGATTTTAACACTAACCTGGTGATTTCTAATGAGCCAAAGCACAAGCCTACGTGGCCTGTAATAACTACATCTGGTGTGTCCAAAAAATATCTACTCTTATTTTAATTGTTTTTCATTATTTCTCTCTCAAAAATTTTGGGGGCTTGGAGTACTATAAGTAGATTTACTACATATAATCTTCTACTGTGTTCCTGTGGAGTAAAGCAGTATCCTGGTGGCCTGTGTGCTTCCAGCCTGTGTGTTCTGGAGATAGTGCTGTGCTTCCCCTGTTGCTCCCTGGCAGTGGCTGCAGTGCTGTGGGTAGTGAAGAGCTCTCAAACTGGCACAGTTGGTGTCAAAATGTGTTTAATTTCAGCCCGATTTTACTACACAAAATCTCACTGCCTTTTGTCTTGGTGCTTAAATAAAATTATAATCTTCACTTGCATAAGACCCCTGTTGCTTGGAAATTCAAAAGCAAGATCAAACTGGCTGCTCAAGTACAGAAAAACTACTTTTTTTTTTCCTTCTCAGTGAGACATGAATGACTGCAAAGGGTAGATTTCATTTTAAAATGGTGCTGGGGAAAAGGCTTTCTCACTAGAGTCTGCATTTCTTGTAAACATGTCATTCCTCTGCTTATTTATCATCTACCCTTCATAAATGTCAAGTGTAATAACAAAAGGCTTTAATAAACTTGTCAGAATTGTTTCATGCCAGATTGTGTGAAAAGGTTATGGATAATAATAAAAACAAGACCTAAAACAAGGCTGAATTCAGCTTCAGGAGGAGCCTTGGTCTCTCTGTCTCTCCTGAGAACTTTGTGCTTTGCTGCCACAGTGGTTTCAAAGAGAAATTCTTTTATAACATGCATTAAAACCGAAATCAAATCTCATACGTGCACACAGTACTGAGTAGAAAAAGAAGTATTTTAAGCCAGTCATTGCAGTAATGATGACTTAATTTGAGGAGCTGATGACAAGCTCCCTTTCTGAGATATGTCAGATAACAAGAAATAGCCTGGCACCTTTGTGCTAGCTGAAATTATTATATTTTTGAAGCCAACAAGGATGAGAAGAGGTTTTTTGGACCCAGTTCAGGAAAGTACTTGCCTCACTGCTTGACTTTAACTGGTTATGTGCAATTTGTTGCTATTTATTAAAAGCACAGAGTACATCTTATCACCGAGTGAGCTGCTGTCCTCCCACGCTTCCTCCAGTGCGTTTAATTCTCTCCTTTCCATCCGCTTGCATAATCATTCCATTACAATAGCTTGGGAAAGAAGTAATTGGTTTCAAATGTTCCTGCTTGACCAATTTATATTTGAACACTCAATTGGGGACCCTGTGTTCTCCACAGAGCGCTTGATGTTGCCTGTATTACTGATGGTTCCCTGGGTGCTCATCTTAAAGATTTCCTCCTCACTATGCTACTATTTTTGCTTGACCTTGCACAGGCATACTCAGAAGGCAATGTTGTTGTTAAGATGTTTTGAACTGAATGACTGTACTAATGTGTACAGACTGCCCAGCTCAGAGCAGCCATTAGCTCCTATAATTACTGCTCTTGTCCATTTCCCTTCTCTTTAATGATTTGTATTATGCTCATTCCCAGAAGCAGAAAGTGAGTGGGCCCTGATACCCTGAGTGTGCATCTCCACAGGGTGTGGGGAGCCAAGAGGCTCCTGTTAACCAAAAAGGTGAAAGAAACCGTAGGTCAAAGGGTTCCGTGTATACATATATATATATATATAATGTGAGCACTACTGTGGCTGAGAATCCCCAGCTGGTCAGTGGCAGAGCAGGGAACAGCCAGCTTATGGCTTAGGATGGTGAGTTTTTCATTAGCAATAAAATGTCACACAATGAAGAATAATTTAGGTCGGAAAAGCTCTCCAACACTATGGAGTCCACCCAGAGCTCTGAGTGCCACATCCAGTCGTTCCTTGGACACCTCCAGGGGTGAGGACTCCAAACCTCCCTGGGCAGCCCCTTCCCATATTGAACAACGCCTTCTGGGAAGAAATGTCTTTGCCCTGCTGAGTGGTAGCAAAGCATCCCCTGGCTTAGGAGAGAGTGTGTGTGTGTGGTTGTGCACATGGCTGTGCAGTGCCTAGAAATGTGATAGTTCTGAAGTTTCTGGGTGTCTTTCACTGTTGATGAATTTGTTGCTGTCTTGCTGCTCTCATGCTTCTCTCTTAGCTCCCCATCCATATTCTCTCACAGTCCACTCCTAAAAATGGAGAGATGTGTTTATTTGGGGCTGCTGTCCTGTTCCATGTGCACTGTCCCTTGCAGGGGCACATACTAAAGCTTCCCAAAATTGGAGGTGAAACTCTGAAGTCACCAGCCTGTCCCATCAGTAGCTTTGATTGTCCATGTGCTTTACCTGTGTTTGATTCCTTTGCTTGCTGGGTAATGACATAAAGGTGGGGTTTTGTTCAGTTGGAAAGCGAGGAAATGTTTATTAAATGTTTATCTACTCATTTCTATTAGTAAGTACTTTTCTAATTAAGCTTTTTTCCCCCCAAGGCCTCAGTGAAAAATGAAGCCCACCAGTCTGAGTAGCAGAGAAATGATGAGTTCCCATCCCCTTCTTGCTCCCTTTTCCTTACAGCTGTTTAACACTGGCTCTTCGTGTCTGATCAAAGAGCTGTGTACAGCTCAGGTTATTCCACTTAGCAGCCTGGTGATCAGCAACTGCCTTCTGGGACAAGGCAATGCAAACACACCGTGCATACAAGTGGTGTGTTGATAACTTCCCAAGGATGGGATTCATGAAATATTTAAAGAGAGAAATGTCTCAGCTCAGGTGTACACTGACAGCAAGGACTGCTGTGCCCTAAATTGGAAGAATGATTACGGTACCAATCAAAGGCAATGAATGTGTTTTGTGTAGGCTGTGAATTCCTTTCTGCCCAAAGTCTCTGGATCTAATTTTGGTGTTTTGATTCTTGAGTCCAGCCCTTTCTGCCATGCAAGTATATTGGATTAAACATTACTGGAGCTCAAGTTCACCTTTGCTCATCCATGAATTGTGCTTTTTCTCCCACTGATGTCTCCTGGATATTATAAGGAGGGATTTGTGGCGAGAGCTGTGTGACAGCTTTAATTAGTAAAAATCCTCCTTGTGTGTGAATTCTGATGGAGTTCAGAACAGTGTAGAATGTCCCATATGGATGCTCTGCAATCTGATTTTCACTTTAAGCCTCAACTTGAACAGGACTTTTTTTGCTTAGGAGTTACCTTGGCCTCTGATTAGGAGATAAGGGTGCAGGTGAGCATCTGGGATTGAGGAAAAAAATCAATTTTGTTATACCCAAAATATTTCCAGTAGCTTAAACTGGAAGGTGTAAAACCTGAGTAGAAGGCTGAAATCTGGCTCTGGAACAGATGCAGCAAAACTGCAAAATAAGAGGCTTTAATAATGACATGAGTTTGAAATGAAAGGATTACTCATTTGCAGCAAAATCTAAAGGAAAGAAGGAGCATGGAAAAAAACCCAAAAATAACTTTGGGGGTGGGGAAAAAAGCCCTAAAGCTGTTTGGAGAAGTGAGGTCCTGAAGCTCAGCAAGGACTGTGAAGATGAAGGTGATGGCTCAAGTATTGTGGATGATGATGAGGGATAGAGAACTGGTTCTCTACTCTTTACCTATATTGCTTTTGTTTTATTGATGTGCTGGGTTAAAAAACAGGCATGAAAAAGAAGCGTGAAAATTAAATAAAATTAGGAAGGGAAATTAGGGGGAATTAATGAAGAATAGTTCAGAAATTCTTTTGTCCTCCCTGTTTCTTGCTGAGTATTTAAAAGTTTCCCATGGCAGCACAAGGATTTAGGTCCCTGACACAAACTGTAAATCTTTTACTTGCTGAAGTGAAAATGCTAAAGGAGTTTTTTTGGGGCTTTGTCCCTTCTGCTCAGGCTGTGCTGGCTGTTTGCATTACTTAGGAAAACATGGAATGGTTTGGATTGGAAAAGACATTAAAGACTAACTCATGCCATCCCCTGCCATGGGCAGGGACACCTTCCACCAGCCCAGGATGCTCCAAGCCCCGTGGAATGGGCACCCGCTCACTGCTCCTGCTCTCTCTGCTTTTGAACTTTCCTCTTGTGTGAAGAGAAAGAGTTGCAGAGTTTCTCAGTTATTTATGCTCAGACATTTTTTATCAGGGAACTCTGGAGAATTGTTTTAGCACTATCACAACTTTGTGATTCATTTTTCTCTGGGAAGTCATTTCCAGGAGGCCAATGGCGGGCAGAGATACTGGGAGAGGGGGGAGAAACAGTGACGTGTCCTGATAAGGATGGTGCTTCAGCTGTAATTCTTAGCGAGAGACCAATTTCAGATTCTGGTACCTTCTAATTCTCCAGTGGATGAGGTTTCCACTTCTGTAAAACGTAACAAATCTGTGATATTTTTATTGTGTATTATTTAGGTTTTCTCCTGTGCTCTAGGATTCCTGTGAGCTGAGGTTTTAAATTTTGCATGTGGGTTTGCACCTTGCTCTGTGCTACGTTAGAACGTGACAGAAAAGATGTATTTGTGTGCCAAAAGATTCGTTGTTGGTTGAGAGTCAAGACAGGAATTTTATTGCTGAAATTTGTTTTCTGGGATGTAGGTCCAGGAAAGGATTTGCTAGAGAAAGAAGGCACTGTAACTATTCCATTTTTAGTCTGAGTGAAAATGAGAAAACAGCCTGGGCTCCATTGTGTATTGAACTCATCTTGGTGGAGAGAGAACTCAACACTGGAATAGACTTATATAATGTATTACTTCTGTTTGACCCTTGAGTTATGAAGCTCACTGACTTCTTCCTTGTTTAATTTAGTCGTGGCAAAAAGAGATGGCGTAGCCCTGATACCCATTTTTATCAAGGCTGTTATTCTGATGGAGAATCTTAGTGACTTTTTGTAATGCTGAAATGGAATAAAGGAGTCTCAGTAGACATTAATGTTAAAGCTTTGGTAATGTATGTCTGCTGTTTCTTGCAATGAAGGGACAAATGCTTTAGAGTTCCTTTTATTACTAATAAAGGTTATACACAAGCAGTAATTGAACGAGAAACTGAAAACAGATTTTAGACACAACTGTCTTAACACTTGGGCTGCAATAACCTTGTTTTGGCCTTTTTATGAATTAAAATTAATTTCTTAAGTTTTATAAGTATTGCAAGTCATTGTAAGTGTTTGTAGTTTGTACACAGTAAAAGCTAATGATTCTCAAATACTAAAATTTGGGTTATAAATAGAGAATTTTCTTTGTGTTTAAATTCTGGTCCAGGTCCTGGTTGTTATTGACCTGGAGAGTGACACTGCTGTTTGTTACTTAATTGTTATACATTGGGCGCTTTGTCTTGGTGCCAGGTCTCTTGACAATGTGGCTTCTCAATCTGGTCCTTCAATGGAATAACCACTGAACATCCAGTAAAATCTGCTTTTACCATTAACAGAAATGGTACAATTAAAACACACATTTAAAACTCCAATAAATCTTTAGTCTCCTTCTTTTGTCCTCCTCAGAAAACAGCTCAAAGAGTTCTATAATAACACTATTTCAGCTGATAATTCAAGGGAATGCCTTTATTTTCTGAGGAGCTGCTGCTGCCTGTCCTCGGGATGATGGCCCTGTGGTTCAGATCAATAGATATTTTCTTCTTGTGCTGATTGAGCTTTGACTGGAAAAGAAAGCAAGTAAGGCAGGCATGGAGGAATTGTAAGTGTGCATGTGTGTTCGTGGAGATGGCAGCGCGATGACCCGCTTTTCGTGATAGTACTGAAATAGTAACATGTTTCAAGTAAACATCAAATGCCATCCAAACAGTTACCACAGTAATCATAAAAGAAATTTAATTTCAGTCAACCAAATGAATATTCAGCTGATCCACTTAACTTCCACAAAGGCACTGTGCACTCGCTTCATACCAATGTTTGATGACATTCAAGCCCAGTTGTTTTCTGTGGTCAGTCAACAATTTCTGCTTCTTTAAAACTTTGGTTGTGAAAATACTGTTGTTGAACATTGGCCAAGTGCACTGTTACTTTAAGACAGTGGTCAATATTTATTAGTTTTCCAAATCTTTATGAAGATAAGTGGGATAGTTAGTGGGAAGAAAAGTCTCTAAGAATCCTATGTAGGGAAGAGTCATAGCCTGATCTCATTTCTTTGGAGGAAAAAAAGGTGCTGGTAAAAGTATTCCTGTGTGTTCCCATGCCCCTTTAAAAACAGGAGATTTTCTTAATGGTTGCTACTAATGATAAATATTTATTCCCACCTTATGAAGGAATGTCATTGCTGCTGTCTTCACAATGTCCTTGAGTACATTTTTAGTGTGACTTTAATCAAATGTCATTTTAACTCTAGTCCTATTCTGCAAATCTCTAGTGAAATTCTATTAATTTTCAATTAAACTTCAAGTAAACCAATTAGCATTTTCATTTCTATAGAGCAACAAAGGCAGAATCTGTAATGAGTCTATCCAGTTACTCACAGAGGAATAAATGGTCTGGATAGATTTCTCCAGTGTATCTCTGTGAAACTTTGTCAAGTATATTACCTTTATCATTTTCTCCCCTGCATTAGGCTCTGAACTGGAGCTCTTCTGGTATACAAAACCGTATTCAGCTCCTTCTTTCCCTAAGCTGTGTTCCAGAGTCTTTGTCTTCACTGCAAATCTTCAATATTGCACAGTGTGTTTTTACCAAAGTCAAAGCCGTGTCTGGCTGAGTCAGGCACTGTGAAACCCTTCTTGTCCTGAACAACTTCAGAACCTCAGTTTGAGAGAGGGCAGGAGAAGGAATTTTACCTTCTCATTCTAAATACATGAATAGAAATGTCTGAATTATCACAGCGGGAAACACACTCAGGCCCAGATTGTTCCTGTCTCTATATCTGGTGTTTCACCCTCTCTTTTCCACTGTCTTTTATTGCTACCTGCTCCTCTCAGGCAGACACGATCCCTGCCCTGAAGAGCTTAATTATAGAGAAAAGAAATATATTGTCCCCGAGAGGGAATCCTGGAGCTCTTCTGGAGAGGATGTGGTATCCTATACTTTCATAATTTCTTCCAGCTTGTATCTGCCTGTCCCCAATGCCCACCTTGTCCCCCAGCCCAGAGCACTGAGTGCCACGTCAGGGTGTTACCTTTGCCCACATAACTCTGTGAGCCTGAGTTTAGTCCACCACAGACTCCTGAGTTACACCCCTGGGACTGAGAACAGCGTCTTTCTTTAAGAAAGGAGTCCTATGCGAATCCTTTTTCATTTTCCTTTAATTTTTTATTATTTTTTTTTTTTTTTAGCAGCAGAAAAGCCTGTGCAGGGTTATTATTGCTGTAGGTTTATTATTAAGGTTGTAGGATTGACCTTGGGTTTGATGAGAAACCATTTTCCATTTTCAACCTAAAGGATTTTTGAAAGTCTTAATATGAATAGTTTCCATTACTTTCATATTAATCTGTGATATTGTGCTCTGTGATATGAAAATATGTGTCTTGTGTATTTTAGCAGCTGAGCCACCATGCCTCATGTTTGAGATTACCTATAAAGTGAAGCATTTTAAAATGCTGGCCTCGAGCAGAGTAACAGCATTGCTGTGACCTCTGGTGTTTGGAACTATTGATGATGATAATAATAATAATAATTTGGGACTAATTTTGTGATTCCCTGATGAAAGTGTATGTGTAATTAGAGATTTGAATTAATCATATTGCCCTGGAGCAAACTGAGATGCCAAAAGGCTAAATGAGTCCCCCAGGGGTGGTGACAAAATGGTGACAGAGCTGAAAATAAAACACAAATATCTTCACCTCCCTTGTCCTCAGGTTGTTCTGTCTGTGTCCCAAACCAAGAGAAGATGCTTTTCAGTGGAAAATGTGTGGCCAAAGAGCTGAAGAGCCCATAGAGAGCTCCGTGTTAAATCCCTCATTGAAGGTAAGTTCTAGAAACACACTGCTGTAAATCCATTTACTTCATATAATCGAGGCGACAAATTAGAGAAAACAAACTGTTGTAATTATAGAAAATCAGCCAGTCCACTAATTGAAGTTACAATCCATCGAGAGAGTTTATATACTTAAACAATGTACCAACAGTAATTACAAAAGTAAAGCCGGTGAAATGTTCTCTTTCCCTTGACAAGGGGGGAAAGTATGTGGAAGCCTGGACTTCTTAGGGCTCTGATTTGGGAAGTTGTGCAAAGATAAGTTTTTCTCATGTTGTCCTTGCTGCTTAAAGCAGACATAGCTCCTGGAACTTTGGGTGACACCTCAGAACCAGTGAACTCCTTGGGAAGGAACTTTTGTTTGGCTCGTGGTCCTGTGGAACTCTTGATGTGAGTTTTAACAGGTTGTGACAGGTATCACATGTTGTCGTACAGTGGTTTTCCCCAGATACATTTGAAATATTATTTTCGCAGCAATACTAGTAATAGTTAATTATTGTTTAACTCAGCTATATATTAATTATTACTGTAATTGATATTTTTGAATAAATAAGCTCTTAATTTGCATTCCTGCAACGTTTTTGTGCTTATCCTTAGCACAAGTAAAAGGAGTAGGAGCAGAGGTAGTAGTGCTTAGCTGTAGTTATTTTTGACATAGTGTATAATTATGTCTGTAATTCCATTTAGTACATGTGAATGCTGTAAATGAGATAAGTACAAGCACAGCTTTCCTTGTACAAGTATCCCAACCCTCTGACTGGAATGTAGGAGGTGGAGTTTTCACTCTTCCAAGCTGTACCCTGCTCTGTAACAATACTAAGCCCATTTACACAATAAATGGAATGACTGGTTTAAAAAAGGGAGCAAAAGTGAAGGACTATGGACTGCAAAGCATTTGCCCATGGGAGTTCCAGGGACAAAATAGCTGAAGTGTGAGCAGAAACTGTGCTGTTAATAATTTTCCTTATAAACAATTTGCAAAACCTGATGTATAAACAGCAGAGAAGTGAAAGAAAAGCTTGTGGGGCTTGTTCAGGTTCCCAGCAGCCAGAATGTTCTGTACCTTTCCAACACACATCGAGACAGTATCAAAGGCAAAGCCAAGGCACAGGCACCATGACAAGGGATTTACACACGTGCTGTTTTCTTGAAAAGCAGTTATGAAAGCGAGATTAGAAACTTCTGCCTTTGAGCTGGCAATATTCATACTCGTTTTAAAGACCTCCAAGAAACACAAGTAAACTGAGGTGGTTCGTTCCTGAGATGCTCCTCATTTTTTAGGAATTAAATGAAAGAAAGGTGGATAAAGTGAAGGATGATGGATGAAGTGGTTCCTCCTTCACCCAGGGGGAGCAGCTGGGAGGAGTTTAGTGGGTGGCTGAGTCCAGGGAACAGGGGATCTGATCCAAGTGTAGGGATCACTCTAGGCTGTTCTGTTGTTGAGCCCCAGCCTATGTTAATGCTGGAGTGTTTAAAAAAAGGGAAAAACAAAACCAAACCAACAACAGAAAAACCCAAACAAACAAAAGAAAGGAAGTGTGGGGGTTCTTTGGTGGGTTTTTGTTTGTTTCATTGCTTTTTTTCGTTTTGCACTGAGAATGTGATGAGTGGGCCAGCTCACCCTGGATGGGTTTTGTTGCCATGGGATTTAACAAGAAGCAGGTTAAATGCATTAAAAAGTCTCTCTGCTCAGGATCTTTCTCATGGTTTCAAAGATACATGGCTGGGGATTTCTGGGGGAAGCAAATGCTGGCAAGGACTGAAGGTGAATTGTTTTTACTCCTTGGTGTCTGATTGGCTGTGTTAGAAAGTGTCAGTCTTAGGCAGGGTTTTTCTGCAGTTCAAACTTTTGTGCAGAGCAAAAACTATCAAAATGTAGAGCTTTAAGGAACTAAAAAAGCCCAAGTAAAACAGGGCATTCTTTGATAGACTTTTGCAGGACTTGTGCCACTGCCCAACAGTGCATAGGATTTTATTTAAGACTTCTGAGCTAATTCTACTGACCTTATTCAGTATCTCATTCCATAACCGGTTCCATTTAGATGAGGAGAGTGTGGGCATTTAAAATTTCTTTCTGATGTATTTATTAGTCGTGAAATGCATCATAATTCTCTTTGTCCTTGTATTTAGTAGCAAAGTTGTCATGAAAACACACTGGACGTGCTGAGTGATTCTTTGCTGTACCATTTCCCTCTCCCTCCCTGGCACAACTTGGCTCTCTCTCGTAAGATTCATAGTTGGAAACTTGTTGTGGTCTCTGTGTTTATTTTGCCCTCACTGTCTTTGAGATATATCTGCAGAGAGGAATGGGCCACAAGTAGCCATTCAGTAAAGGCTGAATCTTATTTTAGGGAGAGTTATGCAAGCACCTTTCACTTGTTTACTGAACAAACGCACAGTCAGGAAGGTTTGAGTTACATTGACTCGTCCTGCCATGTAAAGTGAAAATGAGCACGGGCATAAAAGTGAGAGAAGGAAAAAAGGAGGGATGATGAAAGCGCCATTTTCCCCTCTTAAGAACAAAGCTGTTTTACACTTGGCCGCAAATCCCTTCTTGGTAATATATATTTTGAATGATTTAAGAGTACTTTAGCTTTTTAGGGGTGTATTGCAGGATTTCTAGAGCTGTGCACTTTTTGTAGGGCTTTGAATAAATGAAATACTGTCTGAGGTATTGTCCTCCATTACTGCACTATCTGAGCAACTCTTAATCTTTAATGTTCTTACTCTGACAACAGCCCTGGGAGTTAGGGAGGTTCTATTATTCTTTTTACAAGTGAAGAACTAAGGAACAAAGAGGCTCAGACTTAGATTTGCTCTTTAGGCTTCTTGCCTTGGTTGGGGTGAGAATTGTGCTATCCAAGACACTTCTCTGTTTGCATTTAAAGTCATTACTGGTGCAGTATTAATTGGGGCAACATCTAAATTCCTTTTAAAAAATAATGAAGAAGGTCAGTGAGTAAGGAAAGGTTCAGTTAAAGTCAGAGAAAGGGAAATGATTTCTTTTTAATACATGGTATGAATGTCTGTGCTGGACTTAATCTGCCTGAACTCTCCTGAGATTTGTTGGGCTGGAGAGTAAAAGTCAGTGTCCATTTCTGTGCTTATTCCCAGGAAGCAGAACCTGCATGGTTTGAGTTGCTGTCTTCAAAAATGCCTTATAAAGCTGCCAGGGTGTGTAGCCACCACCTTTGCATCTTCCCCACCTTTTTAAAACACCTACAAAAATATAAATAAAATAAAACAAAATTATTTTTTTCTTCTGCCTTCCTCTGCCATATAATTTCACTGTACATTCCCATTGGAGCCCTGATTTAAAGTGTGATTTCTTGTAACTGATAAAGTGTATAGCCAGCTTATGGTTTTCATTATATATGGGTTGAACTTTATGCTTTTTTTTTGACCCAGAGATAGGAAAGCTTTGGCACTGCCTGAAGTCTAAGAGCAGTGAATTACTCCAGAGTCCCAGGAAGACATTTTTTTCCCCAGGTCAGCAAATGCTTGTAGGTTGTGATAGATATTTTCAATTATGTCTCCAGAAATGAATTATGAGTTGTGAAAGGAACAGAACACTCATACACTCAAGTCCTTGGGGGATTCAACTGTGCAGTCCCAGGGCTGCTTCTGAAAGGGGAAGGTTATAGGAATCAGGGAGAGACAAAAGCCTTCTTGCTGGCACTGGCAGAGCTGATGGGGGTGCATGGCATGTGTGTTTTAGGTGTGCTCGTGTTGACAGAAACCATTTGGTTTTCAAAGGATGCTGAGAAGACTGAGCATCAGATTGCCAGGAATTTATTTTTCTTTTTTAAATAGAAATCAGGTGTCATGGAAATGTCTGTTGTAGGTCAGTCAGACTGGGTAGGATGATCTCATTCTTTTTTGCTGCTGTGAGTGTTTTTTGGGTGTGTAACTGTATATTACACTAGGATATTACATTACCTACTTATCTTCAGCTTTTGGAATCAGGATCTTCAGCATGGTAGAACTTTAACCAAGAAGTCCTTGATCTGTGAAACCTAGGACAATTTAGGTCAATCAGAGCTTGCAAAAGCCTTTATTCTGTTTAATCTTTTGGCTTTATGTCTCTATGAACGTTATTTTTTATTTCTTCCTATCCTCTTAAGACAGCAGGAAGAGAAAATAAAATCAAGTGGGAGCAATTGAAGTTACACTATTTGTGCAAGCCACAGTCTGAAGTATTGTATTGATTTTTAAACCAGGTAGTGCCTTATGCGAAGATTAAGAATACCTAAATGGAAGCAGAACAGCACAGTTAAGGCATAGAGTTTTAACAGCAAAAGGTGGTTTTCCTGAGGATTTATTTTACATTCCTAACACTTATTACACTGCTCAGTGGTGCAGATCGTTGGGGCACTTTGCAGTTCCATGAAAGGGACAGAATTTTGGCACCCAGAGTGTGAGTTTGTGTGACAGGCCTGCAATTAAAACCTGGGATATTGAACAGGGGATGAGAGGGGCTGCTTTGGGGCATCAGGAGACAGACTTCACTGAGTTAGACTTGCCATTACAGCTCTGCAGGGCTTTAGCTGTGCAAGGGACTGACTGAGCTGTTGGGGACTTCAGCTGCAATTTCCTACATGCAATTATTTCTAGGCTGTTCACGATCTGTGGAACAGTTGCCTCCCAAGGAGAAAATAAAACATCTCAAGTGTTTCAGGCAGTATCTTTGATGATGCTGTGGCCAAGAAGCCTCGTAATTAAATATTTTACTTAAACAAGAAGAGTGGGGTAACACCCACAGTCCAAGTCACTACCACAGATTCATTCTGTGAGAACAATTGAAGCTGAAAGGGGAAATTTGGGTTAATACATGGAAGAAATCCTTCCCTGGGAGGGTGGGCAGGCCCTGGCACAGGTTGGGCAGAGAAGCTGCGGCTGCCCCTGCATCCCTGGAAGTGCCCAAGGCCAGGTTGGAGCACCCTGGGCTGGTGGAAGGTGTCCCTGCCCATGGCAGAGGGTGGAATAGGATGGTCTTTAAAAGGTCCCTTCCAACCCAAACCATTCTGTGAGTCCATGATATTTTGGAATGGTTGTAACTATGTGTGTTCACAGGGTCACTCTCAGGTGTAACAGGAGCTGCAAATGCTCAGTGGTGAGAAAGTGTTTGGAAATCAGCTGGAAATGCACAGGAGCAACTGTGTCAAACCCAGCCAAGTGTCAACATGTTCTGCTCTGGGAAATGTTTTCAATTGAATTAAACTTTCCAGAAATTCCCTGCATGGAGTAAGAAACAGAACTAATGAAAGGTGTTTTGCAGCACCTGAACTTGAAGCTGCATGTTGATATGCCTGAAGGAGTATTTTGGGAAGTTACACTGACTGTGGAAGGAAGAAAAGCTTTTAGGCTCCAGGTGTTCCTAAGTTTTCCCCTTCTCTGTTCTGGCAGTACCATTTACAACTGCTCTTTGCAGCCACAGGAAATCCCTTCTCTCCAGCTGAAGAGGTGTGTGAAATAAATTCCCTCTAAAGACAACATCTGTGCTGCCCCATGAATCCTCAGCCAGCGAGTTTGCTGGATATGCTAATCAGCTTAAGCATGTTAATGGCAAGGAATGAGAATTATTTTCAGGTGGCAGAAGGTGCTGTTTGACACTTGGGGTAGGAAGATTGAGCCCATAAATTATTTTAGACATCTGCAAAGTTGTGCTGCCACAAGTTGTCTTTTTCTTTCTGTTTAGCTGCTTGTCTGAGTGTCTTTAGGTTTAAAAGAAAGGGGAGAACTATTCACATCACTAAAGGCATCAGTCAATCAGAATTCGATTACAGTAAGAGCTCAGCAATCATCACACAGTGTTGTTAATTAGTAGAAAGATCACACTGTATGCTGAAATAACTGCAATAAACAGCCCAGCTGGCAAAATATTGTTCAGATTTTCAGTCACTAAACTGTAGACTTTGAGCTTGTTTCTGTCTGTGTGTTAATTGCTTCGTTATTAATTTAGGTCTTTCTTTGAGGTATGTAAACACCTAGATAAGCACAGCATTGTCCTCAGAATGTTTTACACACATGAAACCTGTGTTCTGAATCCTCTGTGCCTTGGCCAGGTAATTAATGGTATCCTGTATCTGGCCTGGCTATTTCAGGTTTTGTTCCCACCTGTCCCTGTGCCAGGGGAAATCAGTGGCCCTGGTCACACCCTGGCTTAGTGGCAGAGCCAGCAAGTGGCTCCCTGGTCCTTGAAGGGTCTGGATCAATCAAGGTTTGGAGGGTTTTGTCTGGATCCCTTTATTTTTGCTACTAACCCATCCAATTCCTTGTGTATCCCTATCCATTTATCCTGCCCTTATCTCAACAGTGTGGTTGACCATAAACTCCAAAGTTATCATTCTGTAGTGAGAGAAGAAAAATATCCCTCTGTGTGGCAGGTCCTCAAATTCAGGGCCGAGCCTGAGGTTTGTTTTTGAGTGAAACCACTGCTGTTCTGTTGCATGTTGAGGTGTGAGGGGCAAATCCAGTGGTGTTTGAGTTACAGGCACTTAAAAGTTACACAAAGTGGCAACCAGGATTTTTAGAACTGGACATCACTGCTTTAATGTGAGAAATGTCCCCAGGCTATAAATAAGTAATTTCAGTTCAGATATTATCTGTGAAGGGCCTATTGGTTTGTTTTGATTGCTGAGCCTGTAGCAGGATTACACAGTAAAGCAGAGAGATTGTATTTGTCAAAACTGACAGTCTTCCCAAGAAATCCATAGTGCAGGAGCTGGGGAAGAATCAACTTAGTTTGCCATTATTGGAAAAACAGATTTATTAAGCATTTAGAGAAGCACTTACACTACAAGATAAGGCTGGGAAGGGCAGACCAATAGGCCAAAGTGAAAGGTAGCTGAAAATGCATGTTTTTTGAAAAGATAGCAAAAGTTTAGTAAAAAAGGATCCAAATGCTGTGTGAGAGATATTAGCAGCCTGTGAGAGATCAGACCAAGATGAAGATATTTGCACCACTTGCATCCTGCCTAAATCTTTATGATGCCAAACCAGTGGATTAGAACTGATTTATAGCATTATCTTCCCAGAGAAAAATCAAGTTGGACTGAATTATCTCAATAAAAAGCCTTTTCAGAGAGAAGATGGTGTAAATTCCAGTGAATGCTTGTGACTTGTGTTTGCCCAAACCTCCCATCATCTCCTTTGTGTCTTCTTATCACCAGGATAATAGGAAAGACAATGTATTTATACAGGAAATCTTATATATGGATTTTTTTTCTCTCTCCTGAGGAAAACAGTAATTACATGGTGAGGAACACTGAATGGAGGTACCTGTGTCATAAATGACAGTTAAGCAACAGCATTTGAAATAAGCATTTCACCCATTTCTAGGAACTTCTGCATGAAACAGAAAGGCAAAATATTTATTGTAATAAATAAATATCTATGTTTCCAGTCAAATAAGAAATGTGGAAGAAGGAAACAATGGTCAAAGTGTCCTAAACAGCCTCTTTCAGCTTAGTGGGTGAATACCAAGCTGTATGCAGAGCCAGCCAAACACATTTAATCACCTGGTTCAGCTCTAGCTGCTGCTGGGCAGACCCCAGCCAGGCTCAGCTCTGTCCTACAGGGTGACCCTCACAGGCTTTTGCTAGAACAGTCAGAACACAGAGAAGTGTTGATGTGCAGCCTGAATACTGCATCAGTTTTGCTTCTATAGGTGGCAAGGTCATTAAGCATCATCTTTTGGCTCCAGGTGAAGTGGAAGATGATTGGAACTTAAAACACACCCCTGCCTTTCCAAAACACCCAAAATCTCCCACCTGACGAGCTACAGAAATGCAATCAGGATTGCTGAGCCCTTCGAGAAAAATGGGCTTATTAAATCCTAGATTAAAGATAGGGAATTGTTGATTTTATCTCTCTCACAGACAAGATCCAATTTAGCTGAACCTGAGGAGAATTCTGTAAGTTGTTTATTTCTTTTAGAAATGTGTAGCTAATATTTAATTTGCAAAATGTGTCCTCTGTTACGTTCTTTTTGGAACCTTTTACCTCTCATGAACGGTGTGGAAAAATGGTGAGATAACTTGTTGCATTTTATTGAGCTTCTGGGAGCAATTTAGGGTTTTGAAGGTCAGCAGCAGCCAAGGGTGTCTAATTCCAGAAACACCAAATGGGTTCTGAATGCTCAGACCCTCTTGGATTTGTTGGAGGTTCAGCATCAAATGTATGATTTTCCAGTTTTTGAAAAAGGTAATCCAGGATAAAGAGCTTGCATTGAAACTTCACTGTTAACTCTGCTAATGCCCTTTGAATTTGCCTGTCTAAAAGGAGGGCTCTGGAATGGAAACACTGTCCTGTAGCTCATCAGTGGGAGCAGTGGATGCTCGTTCTGCTTCAGCACATAGTCCATGCAGTTATTGTCTCACACTGCTTACAATACTCTGGGTTCCCTTAAGTGACAAATGCTCTGGAACAGGGAGCAAATAGAAGCGTAATGGCATGTCAGATAGAAATGGAACAAACTGAAATTAAATACAGACAGAAGCAGCGTTTCTTTTCAAGGAAAAATAAAAGAGCTGAATGTCTCCAGGAGGATCCGTTTGGTGAAATGTTTCAATTCAGCTCCTCGTTGATCTCTGTAAGTAGGACCATGTTCCTCCTTCTGCCCACCCGGCACGACAAAGCACTGGCAGACACTGCAGAGCCGGTGCATGAAAACAAACTGGGTTTAACTTTCCATCAGTTATTCAGTTGGCTGAACCTGTTGTTGGTATCAGATCAGCAATAATTCAGGTTAGATGTTTGCCGGTTCACCCGGGGCCAGGTGCCTTGACATGGGGAAATTGGACATGGGTAGGGTGATGTTTGGTGTTTGACTTCCCCGTGTTCCTCAAAGCCAACACTGTGTGGTAGGATGGATTTTGCTCTTCTGACAGTGATTTTTGCTTGTATGTGAAGTGAACAACACTGGGCACAAAACACTTTCCCTCTCTTACAGTATCACGTGGGTTTGCTTGGATCTTTTACTTTGTTTTCCCTCCACCTTGGAAAATGAGTCTGTTTGCTGCTCCTTGGTTGGGTTATTGCTTGTACTTGCTGTAAGATCTACTTGAAGGAGATGGAAAAACTGATTGTTAATGCAGAGTAAATTTAAAATAGCAAAAGATAGTGCTGTGTTGGAGAGTTGTGAATATCCACCCGTGGGCATGTAGTGCCAGAACAAGGGGAGTGGCTTTCCATTGGCAGGGAGTAGGTTTAGATGGGATATTGGGAAGTATCTCTGCTCTGTGACTGTAGTGGAATGGATTTCCCCCCATCCCTGGAAATGTCCAAGGCCAGGTGGCTTTTTTTTTCATACGGGCTGTTACGAGAGGAATTTCCAGAGCCTTGAGAATTAAAGCTCCTTGCTCTGATTTGATAGATGGTCCTTTTATCAAGTGCTGGTACTTGTGCACACAACATGCAACGTATCACACACATTTTCCAATTGAATGACTTTTCTCGGTGAAGAAAATCTATATTGTCTGCTCAACAGTGTGGACCAAAAGTTGAATAAACATCAAAAAACGAATGGAGTAACCAGGGATTAGCAGACAGTGCATTATGTTGATTACCCACATTGTCTTCAGCTTAATAAGTTCTATTTTGCCGAAAGTCAGTTCAATTGTGTGTGAAAATAGAGAAGGTAGAAAAGGAAACTGAACAAGAGGGTTAAATGACAGTGTGCCATTCCAGAAGCAATTAAAAACAAAAAAAACCCAACCCTTGAGGAACAGAAAAAAAGCAAGTTTTGAGGTGTAAAATAAAAGGCACAATTCTGTTTTAATGTGGGAAGCTAAAATAGTCTGTCCAATGCTCATAATTAAACACACGCAAAGGTAGTTGAAGAACTTTTTAATGTTTCATGTGGCACTTGCAATAATGCAACATTGAACAGTCACTGAAGAAGGAGTAGCAGGAATTCCAAGTCCTAATTTTGGCATCCCATTCTTTGAGTCCAGATTACGATCCCTAAGCCTTGCCATGATTCAGTACCTGCTCTGGCAGATCTGTCCGAAGTGAATCCCTTCTGTCCTAAGATGAACCTTGAAACCAGCTCTGAAAGAGCTGTTTGGAAGGCTCAGTTTTTATTAAGCCTTATTTATTTATCTGCTTTGATATGGATATGCCTTGAAAATGGTGGAATTTTCAGCAGATTGCAAGAAAACTGAAAATGCACAAAACATCTAAATGGAACACCCTGATTAGACCGGGGAGAGAGTCAGGAACCAAGGAAAGGAAGAGGCATGGAAGAAAAACTTTGCAATGTAGCTGAGCTGTTTATCTTGTAGTGTGGTAATCGTTTTCTTTCTGTGTTGAAGTCAGGAACTGATACCCAGAACTCTTGAGCATCCAGAACTCTGGCAGGAGCCAAGAAGTGCTCAGAAGCCTTGGCAAAGGGGGCTGGTATCTAAGGAAGTAGTGTCATCTAGTGGTTAAAGGAAACGACCAGGAAATCAGGACTCTGGGGTTGTGTTTTATAATGTACTACCTACTTGCTGGTTGATGAATTTACCTGGAAAAGAAACATTTCTCTGGGGGAAAGAAAGAGGTGGAGGAGAAGGATGACATTAACTTGTGGGCCAACTGGCTTTTCAGTTTTGAAAAAACAAAAGGCTGAATGTGGAAGATGTTTGTGCCACCATCAGGACGCTTTTGTGCAGAAGACTCAGTCCTGTTTCAGGATACACGGAGGGGGTGCCTCTGGTGCATTTATATGTAAATGTGACCAGAACAATGTGGAATTTGGCAGTTTTCTATCCCACAGTGTGCCAAATCCAGGTCCAGGGTAAGGAATGTTCTTGTCAGGCTGTGTGTGGGTAATGCAGGAGAGCAAGAGCTGGGTTTTGTTAATCTGCGCACTAATAGGCAGTTTATGGTGGTTCAGGAGTAGTTTTGTTCATTGCTAATGATCATTCCCACTGTCAGCACTTAGTGGACAACTCCCAACTCTACCTTTTGTTTTTCTCAGCTGTAATCAGTATTATCTCCTGCTCCTCCTGGCAGACAAGCTGGGCTGAAGGATGCAGTGGTAGAGCTGAATCCCAGAAAGCTGAAACATAGTGCAGTTGAGAGAAGAGGAATGTTGTCATGGATTTGTCCTTTCCACAACAGCTCTTCAAGAGGCTCTCAGCCCTAGCAGGGCAAATCTGGAGCTTGTGGATCCTCAAGGCATTTTGGTTGCCTGGTGTGGTGCACCCTGCCATGTGGACCAGGTGAAGGATGGCAGGACAAGGGCAGCATCATCTATGGTTTCGAGTTCTTTCCAGCCTCTCCACCTCCTGCTCTGCAGGAGCTTGTCTTGCCTACCTGGTACTTGTGTTACAGAGCAGTAAAGACACTTTCCTGATTGCTAAGCCAGGGTGAGGAACAATGCAGCAGCATTTGGATGTGGAACACGGGAGCAGCACAAGGGGCAGTCGCCTGCCAGGCTGTTGTTAACATTCTGCTCAGCTCAGCGTTACATCTACCATTATAATTCTCTGTTAATTACATAGTGTTGATTATATAACTACTTAGCAGTTCCTCCTCTTTTAATGAGCACAGCTGTTTTCTGTCCGGCTTCAGCAGGGAAAATTTCCCATCTCTAATTTAAAAGTAATGCACTCAAAGAAAACTCCAGAGGGCTCTTGGGCTCGCGCTGTTTAATATGTTTTAACATTTGTGGTGCCTCCAGGCTTCCTTCAGCCTGCAGAGCACTTATGGCCCATCCCCTTCCCCTCTTTAATGAAGCTTTATAACTAATGGGCTTTATTAATAGTGTTAAAAAACTTAACAAAGCCCTCACCTAAGGAAACCCATTTTACTTGGGCAGACTGACAGATGTGGAAGTTGGATCCACAATCACTGTTTTCACACCTAGAGCTTTCTATAAAAGTGGCTGAAAGAGTTGTTTTTTTCTGCCGAAAACTCGCCAAAGAGTGAGTGATAGAAACATCCATTTGCTCCGTACTAAGGTGGCTGTGAGTCACAGCTCTTCAGGAGACAAGTGTCCCCTTCTGCTGGAGAGCAGAGAGGATGAAGTGCTGGAGCATTAAAGGACAGGGACATGCAGGCAGACACCACCAATATGCTAATAAAGCCTTCCAGGCCATCCCTTGGCCTCGGGGTCAGCTAGACATGCTGCAGCAGTGCCAGAAACACCTTAAAGAGCTGCTGGAGAGCTCAGCCCAGGTTACTGTGCTGCCAGTGCAGTGCAAACGTTCTGGGCATGGCTGGCTGTTCTTTGGGAAACATGTTTTTGTCAGAGTCAAAACATTTCCCAGGAAGATGTTGGCTCACATAAGGTTCTAGGTGGAAGAATTGTCAAAACAAATCACTTTGACCTTCTGCTTTGTTTTTCACAAAGTCAAATTCATTTCACTGAGATTTTTATACCTTTTAATTTTCCAGGTCTATGATAATATGCTGGTGTGTTGTGATGCTGGCAGAATGCAGTCACTGTGGAATCCAGAATCCACAAGAATTTAAATTTTTATTTATTTATTTTAACTTTTGGTCTATAAGCAGATTCAGAGGTGTGAACAGGAGGGGGAAATGGATGAGGAATGAAATCAGCAGCACGAGTTGAGCTTTATTTCCTAACAGGAGCCTCATTATGTCTGCTTTATGGTTCTCTGTTCTAATCTCCAGATCTGGGGCTTTCTCGACCTGTTAACTTGACCCTACTAGCAATATTTTAAAAGGTCAAGAAGTGATAAATAGTTGAACAAATGATTGAATTATCTCTGGGGTTGTTTGTAACGAAGTCAAATAGTTTCTGTAGAAATGCTTTTAAAGGACTACTGCCATCTGTGAGATCTATTAATTATTTATTAACCTGAGGACCCTTCACAGGTGCAGCCTCAAACTGAGACTGACTGATCTGGAGTTGAGAGCAATGCCTGCATTCCTACAAAGATGGTGGTTTCTTTGGAAATTGCTCTCCACCATTTTTAAGTCCTGCACAGATAAGTCTCTTTAGCTGGAGTGTCCTTTTGTTTCCCTACTACATTTGATTGTAAACACCTCCCGAGTTGTTCCCTCTGGGTGCCCCATTCAAGGGATCTTGAGTGATGTTATGGTAATAATGTTCATGCTTGGCATTGCTAACTACACTGAGTGCCTCCCGTTCAGCAAAGCATTGTATTGTTCTGCTGGTTTCCCCTTGCCCTTATGAACTGCTGGGCTGTTGTTGTGTGTATTTTATGCTGACAGTGCTGGCTGCCCATTCTCCCTCTTATTTTTTTTTTCCTCCACCCCTTGTGCCTCTGGGCAGTAACATCTCTTGGGTTAAATGGAGTTTTAGGGTCAGCTAATCTGCTCAGCTCCTGCATCTGACAGGGAGAGACACACTGAGCATTGGCACCGACTCCCCTTTGTTCCACTGGACTTCTGCAAAACCAAGAGTTTCCAGATGCTGTTGCTTCAGGCAATAGATTATAAAGAGTCTGAGGTAAAACAGCTGGGAATAGTACAGAGTTTATAAGATTAAAACTAAGTTGCACCTGTTGAAAAGTAAAGCCAGGTTATTGTAGGAGTTGTGTGAGGGCCATTTGGTGTTGGGGTTTGTTTAGTTTAATAATCATTTCTGTAATTCCATTGATTTTACTGGCAATGTACTAAGACTGCTTTTGGCTCACGGTGACTGATTTAACTAAATTGATTTGTAGTAGGCAATATTTGTGTTCACTAATGCCCAGACAAACAGGGGTTTCTGCTTCCAGATGTTAACAGGATTCCTGTTTCAGCTGTAACATCCTTCTGTGCATGTTTTTTTTGGGCCTGAACGAGCAAGTATTTTTTAGTCCTGTGAGTTGTTCTCAGTTTGAGAACAAATATAGAAGAGTCAGGTATTTGTGATGCAATCTCTTTGGCTTACAAAGGATCTTCAAGCATGCCTAAAGAAAACTGCAGTCAAACATGAAAACATTTATTATTAACACTTCATAACCTTTTTTTTAAAGTCAGCAGTGACCCAAAAGTTCTTTTAAGCTTTTTTTTCCTTAGTTTAAGTTCGCAGTCTGCTGATGTCTTGTCACTTCTTTTCATTCTTTTAACCAGTGAGAATGGGGGAATTTCTACTTAATTTTCTTGCTATGCAGGAAAGCTCTGAAAAAAACAGCATAAATGAAGTTAAGCTTGGTTTAAATCCCAATGCACAAGAGCCTGCCATGCTCTGAACCTTTATGGCCTTCTAGGAGTGAGAGCAAAGAGATTATCCAGGAAGGAAGAAATAAGCTCAGGTATTGACTTGCCCCAGAGTCAGAATGGAGTTTGTTTCAGCTATATGAAATGAGGGTACTTCTGGATTTCTAATCCCATGCTTTTATCATGAAGAGTATTGGGAAATGTTCTGTAGCCCTTGCATGTGGCAGCTTCCAGTTTGTTGGTCAACTTGAAAGCCAGTCCAGAAAGGGAGGTAAAGGAGAGAGTGTTTCTGTCTCCTGGACGAGAGGAGAGGGCAGAATTGCTGAAGAGAATCTTCTCTTCCCTCTGAGCACTGGAAAGGATGGGCCAGGATAAGGAAGTGGCCACAGTTGACACCCCTGACAGGCTTAGAAATCCAGAGCCTCATGGGAAGCTGTTGACCCCTTTAGCTCTGAAGACAGAGAAAGAAAAGCTCCTTTGGATCTTTCTGTGCCTTCTCCAACCCTTTGTCTCTCTCCTTTCCCTTCAAAGCAGCAATTTTTCTTTGTGCTTTTTTCCTTTTTTTTCCCCCTTCTCAGTTCTGCTCAGCAAAGACTCTCTGGGGAGCCCGTGCAGAGTTGAACTTGGCACACAGAGCCGGGAAGAGCTTGAGCTCCATGTCTGTACAAATGTCCAGGATAAACTGCTGTATTAATATTTCAAATGACTTCCTAATACAGTGTGCACTGTGGCAGGGATCCAGGGAACAAGGTTTTCCTGGTGAAATCTGCCTTCTCTTGTTAATATCGCAGCTATAAACAGTTCATTTTTAACACTGGAAAGAGCAATGTTTTCCTTAATGGAAAATCCTGACACCCTTCTTTTGGCCTTACACTCGGTTTTTTTTGCTGCTTCTGTGGAATGATGCTGACAGTTTTTGGGTGGAATGCTGGAGAATCTATCCCACCTCTTTTGCATATAAATTACTGTAAATTACTGTAAATCTCTTCAGAATGGGAGTGTCTTCATTAGGACTTTATTCCAGTGAGCTCTCAGACAGGTTTAATTTAAATGTACAGAGCTTTGGTTATGATGCTGTAACAGCCTGCCCAGTGTGAGACCTCTGAGTTGGTTTTTGGTGGTTTGGGGTTTTTTTTTGCCCCACTGAGGGGCTAAATAATCCAAACTCTCTGAGCCTTGGATGGATGTGTGTTACTGCCTTTCCTGTGCTTGGGTATCATGCACAATTTCTATTTCTAGAGTGTGTGATAGTTCTCTGACAGAAGTAATTTGCAGAAAGTCATTGAACTGCCACTCTGATTATCTCTGTCAAGCCCACAGAGCACATAAAGCAGGCTCGATTCTGAAGAGGAAGAGAGACCCTTGTGTCTGCACTGCCTTTCAGCCCATCAGGATGCCTGTCTTCTCCAGGGAAGCATTTACAGGCTGCCCTGGTAGCACAAGCAGATTCCTGGCATATGGCAAAGGGCTATTTTTTATTATTTACACAATTAATGGGAAGGAAACACTGAGAGCCTTTGATTAGAATTAATGCTTCTCTCTAGCCTGGGCTGTCATCACCTGCTACCAGTGTGCGTCTGGACAGAGAGCTGATGAATTATCCTGGTTAGGATGGTGGGAAAGGCATTCACAGAGATCCTGAGTGTGGGCAGGGCAGCAGAGCTGGGACAGAGACCAAAGGTCTGACTCTGCATCACTCAGGGTGTAGATAATTGTGAATTTCGTGTCCAGCTGTGCCTGTGCCAGATGTTATTGCCTGAAAGTGACTGGTTTCAACACTAAATGCTTGTTGCAGCCCCACTGATAGAGCTTACAGTCTCCTAAATCTGCTGGCAGAACCTCTTCAGAGCTTAAGCACATCTTTTTAACCTGTTTGTTTGTCAGACTTATTTGTTTCCAAGGCAAAAGTGAAGGGAAACAAGGAACTGAAACTGCCCAGATGATTTTTGTTCTCCTCCCAGGGATGTGGGTGATTCTTGGCCTGGGTTGTGCAAGAGGGGGAGTGTTTCAGGACAGTAAAACTGTTCCAACACAACTGGGTCTGGAAGGCTTCCCTCTTGAAAACAATTGCAGGGGACAAAGGTGCATTTGGACAATGTTTTCTCGTGCTGTAAATCAAAATTCTCCTTTAAAACCTCGCTGTTTGAACACTGGGCTGTAGTAGGCTTTGACTGCTCAGCAGCCACCACAATATCCCCGGGTCCACAGGGATTTTTACCAAACACATCATTCCCCAGTTCCTGAGTTTTGTTACTCAGGTGTTCTCTGTCATGATTGTTTGGAGGGTGTATTTTATTGTGGACCTGGAGACTTGTTCTGAGTCTTTTTTCTTGAGATGTTACACATTAAAAAAATGGCATTTTCAGTGAAATAAATGCTGCTGCATTGCTCTCTATCAGAGCCCCACTGAGCAAAAATGAGTCACAGGTAAATGTGTATTTTAAAATTTTCTTTGGCAAGCCCATAGCCTGGAACCAGAGCAATGTTTGCTCCTACATCATCACCATGAAACATCTGCCCTGACCTCACAGGGAGACCCCAGAGCTGCCCTGGGGGCTGGTGCAGTTGCACCAAGGAGGCAAGCTAAAAATAGACCATGATTTTACAGACACAGGAAGGTCTTCCTTTTAAAGCTCATGTTTTCACTTCATTGGACGTGATTAGAGTGTTTGAAGGTAACAATAACTAATAACACACTCACTTCACACTGGTCAAGAGGATCACATCTGCCTGGGAGCCACCAGCATGCAAAATGGAATCCCAAATTTGTTGTGACAACCTGCTCCCAACACCAGATGGTACAAATTGGGCAAGATTTGAGTCTGTCAGAAATGGGCTTTCAACCAGCAAAAGCTCTTGTCCCACTGTACTTGAGATGTCCTGTGCTTGTGCAGGTGTCAGCATGAGTGAGAATAAAATAAAAGATAAAACAAAATATAGCCAAATAAAATAAAGCAAAATAAACACAAAATAAGAACTAAGTAAACCAAAATGAAATGGACTAAACCAAAATAGAATAAAGCAGTTCACAGTAACTGAACCTGGAACCCAGTGTGGGTTGTTATGCAAATGATTAATGGTTGGACTCGGTGACTTTAGGGGTCTTTTCCAACCTGAATGAGTCTGTGACTTTTCTGTTTGGCAACAGGAATTGTCATTTCCCCCAGGCTGTAACAGAGGTGGAGACAGGGAGGACACCTGAACTCAGCCCAGAACCAGCACCAAGGATGGGTGTCCTGTCTGGGGGTTGTTCTGAGCTGGGAAGGTACCAGGGGTGTTAAAAACAACCCTCGGGTTACCAGGGACACTGGGGGGAACCAAACCCCGCCTGGATGGGGACATGAGGCTGCATCACTGAGAGCCCTCCCGAGGAGAGATACTGGGAGTGGGGAAAGCTAATTGAACATTCAGCCTGTTCCCCACCACATGGAAATGTTTGCATTTTCCCTCTGATACAAATTCTGGTATTAATAGCAAGGAAGCCAACAAACAAAAAATAATCTATCACTTTCTGTAAAATTGCCTGTATAGACAGAAAAAACCCCATTGCTCCCTGTGCTGCTTTTTTTTATTATTTCTGTTTTATTGTTTCTATTTAATGAACTGGCAAATAAATTACAAAAATCTGTTTTATAAGCCAGTTGCTTATTAATTCCATATTTGCTGCAATAGGTTCTTATATTAATGAATCAAGGAGATGGAAAAGCCTATTAATTTAATTACCATTGCTGTAGCGTTTATTTTAAGGGTGTGACATAGCTAATGGATGTTTTATTTATTTATTTAAAGTGATCTTAAAGTCAATATTTGCACCTTTTTTTTAATTTATTGCTTTCTATTAGTATTTCCTCTCCCTGGCTATTTTTTTTTTAATTATTATTACTATTCTGTTTAACCCAAAAGCAGATGGATTATTTCTATATATCTGTATTCATCCTGTTACGTATAAACATTTAAGGCTTCATTCACTTCCTACCTGTTTGAAGCTTCCCTAATGAAACAAATTATTAAAATGGGGCTTTGAGTAACTGTCCTGTTGAAAAAGTACTCCCCAAGACAGGAAACATCTCCCATTAATCTTGGGAGTGTAGGAGATATTATTGGTATTAATTTCAGTAATTAGGAGGAAAACATAACAAATGACTCTTAATAAGCCTTTCAGGCAGGATTTTTTTTTAATCTACAGGCTCATTTATATCTATTTTTATTTTTCCACTAAACTGGCATTCTCTGCACACTCTGAAATGACCATTATTTGTTTGTTGACAGATCCAACACAGAGCATAAAATCCAAGTGATTTGGTTGTAATTTATTTTAATAATCAGAACAAAACGTGGGGGAGAAGGACTTGACTCTCTCCATATATTCCTTCCTTAATTCTCTCAGTATGGCAATATTTGTAGGCAAAACCCCCGTGCCGGTGCTGAAGAGGTGTTTGCACTTTATTTCTTTATGTATAAAGCCTAAACCAGTCACTGGGACTTGGAAAACAGAGTTAGTTCTGCAGAAGGTGGTGTGGTTAGAAAATCTGTGAGGTCTTTAGAGGACCTTGGGAAGGGTTAATCTGCGCCCAGAGATGCCAAAGCTCCAGCCCATCTGCTTGGTTCCAAGTTGATAAGTATCGCTGCTTTTAAATTAATAAGTCCTCTTTTAGAAGAGTAAGTGGAAGTTGCATAAAATATGGATTTGGGACTTTGGGTATAAATAATAGAGCATATATTTGATAAGAGCTTTAAAATATTTCTATAAAAAGTTCCACTTTTGTGACTGCTGCGGTATTAAAATATGTAATGTTTGTCATATAATCCCATCTGGTGATTAGGATTAGTAGAATAGCAGTATTTCCTAAACCTCCTTGTTCAAGTTTCGCCATTATTAAACTCTCTAGAGGAGATTTGTCCTTTGGAAGTGGAATTCCAAGCCCTGGGCAATGCAGGTGACCTTACCTTTGTTTTCCTGCTGTCCACAGCTTTGGAAAGCATGTCATGGACAGGCAGAGGGAACGAGCAGTGGCATGGACAAAGGGGAGTAACCCGAGTTCTGGGCGAGGCTGGAGATGTGACTGTGTTGTCCCTGAGCCTGGCAGTAACTCAGTTAGGAATATTTAAATTATTGCAATGTCTCCCTGTCAGTACAAGGAAACAGAACTATTTGACAAGAACACAGCAAATATTTGTGTTCCTGTAAAACGTGGCTGCAGAGCGAAGGCTGAAAGGAAATAATAGCCAAGGAGAGAAAGAATCCAGACAGATAAGCACCATCAATCCTGTTTATCAAGGCATTTTCCATTCTGCTGGCTGTATTTGGAGCATGTTCAGACAAATAGGTGATATTTGGGCACTGGAAGATGCTTTTCCGTTTAAGCAAACCACTTAAAGGTTTTGTTCTCCCTGAATGCACCACCATGAACTTTAGGGCAGCTCCAGGTCCCATCAGGAGCTTTGCCGAGGGGTGAAGGTGTGCTGGGGGTTCTTGCTTTGGGCATGTAGCACAGCAGGTGTAGGGGAGATGCCGAGCAGTAAAGAAATTAAAGAACTGCCTTTAAAGTCCTTGCTGGTTCTTCATGGCTCATGATCAAAGCCTTCTGCTTCTTTGTGGAGCTTCGCAGTGTTTCTGGGCAGCAATAGAGTGAACATAACCATGTTGTTACCTTATTTCTAGCCATTTAACTTAACACGCAAAGAAATTACCAGCCTTTGTTAATTGATATTGAAATTTGATCCAAGGCAATTTGTTTAGAATTTAAGATTAAATTAATTTAAATAACTTTTGACAGAATACTCTCTTGAAAGGCTTTCCCTTGTAAGTTCTCCACCAAAGTAAATCACTTTCATTGAATTATTTACGAGACAATTTCATAGGGAGAGCTTCAAAAACCCTCCAGGCAATAATAAAATGATCTTCACTGTTACAGTCACAATTTGTTCTGGATAATTGGCTGCCTTTTCTCCTTGGGGAGCACTGTGGGTTTATGTGCTGAAGGTGCCTGTCCCTGCCAGAAGACAAAGGGCGCCAATCCTACGGCTGGGTCGGTGTCTGAGATTCCATTTAAAAAGGGAAGCAGCCAAACTTGATAGCTGATGATACCCCAACCCTGCCATGCAGGTTTGCAGTGAATCACAGAAACAAACTTCCCTGCATTGTTTGCTTGGGTTTTTTTTAATTATTTTGCCTCCCAAATGGGTGGCTCTTTAGTGCTAAAGGAACAGCACTTGGAGCCTGTTGTGTTCTCTGCTGTAGGTGCTCAGCTGGAGATCTGTGTTTGCAAAGCGTAATGGAAAAGAAGTTCCTGTGGAGGGGAAAAAACCCAGAGTTAATGTAGATTTTCTAACTCCGTGGAAGTGTTTGAGGGAGCTGAGGCAGTTCAGGCTCAGTCCTGCCCTTGCCATCCCTTGCAATGCACTGAGAAAACACAGCAGTGCATAAGGGCTTGAGCTTGCTGCGCTCCCTCTCACTCCTCTGACACTGAAGAGAACTTGCACCTTGGAGAAGGAAAAAATGCAAGCACTGGTTGGAGTCAAAATCTCTGGTTATTTTACCTAAGCATTCTGCCTTTGTAGTGAAATAAATCAGAATTTTCTAGAGTAAACAGACTTGTGCCATTGAAGAGTCAAGCATAAAAATGGTAAGAAATAATTCGTTTTGATTAATAAAAACAAAAGCCACCACCACCAAACCCTCCCCTCCCCCCAGTTTCTAAGATTTGGATGGCCCATTGCTGGGAAGCAGAGAGAAATGCCTGGGAATGATCAGGGGGGACTTTGCCATTGCTGTTCGGTGCAGTACAAGTGTCATAATTCTCTTGTCTTGCAGGTCTTCCTTCAAAGCCTTATATTCTTTTCAGAACTGTTCATGATACCTGCAGTAATGTTAATTTAGCCTGTCTTTCCTGACAGTCACAATGTTTCATAGATGACAGTAGCAATGAAAAATGAATAAAATACCTGTTCTCTATAGCTCATGAAAAGTCCTTCAGAAGATGATTTATTTAGCGTGGGATTTTCCAAAGATCCTGTGGACTGGGTGCCTAATTCTCCTACACCATTGAGGGAATCCTGCTGTTCTTTTAGTAATTCAACATAAACATTAGTTCAAAACTGCCAAAATTCTACATGTGTTATCTACATGTAAATATTAGACCTAATATTTCAAGTAATGTTTTACATTAATTTGATTAAACTCCCTGCCAGTGCTTATAACTAGTACAAGAATCCATCTTCTATAGAGATTTCTCATAGTAATTTATCATTATTTAATAAAAGCTTAAAGTAAAGTGGCCGGACTCTTGTTGTATCCCCTTCAATGCTTTGAATATTTTGTCTGCACGGAATGAGCTGCACAGGAATTTGGGCACAACCTCTACACAGGTATCAGAGCCTCCTGATCTTTCTTTTCTGCCAGTGTTTGCTGCCTTCTGGCTCTGACTGCTGCTGATAAAATCAGGGAAAAGATCAGAGTGTTTCATTCTGTTAAATCTCAGGGTGGAGAACATAAAATATGTGTTTACAAGCAGCTCATCAAGGACAGCCTTGATTACTGAGGTTTCTTTGAGCAACAATTCCCAGTGCTTGGAGCACGGGAGTGGATGTGTTTGTTTTCCTCCCCGGTTCAGGTGATTTTTCTTCTTTTCTGGGCAGTGAGGGAGTGAGGAAGAGCCAGGTGGTGCTTTCCCCATAACTTGGACACAGAATCTCTCCCATTCCTTAAATATGAATGATTTTGAAGGGGTTTTGTTGTTATTGGATACTGAAGTGTCCAAGGCCAGATTGGATGGGGCTTGGAACAACGTGGACTAGTGGAAAGTGTCCCTGCCCATGGCAGGGGGTGGCACTGGGTGGGCTTTGAGGTCCCTTCCAGCCCAAACCAGTCCATAATTCCTGGTAAATACACTGGGAGCTGATCCTTCCAGGGGAGATGCTGCTAAGCTGGAGCCTGAGACTGCAACAAGAAACACTTTTATTGTCACAGCCCATGAGCCATTCCTTTTTTGTTTTGACATCTCAGTCACCTCAGATGCATTTTCTGTTGTTCCTGTGCTGCTACTCAGAAGGCACGTGGAAGTTTCAACTTGTTTTGGGGTTGTATCACTCAGCGAGGTTCAGGTGTGTAAATATTATTAGTTCCCACTGACACCAGCTAGTCCTGGAGCTGTGCAGCTTCTCTGCATGGTTTGACCTTGGGCTTCATCCACATCTGCTGAGAAGCAGCAGTTTTCTGTCCACACTAGACACTGATCACAGTTCTAAAGGCAGCAGGACACAACAAACAGCAGTTTGTGTCATCTTTCAGCCATTTAAACCTACTGTTTTTGTAAAGTATTGGGCATCACAGTGTGTTTCTGGCAAGGTGTTGCTAATGCCCTTAAAGCCAAACGTAGTTCCACCCTTGGAACACATTTGCCTCATAGAAGGAAAATAGTTGTTGTTCCACTTTTCCTCTTCTTCAGTTTAAGACATAAATTGATAGTTTTTCATCCCCCTATTGTGACAAGTGTGTGCTCAAAATGTGTTTATTGCAGCAGCACCAGATGTGGAAAAATTCTCTGCTGGAATTGAATCTGAGGCTTGGGAATGTGAATGGATGAGCCCTCAGCACTGTGCTTTTGAAGATTCAATTGCAGAAGGGTAAAGACATTAATAGATTCACACCCCTGGAGGGAAAAATGGTGCTACCTGAGGCCAGGCTGTGTCTTATCCTGTTCCACAGACATCAGTCCTTCAAAAGTCATGTTTTGGAACACATGTTTTTGAGAGCTGGGCCAGGCCTTGCCTTGGGTGTGAGTCAACCCGCCCTGCACACTTGACTCTCCCCTGGATTCTTGCTGTGCATCTCAGATCTGATGGAGGGCCCGTCATTTCCTGGGCACTGAAAGGGGCAATTGGGGCAAACATTTGGGACTTTGGATCATTCCCCAGGTGTCCTGTTAAGGGATTCTTTGCTTCAGTCCAGAACAAATCGCAGTCATGAAAACTCTTCTAGGACAAGAAGTTCTCATCCTGCCACGCTCTGTCACGCACCAGAACGTCACCTCTCACTTTGTTGTTTTGTAGCAACATTGGTCATTTGATGACTTATTTGAAGTAATTGAATCCACTTAACACGCAGCTAATTTAGCATGACAGGAACTGTAACTGTGCAACTCTGCTCCAGCTTTGTTCGTGAAATTCGACATTTAGTCATTGTCCTGACACCCAAAAATGTGTAATCAGTCACCCATTCATTAGCATCAGTATGTCAGGTACTAATAATTGGCTAAACTTTGCCTTGTTGAAAATGCTTTTTGCTTAATTTTAGGCACTCAGTGAAATGGAAGATGAGGTCCTAAAAGCCACAGACAGATCTCAAAAGTCATCTGCATGATTTATTTGCCAGATTCATTTAGGCACATCTTCCAATGCTTTCTGTAGCTGATTGAAGTGACCATGAGTTCAAGCTCTGTGTTGACTGGGAATAGCAGGAAACATCCAAGAGGTTGGTTGCCAGGCTCTGAGGAAGGAGCATGAGAGAAGAGGAGGCTGCAGGAGCCTCCTTGGACTGCTCTGACAGGAACTGCTTTGAGACAGGGCTTTGTAGAGACAGGTGATCCTTCTGTGCTTCCTGATTCCTCCTCTCTCCTTGGGAGATGTTCTGCTGTGCCTGTGCTGTGTGAGCGTGGAGCTGGACTCAGGAGACACAATATAAGAAAGGTCAGTGACAGGACCCAGGGAATGGCTGGAGCTGTGTCAGGGCAGGCTCAGGTGGGATCTCAGCAAAAGGTTCTCACCCAGAGGGTGGTGGGCACTGAGCAGGCTCCCCAGGGCAGGGGGCACAGCCCCAAGGCTGCCAGAGCTCCAGGAGGGTTTGGATGGTGCTCTGGGGCACAGGGGGTGACTCTGGGGGATGGTCCTGGGCAGGGCTGAGGTTGGACTGGATGATCCCTGTGGGTCCCTTCCAGCTCAGAGATTCTGATTCTGTAAATGTGCCCAAGGAGGGCTAAAAGGGAAAGAGCTGTGATGGGAGACAGAGTGGCAGAAACTGAGCTCTGGATGTGCTTCTTAGTGCATCAAAGTGCCTGCATATTTAAAGGTGCTCTGTTTATGTGAAGGAGCTTTTAGAAGAATTCCTAGTTTGAGTGTAGAGCCAGATAAGGGATGAGACACCTGTGTGGGTCTGCATGACCCGTTGTTATCCTTGCTCTGGTTCCCTGAGGAGTTCTGGTGCTGCCTTTGGCTGCAGGAAAAGGGGAACTCCATGAGATTTTGGAGCTGTGCATGTTTTCCTGCCTGTTGTGCCCTGACAGGTGTCTGTTTTCTGTGTTCCTGTTGGCCTCGAGTTGTTACACCAAGCACTGTTATCCCGGTCACATCTCCAGATCCAGCGCTTTTGCATTCAGGGGCCTCTCTGAAACAAATCGTGTGTGTGTAGGTTGTGTTTCTTCTTGGTTCAAGCACTGTCAGCTCTAGTTTTAATCTGTGTTAGAGGAATTAGAGTTTGCTTTGTTGGTTTAATTCATTAGAGAAACAACTGCTGTAGCTTTTAGGTCAAGTCCCCTCCATCACTGAAGATGATTTTCTTCACCACTGTGGGACACAATAGAGTTGTTTTTATTTATTTTTATAACTATCAGCAGTGATGGATGTTTTCAAGGTGAATACCAATCATGCAAATGCCCATGTTTTGTTTTTCCTGAATTCCCCTTAAGAAAAGCAGGGAATTGGCTGCCAGAAGCAGATGTACAACTCATTTAAGAATACTAATAGCTCCTGATTTTCATGCCTAGACCTCAAAAAACTTTTCAAAGGAAGTCAAGAGCATTTCATATAAAACATGCATGTAGTAAATAAATAAAACAGTGAGGAAAGGAAGGGAAAGTGACCTTTCCTGGGGCCACCCAAGAAATAAATTTACAGCCTGGGAGAAGAAGAACTGTCACTTGAGCTCCTTGCCAGAGAGAGAGGATTGGAAATGGCAGAATTTGGAATAGAAGCCTCAGTTCTGTGCTTGATCCAGCAACCAACACAGGGGTCTCGTGTCCACGAGTGGAATTAAAAACGTGCTGTGAGATACAATTCAAATATTAATGATCAGTTTTCTTAAACTCTGAATTAATAGGTTTGACCAAAAGGTGTTTGAAGGCTTTTGAGGTGACGGACTGCCAGGGTGTGTTTAAAGCCTCCTGTACTGCTGAGAGATGGTTCCTTTAGGAAAAGGGGTAAATAAATTCCTAATTTCCTAGGAAGTGAATCTGAGAAAAAGGTGTGTGCCAGGCAAGGCTGGGCAAAGGCACTGTGAGAATAACCACTCCAGGGAGAATATTGAGATGACCTTTCTTGCTCTGAGTTTCTCTGTTAATGAAGGCAAAGTCTCTTTTAAAGGGCAGCCAGTCTGAACTTGTGTGGACAGGGTTTGCCAGGCTGGGAATTGGTCTGTGTCTTCTGTTCCATGAGTCTCTCTGGGAATTGTAACCTTTAAATATTAAATAGACTTCAGGTCAGGAGAGCCCAGTTTATGAGGTACAGCGAGAGAACAGTAAATACCTGCATTTTACGAGTGTCATTTCAATCCAAATTCCAGGTTTGTTACTCATGCCAAAGATGTCCATAAAATCCCTATAACAATCAAAACATGGATCAAGGCTCATAAAGCAAACTGGAATGTTAATGAAGTTTCTTTCAAGGGTTTGTAGCCATGAACAAATCAGAGTCATTGGCATTTTCACAGCCTAGAGGGCAGAGCAGGAGCTCTGCCAGGCTGAGCTCTGCAAGGTGAAGCTCTGTAGCTCTGTGTGGCTTTTCAGGGCTGACAGAATCCTTTGGAATTGCTCCCTGGGCATTTTCTGCCTCTGTGAATATTGCAACAAGCATAAAGAGAATAGGAACTTGTGCTGCTGAACCAATGCTAGATTTTGTTCAGGCTCAAGAGAAATTCAGAAATGCAAAATGTGAGGCTGGAAACAGGCATTGCAACTTGGGGAAACACTTGGAATGCATAAGATTCTGAGATACTGATGATTTTTGATTTTGAGATTTTCAAGCCTTTTTCCTTTGGTCTCAGTCACAATGATGTCCAGGCATATCCTCGGCATAAAAAAATCCTCCTAAGATTTCTGAGAGACATGGAAATATCCAGAGACTTCAGAGACTGACTGACTGCATTCCAGAGGGATTTTGTGGGGGGTTTTTTGAAGTTCACAATGAACTGAGGAACAGGGTATCTCCCAGCTTAGATTCCTGGGATTTAACCACTGTTGCCTCTGACTTGCCACGTGTAGGAATCACTTCATTATGCAATAACATTGATCTCTCAGTGGTGGCAGTTCTCAGGTAGAATCCTGGATAGACCTTATCTGTTTACTTAAAAGTCCTATTTTTGTTGCAGAACTCCTAAGGTGGTGTTTGATCAATAATATCCAGTTCAGTTCCATCCTGGCACCTGTTTTATCAGCAGTGGCAGATGAAACCCATAATGAAAAAGCCACTTGAACTGTTATTCAGCAAATGCTGCTTAGTGTTCTTCTGCTTAATAACAACTATTAATGGGTCTCTCAGAAAAAACACAGCTCTAGGTTTGGTTTACTGAAAGTCTTTTACCTGATGCTGATTTTTCATAGTTTAACCTTTGTGGGAGATTTTAGGCTCAGTGTGTCTATAAAATAACCCAAAAAGAAGGAGCACAAAGGTGACTGTGGTTTTTAATAGTTCTCCTTCACTGCAGTGTAAATTCCAGTTGATTCTCAGAATTGCTGCCAGTGTGGCTGATGGAAATGCTGAGTGTCAGGGTGGTGCTTTAGTTACCTCATCATCCTGTTGTGTTTAATCATAGAATCACAGCTTGGTTTGGGTTGAAAGGGAACTGAAAGATCATCCAGTGCCACCTCCTGCCATGGGCAGCGACAACTTCCACTAGCCCAGGTTGTCCCAAGCCCTGTCCAACCTGACCTTGCCATTGCAGTCACATCAGAGTCTTCATTTTAAGTTTGTTTATTTTCATTCAGAGCCTTCAGTGACATAACACACATATGATTTGATTATTTGCTCTAACTCCTCTGTGCACGCACCTGACGGGGGAGAAAAATATTTACTTTGCCTTTAACTCCTCTTGTTGGTGGGATGGTGTGAAATAAACTTAACAGAAATAAGCCTGACATGGTATGAGGTGCCCCAGAGTGATGAGAGTGGTGCAAAGCTCAACAAAAGGGTCCCCAACCAACTCCTTCTCTGTTCCATAGTTGCTGGGGTCTAAGGTTGGATTCTACAGTGTTGATGGGCTCCTATTTCAGCAAGGGTGACCTACTTGGGAATGTTGGCAGGGTCGGGAAAGGCGCCCGTTTGATCCACGCTCTTCAGGCTGAATTGGGATTAGAGGCATTGAACTGTGACTCTTGTATCCTTCAGGTTTTATGACCAGATCCTTTTATTCTTTTTAATCTTCCCAGAATAAAAGGGTAGGGGGAAGGGGAGGAAATGATCTTATTACAGCTTCAGAAAGTGGCTTGTGACTGGGAATAAGAACCTCAGTGAAGTGGGAATGAGTCAATAAATTGTGCTCACATGTTACTAACGGGCCGTTATTTTCATTAAACATCCACAGGCACCATTTCAGTTACTTAAATCAACATGATGACCTACTTTAAAAAGATCAGTTGGGAGAAAATATACCTTTAATTATATTCAGTGGTGGCTTTATAAACTTTATAGAGTACATAAATGTCTTAATGTGCATGTAAGGCTCCCACATCAGCAGGAAGGTGAGGGTCGTCCCTGCACCCTCTGCGTGTGTGGTTTAAAACACCTTTGCACCCAAGTTACACTTTGGGGAAAACAAAAAGGCCCCACATCAAGTGGAATTAGACACGTTGTGTATTATAAACAAAACCCTTTGGGGAAATCATGACCCCATTGAAGCTGGTGATGCAATTCTCTTATTTTTGGTGGGGCCAAGATTTCGTAGAAACAATATATTTTCCGTAGTAATTTCAGTATCTGAAAGTTCAGACACTGCTCTGCCTTGGAGAAAATTCCAGATAAATGTTCAGTACCTGCAATATCTTCACTGGTCCCTGGGAATAATCTGTGTAGTGTTTGTTCTTGGAAAAAACCTCAGGAGTGCAATTCTAATCCAGAAAAGCATTTGGGTCTTTTCATTAAATTCAGTATTGTAATTTTATTCATTCAGAATATCCAAGTATCCTTTCATTGCTCATATTCTTTCCCTGAGGATGCAGAATGGGAATGGGTTGAATCCGTTCTCATTTCTGCTAATACTGAACCAGTCACTTCACTAAAGATAAGAACCAAACAAAAGAAAAAGCAAACAGGAAACCACTAATCCAATTTGTCCCTGATGAGAAGGTGAATAAGCTCAGGTCTGTCTTAATATCCCTTAATATCTTCCATCTCCACTGAAGTTCCAAAATTGTCTAGGGCATAATCTCCCCTTAAGTTTTGTTTTATTTTGGCTTCCAGGCAGCCTGATTTCATTATGACAACTGCTGTTCTTTGCAAGTATTAAGAATCCCTGTTTCCTTTGTGGCAACATAAATTTTATCAGTCAGTAACAAGCCCCATAAAACCACTTTGCAGTACTTCTTTCTTGGCAGCTTGATAGTCCACACTGCAGAAAGATGTTCTTGGAGGCTCCTTTTCAGTGCTGAAGTAGTGCATGAATGCCGAGCTTTTGTTTTTCGTGTATCTCAGAATCAGGCAAAGATATTATTTGGCATTAGACAGCATTAAGTGCTCCTTGTTCAGGTCTGCTCCCCTTCCCATAAAACACGAAATCTCCCCTTCCTAAGGCATCATCATACCCTGCTGCAATAAATGTGAAAATCAAATGAAAAGAATTCCAGTATTCCTGAGATGTATTGCAGCAGCACTTTAACCTGCACTTCAATTTTGCACAAATGGCTTTCTTGTTTAGGTGATTTGCATTTAGGGAAAAAACCTACCCCAAAATTCCATTTCTATTGCAGATGCAGGTCCAGATCAGTTCCTGTCACCTGTTTTCTCCTGCAAACCCTGTGGCAATCTGTGCCAGTTACAGATTCAGTTGCATGGAAGTTTAGTTCTCAATAGGCATCAATTTTCAGCACAAAATGCCTTATTTGCGGTTTTATGGCTTAAAACTACTTAAGTGGAGTGATTTATTGTTTGGAGTGAAGAGAGGAGGCTCTTGGGGGGATGACTGTCTGATTTTGGCTTTTGAAGTTTTTATTTGGTGGCATTTGCTTTCAAACATTAAATGCAGAGTAACACACTATTAAATATAAATTGGGTTTCAATCATTTCAGTATCCTAATCTGTTCTTACATGGCAATTTGCATAATATGTCTGATTTTTGCCCAGTGAAGGGCACAATGTTCCTCAAATGACCCAAGCTGTGTTTCAAGCTGCCCAAGAGTGGAAAGGTAAACCCCAGGGGTTACTGAAGGTCATCACTTGAATCCTAATTACTGCATTTATTTATAAATAACGCTGGCAGTGGAACACAGCAAAACAGTAGCTGAGTTACTGGCCAGGCCAGGTGCTCCACAGCCATAAACTGGTTTTAGTGAAGGGATAACTTGGCTTCAATTTAAGGTAAACTGTAGCCTTACATGAGACTCAGTTCCAAGAGAACTGTTTGTGTAGCCTCAGGTGAGAGTAGATCTTAACAGAGACTGCAAGAGAACCCTGGAAGTCTTGAAATTAACCTCTTGTTCACATTATTAGTGGGGATTTCATCCGAATTTCATTTGTAGGAGCAAATTCTCTCTCTTCAGTGGTCTGTTCCTGAGGCACAGAGTGACAGCAGCAGGGACACAGGGCTGGGCAGGTGTATTTTTGGATGGCAGGTGTGATTTGCAGGGTGGACGCACACTCCTTTGGCAAGGAATAACATCCCTTCAGGACCAGCTTCTGAGATTTGGTCTCACATTGAGTGAGGGGAGGTTTGGGCTCCGCTCAGTTGTAAACTGTGGTTTGGTTCACAAGGGGGTGGTCAGTAAAATGTGGGACTTGATCTTGGAGACCCTTTTCCAACCTCAATGATTCTGTGCTTGCCTGGCTGGGAGCTGTGCCATGAGCCCCTGGAAACACAGGGAACAACGTCCCAAATGCAATGCATCCTGTTCTGACACAAAGGCACAGCCCCAAAATGAAGAGCCCTGAGGAAGAAAAGCAGCTGGGTCAGCCCTGCACTGCCAGTTTTTCACAGGCTCAGATTTGACTGTTTCTCATAAACCACAAAACTGCTTTGCTCTCGTGGTCACTCATAATCAATACCACATAAAAGATTTTTCTACTTTCTTGTGCTTTTAATTTTGAAGCTGTTCGTTACTGTCCTTCAGAGCTGCCTAATACCCATCTACTCATCCTTATTCAAGTGCCTTTTCTTCTTAAGACACAGAAATGAGAGGCACCTCTGTATCTTGATTAAAATCTCCGCTTTTTTACTTTTAACTACGACTTGGTTTCTAATAATCCTTGCTCTGAAGCATTGATTCCTTAATATTGGGAAAATGTACTTCAAAAATTACTGCTTCATCATTCCTCTTGTTCTAGTGTACAAAATCATCTCAGTTCCCCCGCGGAGGGCTCTGTCAGAGGTGTAATTTGGATGAATGACCCTCGTGTGGAGGGTGAATTTGCTGTGACAGCCTCCCCTGCAATAATACCTTTGTAAAGGCTCCTGCTGGGCCTTGGTGCTAAAGAGAGTTGTGGCACAAGGTGCTGTTGAGTGATGTCTCTGATGGTCAGTCACGGTGTGGGGGGGAGTCCTGAAGCTGAGGAGAGCAGGAGGGATGGCTCATTGATCTGGTCCTGGAGTGATTAGTGCTATTTTATTAGTGCTCAGAGACTCCTACAATTGACTGGAACTGGCCAGGAACCCCTTCCATTAAGGCTGCACAGCCAAGGCAGAGGTGACTCTTGTTGATGACAGTCTCAGTAGGGGTGTTACTGGTTCCCAGAAACAGGAGTCACAGGATCGTGGAGTGGTTTTGGTTGAAGGGACCTTAAAGCCCATCCAGTGCCACCCCCTGCCATGGGCAGGGGCACCTTCCACCAGCCCAGGTTGCTCCAACCTGGCCTTGGGCACTTCAGGGGTACCACATCCAATTTACCTTCTGAGAAAGCAGAGCTTGTCCTCTGCTGTGTGTCTGGGTCCAAACCAGAAGGTTTTACTCTTAACTCAAAGCATGATAAGCCCAAGCTGAATGGTAAGCAGGAGTAGCATATGTTGAAATGAGTGATGCCACGTAGGGAAATTTAAGGCACTAAACAAAAGGCCACTCAGTGAGGTGGTTGTTGTCAGGCTTATGTGCCTGTGGGTCGCTGCAGCTGGGATATTGTGTGGGAGGGATGGAAGCTGGGGGAGGGAGGGAGAAAGATTTCAGAGCATTTTAGGACAAGTGCAGCGAGTTATTTGCTCTGTCAGCGTGTGCTCCCTCTGCTCCCCTGTGCTTGGTGCTGGAGGCGTGGGAGTGCCTGCACTGGCAGCAGCTCTGAGCCCCATGGTACAGCCACTCTGCTTCTGACATCCTGGTGAGGTTTGTCAGCCTGGGAGATTTGCTTTGTGTTGTTTACAGGCTCTGTTTTCCACTCTTTCATTACTTGCATTCTACTTTCTGCAAAGATAATGTGCCTCAAAGTCAAACACAAAAGAAGGCTGGTGATAGACAAGCTGCTTTTTATCATCTTCAGGGAATTACTGTCATTTGCTAAGTATGTGACCTGCTCTCTTTTGCTCCCATTGCTTCATGGAGATGAATATTTAGTGCAGCTGAGAATCCAAAAAGTTGCCTTAACAAAAGCAAGCTGGGGCAGTAGTTGCAGGCTCTGAGATTGCCCAGCTCCATTCCTTCACCCCAACAGCCCCAGTGTGTGCCTTGGTGGTTACTGGGAATGTGGGACCGCAGCCAGCAATGCACGTGATGTGCTGGGTCTGCAATGCTATAAAATTATCCTGGAATATCCTCTGTCCTGCTGGTTTTTATCGGTCAGGAGTCTGGCATCTGGGGTTTCTTTCTTTTCTGAGCTTTCAACATGGGGAACTTTGTTCTTGTCACTACACTGATGTTATTTTCTGGTCATGAGTTAAGTTTGATGCTGGCAGAGTCCTTCCTGATGGAAATTCTTCCTTATACTTCTCAGCTTTCATTTCCCCAGGCAGAAAAGGAATCAGGAGATGCTTTTCAGTCACTGGACTAAGGAGAGTTGGATTTACTGTCCAAATACCTTTGTGAGGATTCTTTCCCCTTTCACAAGTCATGTGCTTAAGTGTCTCTGTTTCAGCCCTTGTACCCTGAGAATTGCTGAACTCCCTTCTCTTGCCAAAACAGCAAACTGAACGTCATTTTTCTCAGCCTTATTTACAGTAAACTCCCTTTATTCAACACGCAGGCAGGAAGGGATTCTTCCAAGTGGGCATAGATCACATTTATGTTCACTTAATTCCCCTTTACACTGCCAGAATGATGTAAATCACCCTCAGAATAGACCTCAATCAGACACTCTCTATCAATGGTCTTGGAGTGGAAACTGCAGCAATGCTAATTCATTTAGCTTTCCTTAATAGGAGGTCACTCATTATTTACACAGTTTACAAGTCAGTTGAAGTTATGGTTTATTAGCACCAGGGACAGAAAGATGATGCCAGGAGGAACATTTCCCTCTAGTTAGATGTGCCCTGGTTTACTCAAGGTAATATTTAGAGTCTTCATTGTCACTGTACGTGCTGTGCCTGAGCCAGATTCCTGGGCTGGGGGAGACCTTAGGAAGTTATTCCAGCTGACCTGAATGAAAGAGCTTTGAGACCCTTGTGGTAATAATATTCCTTCTGCATTCAGTGAGCTGTCAAAGGCTGTTCCTTGAGCAGAGAACTTGCCCAGGTACCATCCTGAATTCCAATCCCTTTTAATTTTTCTCAGGCACAGCCATTGGTCCCTCCCTATTCGGTTTGGTTTTTTCCTTTTTGCTTTCCTGGGGAGTATGTGAGGATGAAAATCTCTCAAAAGCTGCTGCTCCAGGAGGAATAGGTGAGACACAGGGAAAGGATCTCTTCAACATGAGTTGTGTTGCCCCATTGTACAAAACCTGCTCCCAAATTAACTGTTCTCTGCCTCAAGGACTCCCTAGGACATGTTCAAGCTTCCCACCAGTTGCTCTCCTTTTCCTTTAGGAGTAGCAAGATCATGTAAGAAAAGGCAGCAATTATTACTGTAATGGCAACAATTAGTGCAGCACAAGCCAAGAGTTAATTGAAGTGCATTCATGTCTTTTTAGAAGATTTTTATCATATCTTGATTTGCCTTCTGGTTGCTATAATGCTCTGCTTTCTGTGAGTGGGGGTGAAAGCCAAGTGAAAATGTTCAGGCATACAAGGATTTGAGGGAAAAATGTGGAAAAATATGGAAAACCCCTGCCTTGTAACTGTGATACCTGACAAGGCTCAGTTACAGTGCTCATTGATGATTTTCCCTTGAATCCCTCTAGGAAGAAGGATTAGGTGTTCAAAAAAGACACCATGAAATGCGTATTTTGTGCTGGGGAAAAAAACCTTAAAAAATCACAAATTTGACTGTTGCAACTTGGGTGTGTGCAATTTCCAGAATCAAATCTAAACTCAAAACACATCGGCTCAGCTGAGAGAAATAAAGATCGTGTTCCCCACTCTCCCTGTTTGCTCTTTCTACTTCAAACAAGGCAATTTATGTCCTTGTAACACTGTTTTCCACCCAGGAAGGGATTATAAATATTTCCTTACAACTCAGAGTGTTGTTCAGTACACACAGCATGTGGTGCAGGAGGGGGAGTGGGACAGAAGCTCTGCCCACGTTTATTAAAGCTTGCATTTCATTTCATTAGAGCAAACAGCTACATTTTATTTGAAACCTTTCCTTAGGCACAAAAGAAACTGAAGATTTTTTTTGTTGTTGTTGTTTTTTGTTATTATTTTTTATGGACACTTTCAGACATCCCAGAGAAGTCAGGAGCTGTGCTGAAGGGAAAGCAGAGCCTTAACTTAAAGATATTGAACTAAAAAGTCCAAGGGTCCATGTTTTGGAATGCTGAAGTTTCCTTAAGTCCAGGCACGTTCAGCCCCTTATGACTTACTTTGCATGTCAGAGTTGTAGAGGTTTCTTCACAGACAGAGCTGAGGGTACAGTTTTCAGAGAAGTTCAATTCCCATTTTTATACTTGGTTTAAGTACTAACACCCTCTGTGTAGGTGGGGTTGGTACCATTTCTGGAGAACAGATGTGATTTAGGTAATTATTACTATACTTCATTGTTTTGGAACATCAGTGTTTGGAAATTCATGGTGAGCTGGTCTATCAGCCCTTTTCTTCCCATCCCATGGGGCAGCTCTTCCATATTGGTTCTGGTTTCACTGCTGGATTATTCTGGGAGACCTCGGGATATTCTGCATCCAAACCATTTAGCTGGGAGGTTTAGATTAGTTATTAGGAAATTGTTATTCATGGACAGGGTTGTAACCCACTGGATCAGGCTGTGCAGGGCAGTGGTGGAGTTCCCATCCCTGGATGTGTTCAAAAAACGAGTCTATTACCTTGGAGGTGTTTCCCAACTTGATGATTCCGTGATTCTGTGACTCTTTGACTTCAACAATGCTTAAGTGTTTAATGTCCTGTGTGTGGCAGGAGGAAGACACTGGGATTTGATGGGGATTCGGTGCATGTTGTGTAGTCACAACTTCCCTACTGAGCTGTAAAAGAAACTGCTGTAGAACACGACAAGCATTTTCTCTGTAGCTTCGCATTTTGGTTGAACCAGCAAATTCTGTTTGGTTTTTTTTTTTTTTTCTTTTTCTAAGGGTTAAGATTAATAGATTGTTCTTCATTTAAATGACACTGACTTGTTTCAGAGGTGAAGTGCACTATGGTGTCCTTTGTCTTGCCTGAAGTACTTGGTGTGGGTTTTTGTGGGTTTCTGTTTTCTTTTTTTTTCCTGAAGAGTCATAATTATTTTCAAGGGATTTAATTTCCTGGTGTTATTAGTCACAGGTAAGTGGAATTCACACCCCTGTCGTCTCTAATAATGTGCAAAGACAACTGCACTAAAGAATCTCAGCAGCTCCGAGGACATCCCTGTTTGCTGCCCTTCCTGGGTAACCTTTCTCTCTTAAACACACAACCTTTTATTTCTCAGCTGAGCTGCTGCTGCTGCGGTTTGTGTAAAGCCAGTGGTTAACAAATCTGTGTCTGCAGTGAAAACCTGGGAATGAATGGCTGTGATCCAAGAAAAATTCACCCCTAATCAAACAGCATCTAATAATCTAGTGGTAGCTTTGCTGTGGAAGGCTCCAAAGGCCCCATGGTAAAGGTGCTGGAAGGGGAAATTGTGCTGTGGGAATGAGCTGATGCTCCCCATGGGCAGCCAAGCAGAGAGAGGACGTGTTTAGGTGTTGGGCACAGCTTCTCCAGTGCACAGTTCTGCCCAACTTGGCATGTAGGGCAATTTTATGATTTTAATTAGCAAATTTTAGTCTATTAGAAAACAAATAAAAGTGGAATTGTTTTCCAGTTTATGCAACACAAAAGGCTGTAAAGAAATCCACCCTTTCATGTGGTAATTACAAACTTCTCTTTGCCCTTTCCACTAGAACTTTGCATTTATAACTTTTTTCTTTTCTTTTTTTTTTTTTAATTCTTGAAAGTGAATCTTCCTGCCTTTCCTTCCTTCACTGCAGCCGTTTTGCCGCACAGTGGTAATGGCATATGGTTTGCTAAAGAGTCGGAAGAAGAAATGCCATTTGTGTGTGTCATTCCAGGCACTTACTTTGCCTAAAAACCCTGAGGATGTGTAAAACTGTTAAAAAAGAAAACTTCTGCTGCAACTTCCTTTGATTAATGGATAGCTGAAGGAAAGTATTTTGCAGAAAATTTACGAATTGAGAAGTGTTTGTTTCAGAATGTCATCAACGAATCCAAACTGCATTGCAGCATCATCAGGAGTTGATGCATCCCATTGATCAGCTCCTTCTGGCCAGAAAATGAAATAAAAAGCCATTTCTTCAGTCACAAATGGGCATAAAAACAAGTATGTTTTATGTTCAGGATGTTTGGCTTCTGACATTTGAAAGGTACAATGTCATGTGCAGAACTAGAAATTGCAGCTCCTATGGGAGTTGGGATTTGACACCTGCTGACTCCAAGCACTAATTAAAAGTCAGGGCACAAAAGTACTAATTTATCAATATTATAAAAGACTTTGGCTTAGAGGCATTTGGGGGTCAAAGATCATAACCTTGGTGAATAAAAAGGGGCTTGGTTTAGTGATCACTGATTCAACACCACTTAAATGTTCAGCTGAAAAAACCCATAATGGAATGTAACGGTACATAAATTCTCCAAGGAGAAAATCAAGTCCCTGTGTGGGTCCATATTTTATGGCCTAAAGGTTCTGCAGTGTGACAAGGACATGGATGAAGTTTTGTGATGCTGGGGCAGTGCAACATTGATAAAGAGCCCGGGAGCAATTAGGACTTGGCTGATGCCAGCAAAGCTTTGGAGCCTCACGTGGATGTGCTGCTGCCCCGGCAGCTCCAGGGAGGGTGGGCTGTGCTCCTCCCCTGCCAGAGCATCTCCTCCACCAGCACATGCTGAGTCTGCTCTTGTGGTCTGTTCTGCTGCTATAGGGATGTAGAATGAAAGTATCGTCCTTGTTGAAAAAGCTGTTCAGCATTCCAGTCTCTCAGTTTGAAGAGGCAGTTGTTTGTCAGGGTTGGAGTTGGGGAGGGATGGCACGAGGAGGAGTCTTGGCTGTTGGCACAGTTTTGGCAAGAATTTCTCAGTGACTTTGCAAAGTTTTTTATCCTGCTTTACCCCACTGTTACAATCTGCAGTTTCCACCTCTGCTGTTGAAAAAAAAATAAATCTTAATTAGGCTTTTGTTTTATGGTGTCTGCACTTAAAACTTGTCCATGATTTTGAGGCGGTTGAAGTGATCCCAGCACATCACACAAGAATAGCAATTCCTTATGCATTAATGAGACTCTCCAAAACTGAATCTTTTTTGAGAAAAAACACCTCCTGGAAGCATCCATTATCCACATAATTGAAATGGGGAAGGGCTGAGGAGTAGGAAGCAGCATTTTTAGAGACTTGGTGAGGAACAGTGTCAGGCTGTGCCACGAATGAATGAATGAATTGCTGCCTTCTAAGACGTGATCCTGAGCCGAATTCCAAATTTCAGGGGGCTAGAATTCTGCTTGTTGTACTAATGCTGAGAGTGTCAGTAAGAAATGAACCTCCACCAAGGTGTTCATGGTACAAACAAGGTTCATCTCACATAAATAATTCCAGACTTGCTCAGTTTTCTGCTGTTCCCTGTTTTAGCTGCAAGATCACAACTAAGACAACATGTTGCACATTGCCACTGCTCAAATTAGTGATGGCAACAAATGATTATGAGCAATTGGTAGTTAGAGATATATGTGATAAATCATGTTGAGACATTTTCAATGCTTAAATATGGAATCTTCATATGGATAATTTATTAATAGAGTAGGACAGAATTAGAAAAGATTAGGCTGGAATTTTGAGGCTAAATTGGTCTTTAGTTCCCATCAAATGTGATCAACACTTTTCCCCTCACTGCCCCTTTACTTTAAGACCCCTAAGTTGGTGCTATTTATACTTCGATTTTAGTGCCAATCCCAGAAATAAACTGTTGGCTACAAGAAATTACACTTCAAAATGCTTAAATTCTCTGAAACCATCAATCAGGCCCAGTGCTTCACTCATGCCAGAATTTGCCAAATGAATTATGGAGCTGAACTTCCCTGGAGCACTTTGGTATCTTCAGCAGAAATCCACACGTGGAAAAGCAGGGCTTTATTTTTCATATCACACATTTGTTGTTTTGCAGAGTTGCTGAACTGCTCCAGCAAGTGCCCTGTGACAACTAAAGATGGGTTTTACCCTCCAGTTGCTGCAGTTGTTTGATCTGCTGCCGTGGGCAGGAGTTTTCTGTTGATTCCTCCTTGGGATGAGGAATTCCCAGGCTGGACTGTAAACAAGCGTGAGGCTGTTGTGACAATCTTTCTTTACTATAAATCTAACGCGCCTTCTCCTTGGTGGAGCAGTACAAGGAACTTTGCCTTGGTGGAATTTCTGCTGTTCCTCTGAAGCTCTGCAGAATCAGGCCTGGGAGGCGTGATCTCTTAAAGCTGAGCATGTGCTTAAGTGCTTTGCTGGATCACTGCCTTGATTTATGGATGTTCTCAGTGTAATTTTCAGGAGCCGTAATTGCCTTCCCATGATTTCAGTGGCTGCACAGCACTAAATCTCCATGATCTGTCCTCCTCCGGGGCTGATGCGTCACCACGGCTCGCAGGAATGATGCTCTGAAGGTGACTGCAGTGCAAGATTCCTTGTTGGATGAGGAATCAAACACCTTGGAAGTCTTTCTGTGGCTGCTATTTCAGGTGACAGAGGCGTAAAGCTTGTGGTTCAGTCTTATCATCTTTTTTGGGATGAATCAGCACAGCCTCGCACCAGTAGAGAGCACAGAAAGGAAGCTGAGTCTGTTTAGTTTGATTTCTTCGAGTCAGAGAATTCACAAGACCCTTAAGATCATCAAGTCCCATCATGAACCAAACAGTGCCAAGGCCACCTCTAAACCAAGAGCCACGTCTACACATCTGCAAGGGTTGTGGATTGGGATATTTTTTCACTCCTTATTTTTGAGTTCCTTTCAGCCTGGTTATTAATAAGCAGAACATTCAGCCTCTTGCCTGGGCATGGAGCAGGTGATGAATCACTCCCTGACGAGTTTGGGATCGTGATCAAAGAGGAAGAGCTGTGAGGACACAGCAGTGCTGGGTCAGGGACCAGCTCAGGGCACAGAGCCCTGGAAAGGGAGGATGCCTGGATTAGTCACACCCCCAGTCCTGGCTTCTCCTGACAACAGCAGGAAAACACCTCTTGAGCATCGTCAGGCTCAAAGTTGGCTCTGTATATACAGCATCCCAGTCATGTCAAGACTACAGATTTTCCTGGAAGAAAGTTTTCAGTCTGCATCCTTTTGGGCTTCCTATGGATATTTGCACATCACAGAGTGAAGACAAATCACACAGTTTTAAAGGGGGAAATGTGATATTGGCATTGTCCTGGACGTTTGGTCTCTGCAGAGATGCTGGTTTATAGTCCAGCACCTTCCTTTCTTTATTACAGGAGGCTTGTCATCTAATGGCCACATTAGATTTAGCTGAGGAACGTGAATCATACCTTAAGTCGAACCAATTTCAAGTAAAATACAAGCAGAAATAGTTGTTCTATAACTCTGTTGTGTCTTTCAGTGCTGCTGTGGGTGCTTTATTAGATCTAGTGCTGACAGCAGCTACCATGTTGGGTAAATAAACTGGGCACTGATGTCCTGTTAGCAAATAAAGGGCATTCCAAACAAAACCTGTTGGCATTTGAGGAAGGACCTTGGATTATGAGTGGTTGTGAGGCTCTTACAGGCAGCAGTGTGATAAATGAAACAGATGTTGGCCTCCTCTCTTCTGTGTTCACTGAGTTCCGTACAGAAACCAAGCTTGCAGAAGGGGAAATTTGCTCATTTCTTGGCAAAACTTAGTTCTTAGAAGAATTTTCATTACCAGATGAAACTGTAATCCTTCGACCTGGCAGAGTGGGGCTTTGCTTGACTCTGTACCAGAGCGAGAGCTGTGAGAGAGCTGAGTGTTTCTGTGCAGCTTTTATTGTACTTCTTGCAGGATTTGAGTGCATTTCAAGGGTGTATTAATTAGGATCATTGGCAGCTTCTTCCAGCTTCTCCCTAAAAGCAGGAATGGACACAGCCAAGTGTATTTTGATAATATATTTTTCTCAAAGTTATGCTTTTGGGTTGTTTAGTTTGTTTTTTTTCTTTTTAAATTTTAAAAAAGTCAAAAATGTACATTTCCCTTTATTCCATGTCATCTCTGATTATGGCAATGTAATAGAAAAGCAACCACTCTTTTCTATTTCACCTAGAGTTAAACTGCTGTTCAGTTTAATTTCAGAACTCACTCTACTTTTTAAATATCAAGCATCTTTTACAGTGGTGCATGTGAAGGAAGGCTCAAAAAATCTGAGAAATTAAAAGCAAATCTCCTAAAAGATAAAGAAAAGGGTTGGTGGTGTAAGGCTAGAAAAAACAAATGGGTTGGACTTGATGTTTCCCAGAAGGCAAAGAAAATGCAGCAGGAACTGAACGAAGCACTTTTAGTTTGGGGTTTTGCTGAGGGAGCCCCCCTGGGTACCCCCAGCACCCAACTGCTGCTGCTGGGGTAGGCAGGTTCCTGTTGCTGGGCCCCACTGCAGCCTTCCCGTTCAAAGAAACACTCCCAGCTTTCCTTGGAATTTCTTGGAATTAATAACCAACTCAGTGACAGGTTTGGAGGAGTGCAGTGTGTGAGTTCTGCTCCAGGTAATCCGTCCCTCTGCTGCCATTTGTGTCATTTTTGTTTGCTCAGTTTCCTTTTGCACGCTTTGAATGGCAAGAAGGAAGCTCTTAATGTTAAAAAGCAGAATTAATACTTAGTTGTGGGAGGCAGGCAGCTTCCTTGGGAATGAATATTTATCATGTGCTTTATACATGGAAAGTGAGAAGTTGAAGAATATTTTATGTATGAAGCCTTCCTGATATCATTTAGTATGGGAAGAAGGAGGAATGTAGATGTTCATACGGTCAAGGAATGGTTTGAGTTGGAAGGGACCTTGAAGCTCATCCAGTGCCACCCCTGCCATGGGCAGGGACACCTTCCACTAGCCCAGGTTGCTCCAAGCCCTGTCCAAACTGGCCTTGGACACTCCCAGGGATCCAGGGGCAGCCACAGCTTCTCTGGGCACCCTGTGCCAGCCCCTGCCCACCCTCACAGGGAAGAACTCCTCCCTATATCCCATCTAACCCTGCCCTCTGGCAATGGAAAACCATTCCCCCTTGGGCTGTCCATGCCCTTGTGAAAAGTTTCTCCCTGTGTTAGACTGCTTCGATCTGCCTTTGATGTTTAAGCCCTGACTGGGACACATGGAAATCAATTCCATGTTATGGCCTTGACTCCAAACCATTCTCTGTACACACTGGATGTTTGGCTGAGTGTCTGCACTTCCAAACTGGGGAGGCAGGTGCAGGAGTGGCTGGATATGATGTTGGCAGAGGCTTGGACATACCCCTGCTTCCATCAGCTGCTGGTTCTGTGCCCATGGCCTGTTAATTCCTCTCTGTTTCTCCGAGGCTGCCAAAATATCCCTGTATGGATGAGCTCAGTGACAGCTGTTCACCTGTGTTTGCAATGCCTTCCTGAACTGCACGACTCAGGACAGCTTGGACAATGTCCTTTCCCCTCACTGTCTCTGGTAAGGGAGAAGGGGTCCATTCTAAAGAAAATGGAGACAAACACTTGTGTTTTCTCATCTGGAGGTTGATTTCTGTGGAGCCAACTGGTAACGTGTAGAAATGCTAGAAATTTTCCAAAGGTTTAGGGAGGAGGCAGCAAAAATTCCTTCAGTGTTAGGGATATACCACAGGTCTGAGGAGTATAACGACATTTAGGTGTGTTGTACAGGTCTGGCAATCTTTTGAACCTTTAGAATGACACCAGGTTTAAATAATACTGTTCCACAATTGCCCTGCATCAAATTTTTAGTTGGGCAGTTAAAAAATACTTGTAAAAATCTGCTTACTGTTCCCACCTGACGAATAAAAGCAGTGCCAGGGAAGGTGTTTCCCTTCCCCCTAGTGCCAGAGGAGTTGTGTGTTGTTTGTGGTCCTGTCCCAGCCCTGCAGTCCCTCTGTGCCCCCCTGTGCTCCCACCAGTGTCCCTTGGCAAGGCCCTCCTGCTCTCAGTGCTGGAGATCGTGCCCTGGGAAGCCACGAGGCAGAAGTACATATTTTCCAGCTCATAAACCAAAGGGATTGTATGGCTCCAAGGACAGGTAATAGGATACAGCCCCATCCATTCTTCCTGCTCTGGCTGGAATTGAGCCCAGGCAGGGATGAGGTGCAGTACATTGGCAGGCACGGGGAACTGGGACTAGTGATGTTCAGGCTGCACCTCCCTTGCAGATAAACACTACATTTACTTTGCCCTCTGCCAGCTCAACACCTTTAGCAGCTGCACACAGGAAATCACCTGGAAATTGCCTGTGTTTTAGAGACATTGCCCTACAGTGAGAGAGAAGGTTTGGATCCCGCCCTGGATTTTGAGCAATCCAGCTTTGCATTGTGGTCTCGGGGGAGGATGCTGTCCTTCTGCAGGGTATTTCTGTGTGTTAGGGGTGAGCTGACCTGGCCACACGTTCCCCTTTGTCCATTAGGAGTTGTAATTCCATGAGCCATGTGGGTGCCTTCCAACTCAGGATATCCTATGATACAACACAGTTAAACTGGTGTTTGCGAGAGGATTCCGTGCTAATGGACTGATACGGATTTCTACCAGCAGAGGAAGAAAGCTGGAGTGAGTGGGAGAACCTGGAAGGTTTATTCACTTTGCTTTCTGCAGCTGCAGGTGTGTTGGTTGAAGAGATTAAGGTCCCTTATCCACCTCCAGGATCTCTTACATTTTCCTCCCTGAGACGTCAGGTCAAGTGCCTGTTGTTTAACTGCTCTTTCTTTAAACCCTCTGCAGTCTGAAAGGGCTGGATTAGCTGAAGCAGATTTAAATAACAGGTTTGTTCATCCACTTGACTGAAAAAGACCTTGTGTGTTACACAAGTGCAGCAAGTCAAAGTGGGATTTGCTAAGTGGGAGGTAATGGATGGCTGAGGCAGCTGGGATCGATACCCACTGTGGGATCCTCCTGGGAGAGAGCAAATGCTCAGGTCTGAGAGCAGCTGTTTGGCAGCAGCCCGGATGTTTCTGAGGAGGTGAAGAGAAGTGGTACCTCCTAATGCCAAAGGGCACCAAGGCGTGTGAACCTGTGCCTGGTGGGACTCCCTTGGACCTGGGCAAAGCGAACGGGGAGTGCCTGTGGCTGTTTGTGCGCCTTGCAGTGATGTTTTCCCTCCAAGCAAGACAAAGGCACAACTGGTTTCTACCTGACCAATACATGTTTTGTGTCCAGCTGAGAAGCAAGGTGGCAGCAGCAGCTTAAATGTTCATCTGTCAGCAGATAAAGGTTGGAATTTTCCTCTCTCCCGTGCCTACAGAACTCCCAACCAACCATAAAAAGTTCAGGGGTGTCAGAGTAAAGATCTATGCTCTAATCAAGAGGGATGTCTCCTCAGAGCTCTCTTAGTTGCCAAGAAACTATTTTTGCAATAGTGGAAATCTCTAACGGCTCCTAAAATAATTGGCTGGATGGACACGGAGTGACCTGGCTGTGCTCGGAAAGATTTCCTGGAACAGATGCTGAGGTACCACAGCAAGGAGTGTGCTGCAAATACACAGATATTGCCAACAAAATGGGGAGTCTAATTGGATTTAAATCCTTCTTGTATAGGAACAGTAGCACAGATTCCTGGCTGCCTGAAGAGCTGGTGAGGATGCAGGTCCAGCAGCTTTGCCTTTTCCCCCCCGGCTCTGGGCTCCAATATGAGCAATTGGTTCACCTCACTCTCCATGAGGGGACCCTCATGCATCAATCTTGTCTGTCTGGGCTATAAATTCTTCAGTGCCTGTCTTTTACAAGGCGTTTACAATGCAGGGGGGGGGCTGCCTCATGTCACATGGTACAAATCACACCGACAGGTATCAGAACTGATCCCTGGGAACTCAGGAACTTTTGTTCACACTTTGCTTCCTCTCATAACTGCAGGGGGTTATCCTGCTGTCCTTGGAGTGCTCAGCTGCCTACAGGGGTGTTGGGGTGATGGGGGACACTGCATTGCCAGTTAGTGCACCTGCAGGGTACATTAAATACCTTTAATCAGATTGCATCAAATGAAATTACATTTAATTTAATGTTTGCATGTGAACAACATGGTTCAAGGGCTGCAAAATTGTGTGTGGAGCTCCTCAGGAAAAGAGGTGGGAATAGGAAGTAGTGATGGTAGTGGTGGTGTTTCTGTGAATTTGGGTTGTGTGGGAGAGCAGCTCAGGGTGTTGCTTTCAAACTTACTCATTGGGAACTCCATGGAGTCACATCAGCTGGGAGCCCACCTTGGATGAGGCTCTCAATTAGCAGCTGCAGCCTTGGAATTTGAAACAGAAAAATATTTTGGGGAAATCTCTCTGGGTAAAAGTTCTTATCGTGGTCTTGGATGAACTACATCCACCTTTGCAGGTAGCTGGCACTCATTTTGAGCGAAGGATGTTTCTGTATTTGAGAGCACCTGCAATTCTATATTGACTTCATCAAACCCAAGCAGGGAGCATGGACACTGTGATGGCTGAGATTTCTTGCCTTTTCAATGTGCAACTTATTATCTACCATTTGTATATACAGAAGCTTAATATCCATCAGATCTCTACTAAAACAGACAAATGGATCATTCAAAATTGTAGAATCATGGAATGGTCTGGACTGAAGGGACCTTAAAGCCCATCCAGTCCCATCCTGTGCCATGGGCAGAGACACCTTCCACTAGCCCAGGTTGCTCCAGCCTGGCCTTGGACACTTTCAGGGATCCATGGGCACCCACAGCTTCTCTGGGCAGCCTGTGCCAATGCCAAAAACATCATTCAGTCCTGTGGTTTTTGAGAGTCTGGAGCTTGGAGAGTTAATAGTTTTTCTCTGGAGTGTCTCCAGTCATCACTCAGCCGCTGCTGCTGCCGCCGCCGTGCTGATCCCTTGCCCTCCACTCCATGGTGGATGAGGCCCCATTTTTTAAAAAGCAAAAGCAATTCTACTGTAGGCTCTGTGATTTAAAGCTTTGTTCCATGCTAAAACACAAAAAACTTCTGAAGATTTAGTTGCTGCACTGGCTTTTACAACAAGGAGAATTTAGACTCGTACTTCCCATAAACTTTTGTTGTTGTTTTGGGCTGAAGTTGTGCAAGAAGTTTTCTCCAGTGAAGATCTGGGCTTGACTGGAAGTGGTCTGAGCTCCCACAGGACAAAAGGTGTTCCCAAACCACACAGGGTCTTCTCCAGCATCATGTGCACGTGGCTGCTGAGGCAGGAGCAGCACAGCACATAAAATTCCCAGAGAAGCTGTGGCTTCTGGCTGACTGGATGAGCTTTAAGGTCCCTTCCAAACCATTCCACAGAACATAAAATTCCCAGAGAAGCTGAGGCTTTGGATGAATGGGTGAGCTTTAAGGTCCCTTTCAAACCATTCCATAAGAAAATCTCAGTCCAAGGTCTTTGGTGTCTGGACAGGGCATCACTTACAGTCAGAGCCATTTCTGTGCAGTATTTCAGTGCCCCAGAGAAACAGTGAGATATTATGTGAAACTCCAGCCACCCGAATGTGAACACCAAAACCTGCCTCTCTACTGTGAAAGTTTTGCCTGGCAATAAAAATTAGCTTAGGAGAATTACTCAGTAATTTCAAGTACCATAAAGTAGCTGTTGGGAATAAAAAGTGTCGTAACTGCTGAGCGTCAGCCCAGTTTCTGCAGGAATGACTTATTATCATTAATTATCGCTCTATTTTATAGCTATTGCCTGTAATTTCAGACTTTAAATACTCTAAAGCATAAACAATGCTAATTTAATTATGGTGAGAGAGTTGTAGAAATTTGCATGCAGAGGAAGAAATCGTTAATAAAGTTTATTCAGGGAGAAACTTAAAATAATAATTAGCATTTTTTGGCATTTTTACTGTAATGGCCCATCATTTCTTGGCTTGGGCCCCATCTATTATTTATAGAAAACAAGCAGCACAAGGTGTGTTAATCACTTGGAGATACAGAAGGCTGCAGAGAATTGCATGACCTGTTAGTGCTAAGCAGCCACGAAACCCACCCCCTGGTATGAATCCCTTCCATCCAGTTCACTCACCTGTTTGTGTCCAAGTCCAGGGCTGGAAGAACTGAGCTTTGGGAAAATCCAGATCCCGACCCTGTTGTGGAAAATGTTTTCACAGAGAAGTGCAATATGCCTCCAGGCAGAAGCAAGAAACTAAACCCGCATTCCCTTTGATTTATTTCGTTGTTTTCCCTAATTTCGTACTCATCTTGTGTCCTCTGACAGGAACTTCTTCAACTCGTGTTTCACCTTTGTCAGTGTGATGGTCACATTTATTCTAAGCCCTTAATTAAGTAGTTCATTAGTGTAGGGCAGTGACCAGATCACAGTACTTTGCTGGAAACACGAATATTTGACAAGAAGTAGATTTTTGCTTGCCTGTGTTACAGTGAGAGGCCTCTTTACATACGAAAATATCTGTTTAATGTGTATCTTTTCAATGTAACATTAATATGTGGGCTGGCTGTATCCTTTTTTTCCTTTCCTTTTTGTTTAACCTAGTTCTCAAAGCACATCACAGAACACTGGTATTGCCCACAGATAAATGAAACTGCTGGGACCGAAATCCCCAGACCTGAAATCTGCCCCTCTGCATTAGACCCTGCTCAGACACATCTCCCTTTGGGAGGAGGAGCACAAATCCCAGCCCTGGAAGTGACTCCTGGGTCCCCACTGATGCCATGTCATCACTTTGCCACCACCCTGAAGCCTCATGGCCCTGACCCCAGGGCTGTGTGCTGTGCTCCTGCCTCCAGTGGCACTGCTGCTCCTTGCAGAGGGGATTTCTGCCACGTTCATTTGCCTAGGGATTTCTGTGTGGCTAAAAGTAGTTCAACATATGGCAAATGGGTTTCTCTGTGAGCAGATTAGAGCCCCATCAGGGGATTAGGCAGAGCTGCTGAGGTTGCATTTATGAAGTCTGTCAAAGTCAGACCTCGTGGCCTCACCAGCCTTGTGCTCCAGCCCCTTTCCCAGCCCTGTTGCCATCCCTGGACACTCTCCAGCCCTGCTTAAAGTACTTATGTTTAAATTCTTCATATGCTTTAAACATAGAATGTTTCATTTAATTAAACAATCCTTAGTAGTTTAAATTTCTTTTCATCTCCAGAGCATCAAAAGACTCTTGCTACATGGCACACTCTACCCAGAGATGATAAAGCTGGGTCAGAGCTTGGATTACCTGCTTATGAACAATGTAGTGTCAGTCTTCTTCTTGTAGGTATTTCCAAGATAATTTTCACTTCTGCCACGAATTCCTTGTCAGAGCTTGTACATGCCTGTGACATCTAATGGCTTTTGAATGGAGATGAACTTTAAGTGGCTATTAACAGAAACTGGTTTTGAACCTGTCAGTGGAGATCAGAGACCCCTTAAGCTCTCCAGGTCTTACAAGGACGCTTTTTTCCTAAATATAGATAATTGTAAACTTTAAAGGACAATTATTAGCTTTATTTGTCCTTCATTCTTGTCTATACCTGCTGTTTCCAAGCTGGGAAACCATGGAGCAGGCTCTTTTTGTGTTTTCCTCGTGCCTTTTCCCATCCTTGCAGAGGATTTCTGTTGTGTGGGCCCTTGGCTACTGCCATGGTGGGGGTCTTGGGGCACGTTCCTGCTCTTCCCTCTCTGTCCTGATTCATGTGGAGTCAACCAGAGCCTGGTTCTGCATGTCCATCCTGCCAGCTCAGGCTCCAGACTCCAAAGAACACACGAATGCAATTTGGCAAAGTAGATACAAATGCTTAACATGAAGATGGACCCTTAAATTCCCTCCAGGGTGTCGCTGCAATTCAGTTTGCTCTTTGCATTGCAGGACCAGAAGCCTGAGAAGAAAATTTGGATTAATTTATGTCAACAACAAACTTCCATTGATTTTTCCCTGGTGCCCACCTAAAATCCTCCCTGTGGAAATTGGCCAGAGCAGCTGTGGCTGCCCCATCCCTGGAAGGATCCAAGGCCAGGCTAGATGGGGCTTGGAGCAACTTGGGCTCAAAGGTTGCTCTTCCCTGGCAGAAAACAGGTTGGACAGAGCCATGGGATAAGCCTGGCTTGTTATCCTTGGATGTGGCTGTACAAATTCCCAGGACCCTCATTAGCAAATCCATTAGAGCTGCCCAGTCATTGTACAAATGAGCCTCTTTGATCTTCAGATACTCTTTGATAGTTGCCTAAATTTTTCCTCTTACAGATATTGAAGAAATCCAACCTTGTCCCCAAAGCCTGGCTTTATGGCATTTTTTAATGCAATATTTCATGCTGTTTTCCCAAAATTAATGGTTTTCACCCTAACCAAACCCAGAAAAATCAATGCCAGAGCCCACAACAAACCACTGGCAATAAAGCAGAATATCCACTTTTGGGAGAGAGAAAACTGTCAATAAGAAAATAGATTTTTCTTTCAGGTTTGCAACAACCGCAACAAATTACCAAGTTATGAATAGCCCATTGGTTCTTTCTTTTTCTCCTTTCTCATGACATCCCTGGACTCTCCCTCAGATTAATTGTGTGTCACTGGAGCATGAAACTGTTGGGTATCACGTAAGGAAAAATGTTCATTTAAACATGCACATGCTTAATTTTGGGCTTTAAAAATGTTAGAGACTTTTTTTCAAAAGTATTTTACTGAACTTCTATTAAAACTATTGAAAGACCCAGTTCTTTGGGAAAAAGAAAAAAAAATGCTGCTTTTTTGCCCCCCAGCCTATCAGCTGAATATGACACCTTGATTGATTATGAAGTTGCATTATAGATTTTTTTTTCATTTCCTCTAAATCCTGTGGGGTTCAACCCCCTGGAGCAGGGCAGCCCTTGAACCTGCAAGCAGTTCAGGCTCTGTCAGGAGTTCCCTTCCTAACACTAATTCCCCAGATCAATGAGGACAATAAAAATAAACCCCAGAGTTAATATCTTCCATTTCCTTTTATTTTTTTCCCGATTGCAACTAACGTGGGTGCTTGGGACATAAATACTGGCTCTTTGGTTTTAGTAGGCCGTTTAAGCCTGGATAGTAAATCACTGTTGTTGTCCCAAACCTGTGACAGTGGCAGGAAGTTCTGGCTCCAAGTGGAGCAGGGATGGAGCAAAGCTCAAGATTCTGGCATTTTTTAAAACCACAGTGTTGCTTCGCTGGGTTGGAAGGTCACATTTAATCCCTTTCAGGAGAAATCATCCTTTTTCCAGTGCTGTTTTTTTTCCTTTTGGCTCATAGGGATTTTTCTTGAGGTCTTTATACCATGTTCCCATTTTTCCCTGTGTCCTGCTAACACTTTGTGCAGCATCGAGGAAATTCCTGCTGTGGCAGTTTTGAAGCTGGAAAAGGGCATGAGGTTTCATTGGAAGACTCCAGGAAGTGGAGCCCAGCATGTGGAATGCACCAAAGTATTAGTTTCCTTGCCTGTTTACAGTCCCACCATAAAAGCAAAAATTATCCTCTATAAAAAGATATCCTGAAGCAAAGTTTGGAATAGCAGAGGAAGAAAAAGATTGTTTAAACAGATGCTGTAAATTTAATATGGTAACATTATTGCCACCCAGGATTTTATTGATGGTATCGTCTCAAGCTTCTTATCTAGAAATTTATTGTGTCTGTTTCCACTCTTATTTAACCATGATTTCCTAAAAGAAATTATTAATGAGCCATTAGCTGAGGAGTGAAGGGGAAAGTGACTGAACTCAAACCAAGCATCAAAGGCAAACACAAATCATGATAATGTCACCTTTTTTTTTTTTTTCTAATATTCTAATGAAGAAAAATGTGGAGAGAAGCCAGATTTTGGGACAAAACTCTGCTGGGCTTCTTCAGTTGCAACACAAATGGTTTCAGTTTTCAAACTGAACGAGGGTGGGTTTAGGTTAGACTTGAGGGAAAAAATCTTCCCTGTGAGAGGGGGGAGGGGCTGGGATGGAATTCCCAAAGAAGCTGTGGCTGTCCCTCGATCCCTGGAAGTGCCCAAGGCCAGGTTGGATGGAGCTTGGTGCACCCTGGGCTAGTGGGAGGTGTCCCTGCCCATGGCAGGGGGTAGCACTGGATGGGCTTTAATGTCCCTTCCAACACAAACCATTCCATGATTCTGTAATGACTGTGGGAAGAGAAAGTTTCCGTGTTTAGAGAGGTCTCAAACCCTCATCTTGGGCTGGCACTCTCAAGGAGCTCACTGGGTATCTCCATGCCAGCTGTGACACCTCTGGGGACTGGGTATGGCTAAATCCCCAACCCATCACAGAACGGCCCAGCTGGGGTTGGGAATAACCTGGGAATGTTCCCAGGGGGCTGTTCCAGACTGGCCCCTGAGGGACAGCAGTGACCACCAGAGCTCTGACTCCAGTGGACAGAGCTGTGCAAAGCCGGGCTGGCACCCCCAGCTTGTGTTTTGCTGCCTGAAATAAAAGTTCAAACCTGCCCTGTGATGGTCAAAGGGAACAGGGAGAGCCAGTTCTAAGCACAGAGTGCTCCTGGTTTTGTCATCTAACCCTCACTTGCAGCAAGGGTGGATGTTCAGGAGCCAAAATTCAGTCTAGTTTGTGCTTTGCTCACCCTGTAAGGTTGTGGTCTCTCTCCTTGGAGAGAACCAGCCCATTCTCCTGAAGGATAAATTGCTGGGCAAGGAAAGAGCAAGTTGCAGAAAACTGCTCCAGATCCTCCATCCCAAGAGTGAGTTTGCTTCACTCTATTTCCTGTGCTTGGCATTAACCACTCCCTGGGATATTCATTATGCTGCTATGAAAAATGAACTAATTGATGAATGAAGGGCTGCTTTGCTGCCACTGCCTCTCCATCTTCCTGTGCAGAACTTGCAGTGTGTAACAGATGTGTGGCCAAGGGACTCCATCCATCCATCCATCCATCCAGCAGGTCCTTTGCAGCCTGAGAGCTGTTGCTTACCTTGCCAACCCCCAGAAATGTATTTAAATCTACATTTATAGCATTGTTGACCGTGCAAACACTTCAACCAAGGGGCAGGGCTGTAAGAAGAAACATGTATGTCACATACGTGCCATTAAAGCCCCTTGCAGCAGAACAGATAAACCAGAATCCATTCTGTTGAAGGAACTCTTAGTGTTTTTCTTTTTACTTAGGCCTTGTCTTTGTCCAAAAAGCTGTGGATAAATTCTCTCCTGCAAACACCTTAAAAATTGACTTTTTGTGTGTGTTTCAACAGCTAAAAAATATTTTCTGTTCTCAGGAACAAAAATACGACATAACAAAAACTTGGAATCACAACCCTGAGATGTTTTGAGAATTTCTCCTTCGATGTTTACACACTTCAACTCTTGTAACAGTCTGAAGTGGCAAAACAACTTTCCTTTTTACTTCGAAAGTGTTGTAACTTTTATTCCCTTAAAAAAAAAAATAGCAGAAAGGGAACTTTGGCTGCACTTCTCATGGAGAGCTTCAGTTTTTCCCCTAGACTTGGTGTTACATCACCCAGCACCAGGCAACGTCCCAGTGCTGCCTAATTGCTGGCAATGCTGGTTTATTTATTCAGCCATTATTTAATGTGAATGCATCTCCTGTGTCTGTGCTGTTGAAGCTCTCTGGAGGATTTTCAGCAAATTCATAGCCCTTGTTTCCTGAGCATGAATAACAAAACCTTCTCCATCACTGCCCTGTCTGGTGCAGTTGAAAACCCCTGGGAGAAAAGTGCTTTCTGCCCATGTCTCCTCTCGGTGTAAGGACAAAGAGCACTGTCAGTACCAGCATGGGAAGGATGCAGACACTGCAGTCAATACCTCCCTTATTTGTAGCACTGTGTTCCAGCTTCTTCTGTTCCAGGCCAGAATTTCTTCCCTATTTAAAATCTTTTTGTGAGGTTGCTTTATTCTGGTTATTTATCTCAGAACAGATAAGGGGAAATCCCTCTTTAGGAAAAAACCCCAATCAAAACTGTGTTCCAGGACGTGTCTTTCTCCTTTTCATTGCTGTCTTTGACACCTCAGTGGATTAATGCTCCCTTCTTTGCTCTTTTTCTCTCTTGCTCTTTCTCAGAAGTGCAAGATACAATAATTTTAATACCTAACACATTGTGGTAGCTCAGGTTCTGTACAGTATTATGTTGACCTTTTCAGTATTCAGTATTTTGATTATCTGGTGATCTTTTTCCCTCCTGGAAGGTTAGTGAGGTTTTTAAGCAGAAGAATGCAGTGAACAGGCAGAGTAAACACCAGAACAGATCTCAACATACAACAAAGCTGCTGCTCCAATTTCCAAACTCTAGGATCCATGCAAATATTTGCTATTGTCTTTTATCAGCTTGCCAGAGAGAATAGAAACTGAGGAATAGACTGCTGTGGAAGGACAGGAAAAGTGATGGAGATTGAAGGTTTGATTTATAGGGAGAGATTAAAGTGACAAAGTGTGAATAGCTTGACTGAACAATTTTTAAAATTGGACTATGAAAGTTATTGAGAGCAGTGGAGAGGTACCTGCACCCACAGGGAAAGGGTGGGTTAGTGGGCTCCGAGGGGGCAGAACTTCCAGTGGGGTAGAAAAGAGCAGAGAAAAAAATTGCAGAGGAATAATTCAGACAAGATGTGGGAGGTTGCACATCACTACTAACTATTTGTCCCGTGTGTGGAGTCAGAGGGGTGTTAAAGTCTTCCTGTGTGGCTCTTGGTGAGCTACTGAATGGTAAGCCCTGGCTGAAAAGCTGCTGCTGGGGCATCTCACACGCTGAGTCTCCCAGTTCAGAGCTGTCAATGAAAGCCATAAATCATTGATTCTCTTCGGAACATGGGCTTTTCCCTCTAGAGAAAACAGTGTGGACAAGGTGGTGTGTGAAATCCCAGGCTGAGGGAACAGGGTTTACAGGGAATATCCCCTGTCCTGGGCATGTATGTGCACTGTGAAGGTCCAGGGCATCCCTGCCCAGCTGTTCCCTCCTGACCTAGGGTCCCTGAGCCTGCCCAGGGTGCTGGAGCCACACATGGAATGAGATACAGGCAAAGTGCTCCTGCTGGGAGCAGGATCAGCTGCTTTCCCAGGGGCATGGCTTTCCAAGCCCAGTACAGGCTTGTCCCAGAGCCCTGAAGGAGGCCTGCTTTTCCATCAGGAAATAAAAGATGTCATCTTACATACACACCGAACTGTGTTTTCCTCTCTGCTGAAGATTATCACAGGCGTGTTTTGCAAAACCACTTTTCTTTCCTGTTTAATATCCTTTCTGTTTTCAGTGCTGCTGATGTTCTCAGCCTCTGCACATCACTGTAAGAATATTTTCCAGTGTTCATTAATCCACATACTGGTGTCATTCATATGCATCTCTTTAAAGCTGTTGTAATAGGTGAGAAGTAGATAAAAGAGATCTGGTGAGGCGATTCCAAATTTGCAATCATCTTTTGTTTGTTCACTGCTGGTGGAGCTCAGCACAGCTCCAAAGCACGGTGCAATTATCTCACTGTCTGTCTGGTGTTACTCTCAGTGTTGTGTAGAAGATGTTTATAACAACCGCACCACAAGAAAGTTGCTGGTGAAATGAGTCCTGAATGTTCAGTCTTTCCTCAAAAATTATTCTTTCTTTCCTCTTTGAGAAGCTTGTTCTCAGAATGTGGCAGGGAAGGAGGTAACTCTCTTTTGTGGGTTTACAGGCACAGGGGCTCTGTGTAATTAACCACCTGAAATGAAGAGGTTTGTTTTGGGCAGAGCTGGGCTACGAGCCTGGCAGCATTTTGTCACAGAAGTAGAACTTAGAAATGTACCTGCAGCTGAGAGAAGTCTTAAAATAATTATTTTATTTGGTTTTCCCCTTGAAAATACCTCTCTAAAATGAGACACAATTTATACGACTGCTTGGGAGTTTCTGGCTGAAAGAAGCTTGGCTGTATTTATGACTGGGCTTCAGGGGGCAAGGCACCTTGTCCAGTTGAAGTAAATCAGGGTCTGCCAGCACCTGATCTCAGCCCCTGGGCTGACACCCCACCAGGAGGGCTGTTCACCTCTGTATTTCATCCCCTGGCCCTGCTCCCTGCATGGCCTTGCTCAGTTTATCCCTCTGTTTCCCTCTCCAGCCCATGGACTGGCACTTTGAGACAACAGCAATTTGTGCCCCACGCCTTGAGCTCTTTTGGGTCCTTCCAGTCTGCCAGTAATTCTCCCCATCAGAGCCACCAGCTCAGGGCTGGGGTTGTTCCCCTGCTGTTGGCGTGGTGGGAATGCAGAGCTGACCTCACGTGGTGCTTTCCTGCACATCAAAGTCATCTGGTGGCACAATTTGCTTTAAAGGTCTTGTCTCCAGCTTTGGGATGCAGCCTTGCCCTTTAATGTGAACTGTGCTGCTCTGTGCAGTGGACACCCTGATTTGGGGCAGCTGTTACCCCCTAATTTTAGTTTCTGTTCAAAGAAGGGTGTCTAGCACAGAGTTGCTTCAGATACTGGTGTAGGAAATGACTGGAGTAAAGCCTGCCACAAATCCATGCTTTAGCTGAGTCCTGCAGCAGTGCCTGGGGAAGGGCATGCTAATCTGGTGGGACTTTTAGTTCTGTCCTTTAAAAATGATTTTTAGTTATTTATAATACATATTCATTATATAGTAGAACGTGTTAAGCTGCAAACCAGAATGGACAGATAAATGTGAGATGCTTGTTGGTTTTGTGGCTGTTTCTTTGTTTTTTGCAAAAGCTTGAGGCCCACTGTGGTTCTGGGATGCTGCCTCCAACAGAATCTGCTTTTAATTGGAAATTTGGGCTATGTTATAGAAGAAACATGAAAAGAAAACAAATCTTCAATTTATGCTCCATCATTAAAGCTGGTCAGGAATGGTTCTGTGGGCATACTGATCTCTCAAAGTGAAATTAAGGACTTGGAAAAAATTAATTGACAATCAAAGGTTCATTCAAAATTAAAGTTTGTATGGATTTTCAGTTGGAATGAAATTAATCTCTGTCAATATGAGTAGGCAAGTTTAAAGCCCTGTTCTTTGAATGTTCTTATGGCTCCTTTTATTCTAAGATACAAAAGCAATTTCTCTGACCTGCATTAGATGGGATGAATCTGCCTGTGAAGGGTCTCTTTCTTTCTTTCCTTTTTAAACCACTTCTATAACCCAATGAATAACTAACGTGGGTGAAATTCTTCCTTCTTTTATTAACTAAACTTAGAGGAAAATTGAGATTTTGTAGTTTTATCCTGACTTAGCAGAGAAATCATTTCATGTGTTGTAGACTTTGTAGGGCAATAAAGCACCTGGTGGTTTGTTTCTACCTAGTGCTCATTTAATTCCTCAATTGCTGGAAACTGAAAATGTCAGTAGTATTTGGGACTGAGCTTTGGGCAGTGGTCAGTATTGTCACCATCGTCCCCTCACTGGGCAGGGAATAGAACAGAGCAGTCTGAGTTCTCCCTGCACGCTTTGTAAACATTCTTTGGAGACGCGGGTAACCACATATTCATTTTATTTCTATTTAATCCATACCAGGTATGTACATCCTTTTCAAATTTCAGAGCCAGTATTATTTTCTCAGTTAATAGCACGTCCTGCTCTGTGTATATATTTTAAGAGTCAGATGATAAAACAGGTTTCATCATCTCCAAGTGACAATAAATCTTGTTGGAGACAAATTTATAGCTATTACATTTTTGTGCTTGTGTCAGCTAACCTTGGCAAACAGGGTCCCTCTTGCTATTGGGATGAAACTTATAAATCTCTGCTTTTCCACTTTCTCTTCCTCCTCGTTTTGAAACCTTGTCTTAGACCTTGTCTCCTCCTTTATTCATGGCAGCCAGTGTATCCTGTGGGTTGAAATTTCTTCAAGGACCAGGGTGTAATATTTCACCCCTTCTTTTTACCCTTTTTAAAAAAGAATTTATTTCTCTCTCTCGCCTTGACGCATAAAAAAGGTGTGAAGAGCTTTGTGAGGGCTCCAGAGTCAGTGCTGGGATATTTGTTTATTGTCAGTAATTCCCACAAACTGAAAGTAATCTCCTAATGCCTCCACTCCAATGAGTGGTTTGATCAGTAAGTCCTTGGTTCATTTTCTTTCCCCCTGCTCTTGTTGTGCAGCATCTTTGAGGAGCAGTTTCCTCCGTGCAGCCCTTGCAGTAACTCCTGCAGCACAGGGTGAGAAACTGAGACTCTTCTCTCCTTGCCCAGTGTGGTCTGGACTGGGACAAACTTGGGGCCACCAGGTCAGGAGCCACCAAAACGTTCCCTTTCAGTGTCCACAAACCTCTTTTCCACTACGAATTCACCTCTAAAATATCTGAATGGGAAATGGTATTGATTTTTTTGCCATCCATCCAGTTCAGTCTGGTCATCCTCATTCTCACACCAGGATCAAAACCCAAGGTGCTGATTTGTGCAGAAGAAAAACATATTAAAATTTTCTTGTTCACTTTTCGTTGCTGGGGAATCATTTTGTCTTCTGAGAATTAAATACCACGAAGCCAGATTATCAAATAATCTCCATATATCCTCATGGAATCTCCAGGGACTTTGTGTCTAAATAAGCCCACAAATAATAACTGGGGAGCAGGGATAAAAATTAAAATAGATACTAAATTTTTTTGCTAGATTAATATTTTTCCAACTTACTCATGCAAATATTCTAAAGTCAATGACGCTTTCAGTGACAGCAGTAGTAATATTTATAAATTTCTTCTAACAACCAAGTGTGGGCTCACTCATGACCCCCTGCCCACTATATGTGTTTTAATTGTGATTTAACATGTCAGGCAGGTTTGGTTTATCTTAGAGATATCCTAGTTTCTTGGAGGAAGCAAGACACAACCTCCCAGGGAATTCTCCAGGGAATTCAAATGCTGAGGATGCAGCAGGTTATTTTTAAAGCTCACTTATGTATATGAATTAATTTAATTTTTATCACCAAACGCAGGCTGGGCAGAATTCTAAGCACTGTTCTCCATCATTTCTGCATGGATGCAGGGCTGCATATTCTATTAATAGCAAGCATAAGGAGAAGAAAGTCCTGGATGAAAGCGAGAGTTGGGCTTGTTATTGCCAGTCCAAATTCCAGCCCTTCTGCTGAGAGTTAATAATAAAGAACAGTCCAAGGGGCATTGATCACATCAGTGGTTTGATCCTGTAGATCCTTGCTTGTCTGAGAATGGCAGGATGGGGATCTGACTTGGAATGTAAAGGATTCAAAATCTTGGCAGAATTGAGCCTACGTGTGCTTAAGGCTTGATTTCAGAGGTGGATCCCACGGCTGGATTGTCTCAGGGACTGCACTGGTCCTGTGAGTGAGTTTCGAAGGGGAAAATGCAGGAAGTGGAAAGGGAAATGGGAGAGAATTTCCAGTGGTGGTGGCTGCTCTGGTTGCCTGGCCGCCGGTGTTGAGCTCAGTGGAATAAATGATACTGCACTGTGTGTTTTCTCGCCGTGGAATGGACAAGGGGCTTCATTTCATGCTTCATTCCCGGCAGCTGCAGGGATTTCACGGAGTCAACTCTGAGGGAGGAACAACAACATATTTATGGCCTTTGGGGGATGCCTCACACAGAGTTCCATCTCCCCCTCCCAGCAGAGCACCCAAACAGGATGGCATGGCTTTGAGAGAGCAAAACAGGAGGGAGGAGATGTCTTATGTCTGCAGCCACATGGTGGGAATTCTTATAGGACCATCCAAGTTTCACTCAGGACATGCACTGGCATTACAGATCACACGGAATTGGCACCAATGGCCTCAAGAGGGACATTGTGATTTTGGAAGAAAAGAAAAAGAGTTCATTTTAGAGAAGGGAAGCCAGTTCCTCTGTAGATACAAGAGGATGAATAGCCTTATTGTGGAATATTGTGGTGTACTAAATATCCACCTTCTTTTTGCCTCTAAGGAGATGTTTTATAAACTCACTCTTCCCATTCCTCTTCTTTCATCATTCTTTTGACCTGCAATTATTTACTGCCTACCCTCCATTTCTAAGAGCAATTGAGTTTCTTTCTACACAGCATTAATAGTATTCAAAGAATTAAACTAAAAGGTCTCTGAATATCTCAAAGATGAGGCATTTATATTTTTCTTACCATTGCCACCCATCCTGCTGAATTAGGAAGCCAAATTCAAGCTCAGACCCCAGGTCCGTTTTCCTTCTCTTATCAGCACTGTTTCCCAGAGTGAGGAGCTTTAACTCGTGTGTGAATGGCTTGGGGGGGAATAAGAACAATTATCTAGACAGATCCGATAGTGAATAAGCCAAGGAAAGGCAAAGAACTGAGGATCTTCTGTCTCATACAAACAAATGAGCTACATCTGAAGATTTAAGCAATCAGATTTGCATAATGAACGTGTTTATGCCACATTAGAGTCACCTGGTTTACAAATTCCGTGAGCATTTCCCCGCCATTATCTGCCCTCATAGTAGAAAAAGAGTAGAAAAATGAAACATTTGGGTGAAAACAGTTTGCAAGGGAATGTGAATGCATTTCACTTGGTGCTTTTTAACAGCTTGGAGCTCTCGTGCCGTGTGTGCCTCTGCCTGGAACAGTCCATTATTCTTTTGGAAATTCACCTTTTCAGAGCTGTGCCCGGTGGGGATGCAGGACACAGGGCTGAGATGCTTCTCATGATGCCCAGCCCTGGCACCAGAGCTCTCGTGTCCTTGGAGGGAGCAGGTCCTCAACAGCTTCAGGCTTTGCCAGCCAAAGGATTTTCATGCTAAAGGGAGCTGGTTTTCACTTCTAAGACCACACACATATATTTTCATGACCAGATTCTCCGGGTGATAATGTATCCTTAGTTCACTGAAAATTAATGAGCAACTGAGAGTAAATTGTGGCTTCTGTGGGTTGGTGGCTGAAATGAAAATTGAAATAATTTCATTTCTTGTCCAGGTATTGGATCCCCTTCTCTTTCCATATTTGACTACTTATTCCTTTGTTTGTCTTAGAAAAGAAATGCAACCAAAACACCCTAAAAACTAAAATACCCACAGAGAGACAGAAAAAGAAGAAACAACTTCTAACAAAAATTGACATAATTTATGCAAATGATTGAATTTCCCCTCTGGATATTTTTCCTTCCTTTCAGGCATATTTGAAGCATGTTTTGGTGCTCATCTTTTCCCTCCTCCTCATGCTTTCTGCACTGCACTTTGCAGAGGGTTTGCTAAAAATAAGTTTACAATACAACCTCTCAGTACCTGAGGGTCAGGAGACTGGATTTTTTCCCTTACTTTTTGTTGCTCTGGCTGGAGGTAAAAATCCCAGTGACAAAGCCACTCCTGCTGCCTTTCCCAGGCTCCTTGTCTAGCTGTGCAAAGTAGTGAAGGCCACACAAAACTCCCCCCTTCTCCTGGAGGAATAAATCTTAATATTAGCATTGCTATCTAACATACAATCCACAGCAGAGAATGCCTGTGGTGTAAGGGACCACAGCTGTCTGATTCATCCCAACTGTATGAAGTTACAATGTTCAGGCTCTAAATGAAGGACAAATTTAGCATCCAAAATCTCAGTACCTGATGCACAGAATGCCTGCAGTCTGAGGGGCTGGAGTGCACTGATTTATTCCAAATATATGATGTTCTAATTTCCACACTCAAAACAAAGGGCAAATTTAGCATCCAGTCCTTTCTTTTCTACCTCCTTTTGTAGACTGTAGGTGACAGTGTCAGATTTTATGAAGTGCAACTTTCTTCCAGAGCAGAATGAATGTGCCTCGGTTTATAGTGATTTTTATGCTCTGCATTGTTTTCTTTTACACATCTTTTTGTCTCCCCCTTTCAATTTTCTCTCTTGTGGGACGAAGCCAGTTCTTGCACTAATGGTATATTTTCCTCTGCAGCGGCTTGTAACAAAATGTGCTCCTACTTTTTAAAGCTTGGGGAGGGGTGTTCCTGTGAAGTGACTGTGCCTCCCTGTGTTTGGGGAACATCTAATGCTGGCCCCTGCCCCGTGTTTGGTCGTGCCATTGTTTTACAGGTAATAAGGAAGGGATACCACCTGTATTGTTTCCCAAACTAGAATTGACCTTACAAGGCTGGGAAAGACACGACACAGCTTTTTACACCAGATTTCCAAGCTCTTTATAGAGTCACCCTTTTGACTCTCCAGGTTTTTAGCTGGTTCTTCCTTTTTTTTTGAAAAGCTTTTGAGGTTCAATCACCCAGTTGAACTCCAAGCAGCTCTGGCTTGGCCAACAGCCAAGAGTGAAGCATTCCCAGAAGGATAATGTTTTCAGCCTTACAAATCTCAACTGTTTCACTGCAGCTCTAATTACAGGCTCCCATCAGAACAACTTCCCTTAGTGAGAAGTGACAAAAAATCCCCACAAAAACTGTAATATATACAAAGAAAAGACAAGTGATTGCAACCTATAAAGCTACCAATTATACAAGATTTGCTTGTTGGGTGTTTCAACTGTTACCATAGAATAAAGTCCAGGTTTCCAGGCACTCTGGTGTGACTAAAAAAAAATGGGATGCTTTAAACACACAGCAAGTCTGTGTCTCCAAGAGCCCTGACTGTAAGCATTTAATTACCATTGACAGTTCTGGCCAATTAAGTCTCTGCAATAATGATCACATCAGCTAAAAATTACTGGATCTTTTATGTTCAGATAACCGCAGCTCCTAATTGGAATATGGTTTCAATGAAATCTTTTCTCTCCATTATTTAAACCAACATTAGAGATCAGAGGGATCAGCATTTCAAGCAGTGAGTTGTGGACTTTGCTGGGGGGGGGAAAAAGACAGTTGGGGTTATCACAAGGCAGGAAAAGTGTGATTTAAAGTGAAGAAAATGTTGCTGCTCCTCTCCTGTTTCCCCTCAGTGCGTGTGTTTGTATCTTCAGCTGTATTTGCACTGTATTTTCTGGGCTTAGTGAGACAGACCCAAGCCTGAGCTCCTGCTTCCAGAGGGAATTCCTGGCGTGGTGTTAACCTGCTGTGGTGTGTGCTTTCTGGGCAGAAAGATATTCTGTCTTTGCAGCATAACCTGGGCTCACTCGTAGTTACCAATGCTGTATTTTGCAGAAACCCCTTCCTTTCATACCTTAAGCGTGGATGTGCATGGGTGCACTCACATGTAGATGCACATTTATGTAAACCAAGCCCAGGGTGGGATTTTTGGGGTGTCCTGTGCAGGGCCAGGAGTTGGACTCCAAGATCCTTGTGGGTCCCTTCCAGCTCAGGGTATTCTGAGGTCCTTGCTGGAAAAGAAGAGTCCCAGCTCTGCAGCTGAACAGGCTCAGGGCGTCAGAGACTCCTGCCCCTTGCCTGACACGTTCTCTGCTGGTATGGCATTCCAAGGTGTTTGTTCTTATGGGCAATACTGTGGGGGTTTCACTCTTTATGCATCTCTGTTAGGTTTTTATTCTTTGAATTTCAATTTGAGGCTCTCTTCCTTTACAATTCATCTCTCATTCTTTTTAAAGTGATACAGGCTAATTTAATCAAGCAGTCTGTAGAATAATAGGGAAGTTATGCTAATTTCTGGAGATTAAATTGTCTCTCATTTTCGGCCCACGAAATAATGTGCTTTTAGTTCAGGAGAAACTTGTTCTCTTTTTTATGGAGAGTTAGAATTGTTTCTTTAATACATTACGAGCTCATCAGCAAAGGATCCCAGGGAATGACTCTGAGCAGAGGCAATGGACACTACAGCCTTTGGTGCCTGGCAGGACAGCTTGTGTGGGAATGTAGCTTAACAGGAGGAGTTCAGGTCAGCCCAATATCTGTATCCAGAGGAAGAAATCACTGTTATGGAATCCCAGAATGGGTTGGAAGGAGCCTTAAAGATCATCTCCACCCCCTGCCATGGGCAGGGACACCTTCCACTAGCCAGGTTGCTCCAAGCCCCATCCAGCCCAGACTTGGGCACTTCCAGAGCTCCAGGGGCAGTCACAGCTTCTCTGGGCAACCTGGGCCGGGGCCTGCTGTGACTATTTAAGGATCCTCCGTGTTTAAAGATCCTAAAATTGTCATTGGTGATGCTACAGCTGTGTTTATTTGTGGGGTCTGGGCTACAGCAGCACATGGAACTTGCAGGTCTCATGTTTGCTGTGGCTTTTGGAACAGTCTTTGCCTCTCACTTCGCTGTTTTCATCACAGATATCAAATGGGGATGATGATACTCGTCTAAGTGTCTTGAAATCAGTTGCTAAAAAGAAAGTGTAAAACCTACTGGTGTGGTGCTCTTGGAGTTTTCTGAGTTGTTCAGGGATCCATGTGTGGGGTTTTTTTATTGTATGGGATTTCTGTTGGCATCAGGAGGTTTTTACAGTAAGATTCCAAACCTGGCTAGTGCTGGTTCTAAACTCTGCTTCTTTCATCAGCTGCAGCCTGTGCTGATTGTAAAAAATGACTGTGCAAGGGCAAGGCACTGGAGAGTAGCACCTACTAATAGTACCTTAAAATAACTCCATGCTCTTAAGCCCTGCAGGCACTGTGGGTTTAGCTTTATTTTGCTCTATGACATAAACCTGCCTCTCTAATTGCAGAGCACAGAAGCCATGGTTTGCTGTCAGCCAAGGTAGAGCCTGTGGTTCTCCTCTGGTCTCATGTTATTTATTCTGTAGCTGTAAGGAGAGAGCTTGTCACTGCCATGCTTGTAGGGCTGCAGAAACACTTGTACCTTTTAATAAACAAGCCTTCTTAGGAGTGCTCAGTGAGACATCAAGTTAGATTCCCATGATAAACAATATGAAGAAGCCCTTAATAATACTTGACTTACAGCAGAATTCGTTGTAAAGCCAAATGAATTTCTTTGCCCGGGGTGGAACACTGAGAGAAAATTATGAGAACAAGGACACGGATTTTTATGGTTCCCAATGCGCTTTTTTTTCTGTGAAATGCTTGTTAGGTCGGTGGCAACAATTAAAGTGAAGAGCAGACGAGCCTTCAAGCCCAGCTGGGCTGAACAAAGGCCAAGTTTGCAGGATGAGCACGTGCTGAGGGTCAGAAGTGAGAGCTCAGTGTGGGCAGCCAGTGGGGAGCACCGAACTGGGGACAGGACTGTCCCAGTCACACCCCCAGGGCTGCACTGGTGGCATATTTGCTCAGACAGCTCTCTCCCAGTATCCTCTTGTTTTTCCTTTTCCACTCTTTTACCCTGTTTTGTTTGGACAAAAGTCTGTGGGAATACCAATCCTTTCATTGGCCTTCTGGCCTTACCCTGTCCACGATCCCTACATGATGCAATGGGGAAAGCAGACATTCATTCAACTCCTAATTTCATTTCTGGTGTTAACCTCAATCTGTCGAGTTGTTTGGCCGCCACAAGGGGCTGAGTAGGTGTGTCCCTGTGCAGAGGGCCGGATAGATGTCCCTCCATTCCCTTTGGGATCACTGGCATGTTCTCTGGCTCTGTCCACACTGGCATTGACTCCATGCCCTGTTCTGGCTGACGTAGAGGACCCGATTTAGCAATGCTGAGGTCACTTCTTTGCAATCCTCACGCCTGAATTTCTCCTACTGTTTACAGTGCAAGGCCCATCTATTTTTCCATCCAATTGCTCGTGAATAACTAATATGACATGCTGTCTCCTCAACAGCTGCTTTTCTTCCCTTCCTTCTGCCAGTGATGCAGAAAGTCACCACACATTTGCATAAGAAACACCAACTCCGAGTCCGAGTCCCTGTTTTGTGTCCCGGGCCAATGCACAGGAGAATAATGAACCACCAGGAGCTGCTCTTGGATCTCCGTGGGCCAGGGAGCTCATTGGGATGTGGCTCAGGTGGTGATCTATGGAAATCGTTGGTTTCTTATTCAAACTTAGTGTAAATTTAAGCATCTAGCATGTCCCTGCCCTCTGGAACTTTCCATCTGAGCATCAGCAGCACTTTAGAGCTTCTAAAGCAGAGCTTTAGAGTCATCATGGAAACTGCTGGAAGATCGTCACGCTCCAAGCCGAGCACATCTTGGAACTGGAGTTACTGTGCAGAATAAGAAGGATGACAGATAAATTTGGGTATCATCATTGTCTGTCTGTTAGAGAAAGAATGCCTTTCAAATGTGTCTTTTCCAAATTCCTCTGATTATTGTTTCTTCAGGATGTAAAGATTTTTGCTGGAAGAGGAGAAAAATAACAACTCAAAACTGTCTCTTTTCAATGGCAGAAAACAGATACATTAAATATAGGAGTCTGAGAAATGTGGGAAAAAAAACAACAATCCCCCAAAACAATTCTAAAACAAATCCCCAAAAACCCTCAACAGAAAAAAAAAAAAAGATGATGATAGTAATGAGCTTGAAGGAGGACTTATCTCTGTGCCTGCAGCATGTTCTTCTGGTTTAATTTACAGTTTGGTTTAGATGTGAAATTTAGAGGCATTTATTGTTGCTCTTCTGACTGGGTGTCATCCAGTGCCCCAAGACTTCTGTGTAGGGCACAGTGTTAAATGGCTTGATAGAATCGCTGATTTCTTTTCATTGCTGTAATTTGTAAATCAATTAACTAAATTAGGAGATTAAAAGGTGAATTGGCAGCAGGGGCAGGTTGGGGGGTTTGTTGTTCTTTCCTCTAAACAGAGACATGTATTTGCCATTGTGTGTGAACCACGGGCAAACCCTGAAATCTCCGCTCTGGGGTGGGAAGCACAATTCCTGGAAAGGCAGCTTGCATTAAATCTCCTGGTTTGGGGCAGTCCCAAGCAAATTCAAGGTCAGGTTGCACAGGGCTTGGAGCAACCTGGCCCAGTGGGAGATGTCCATGCTGAGACTGGATGAATTTTAGGGTGCCTCCCAACCCACAGCATTCTGAGCCTCTGTGATTCTGACCGAGATACCTTATGTGTGAAACACAAATGAAGTCCTTAATCAGGTCCTCACAGCCAAAGAAGGCCTATCTCTTATGGAAGAGCACATTAAAGTTGCCTGAAGAAGGTCTGAAAGACTCACAGGCAGGAAATCAGGACTCTGTTGCTTATTCTTTTTGCTTTATCTTTCCCTCTGGAGTTCTTTTGCTTTGCTTATGGTTCAGTGCTTTCTGCAACTCATTTTGGCAACTTCATAAGCAAATCCATGTTGAATGAAGCATTCCACAAGATCAGTTTAAACCCAGACAATAGGCTAAAAAGTGCATATTTTCTTTCAGTTGCTAATTCATCTGTTACTAATTAAAGGAAGGGCCGGATCAAATATTTGTTTTGCTTTCTAACTGTGAAACACCTGTTGGTGAGAGCAATTAGACTTGTAGTTTGCTAAAGCAGCCTCTGTTTTGTTTATGCAGAGATTTGATGTGTATATATTAGTGTAAGTCCATCCAGATGAACGAAGCCCAAATGGTGAGGGGGGATCCAATTTCTTTTGTCTCAGCCAACAAACATGCTGCTCTAATTAAAAGTCTGCATGGAATATTTATAACCAAGGAGAAGAAGGAAAACTCCCAACAGTGAGTCTGCCAGAAATAATGAGTGCAGAGTGGAAATCCTCTGAGTAAGGGAATCATAAAGCCTTCTGTAATGTTTAGCTTTGTTTTCCGAGCTCTGAGGGCCTGAATGACAGTTTGGATAAAATATATATGGTGTTATTAAAAAGTGAATTGAGTTCACCGCAGAAGTTACAGATGAAATCGTGTCGCTTGCGTTATGGAGCAAGTCAGAAGAGGTTGTAATGTTACTCCTGGTTTAAAATGGGCACAAATGCCACTGATAGGTAGAGGTGTGAGTTCCAGAACCCCAGAATGGTTTGGGTTGGAAGGGACCTTAAAGCTCATCCAGTTCCCCCTCCCTTTCACTAGGCCAGGTTGCTCCAAGCGCTGTCCAACCTCATGGTGCTGAAGCCTGACTGGAATAAAGTTTCCTTTTCCTCAGTAAGCTCAAAATGCCTCTTGCAGTCCTTTTCATCAGTGGATTTAAAGAATTTGGTGTCATTGCTGCTGTACTGCAGGTTTTTGGGTACATGACAAAAGAGAGCTGCCCCCATAAGGGTCATGTCCAGCCAGTGCCAGAGGGACAACAGGATCCCTGGATCACTGCTTTGCCCTTGGCTGTGAGTCCTGCTCTTGGATTGTTTCTGAGGTTTTGTGCACCCTGCTGGCCTTCACAAATATCGGTTTGGGGAAGTTCTGAGTTGAGCTGTGCAGCCTGAGGGGAGCAGGTTCTCAGCCTGTGGATTCATAACACCCCTCGATGTGGGGTCTGCAAAAGCTGTAGGTGATGAGCAGCCTTTAAAAGTTCCTGTTGTCTCTCTAGATGGGAAGATGAAGCACTTTCAAGACAAGAAAAACTCAAATATTATATACAGTGACGTGTATTTTAATACCTTATGTTTTTCCATCAGTGGTGTTCCTAATGTACAAATTCCTGTTCTCCAACTCTAATTCTTGCAGTGGCTGTTTCATTTCTGCCCCCTTACCTTCTTCCTGCAGTTCTGGCAGTAAGGCTGTGCATCCTCTTAAGGGAAGAAAATAATAGCCCAGTTGGGTGGTGTGTGCCCTACAAGTTTAATGGAAAAAAAATGGGAGCAGCCAGGGATATTACACTTCATTTATATCATCTTTATCTGAGTGAATTTCACCTCATCATTGCTGTGAGGTCTCTTCACTTTGCCTTTCTGTAGTTTCATAGCTTGAAACAGTGGCTCTGAAAAAGGCTGCTTCTAGCACGGTGTGGGTTGGGCAGGAGAAGAGAGGAGACGGAGAGGAGAGAGAAGGAGAATGGGAAGGGGGTCTCTCCTGCCTTTGCTTCATGTCCCTTTTAACATATTGTTTGCTTAGGTGTGTTGGCAGCACACAAACAGGGGCTGAAAGGAAATTTTGGGTTCTCCAGCCAGGCAGAGCCTTCTGCATCCCTGTTCCTCTAATCCCAAAGGGAAACCAGTGGGAACTCAGGGGCTTACACTGGGACTGGCTTATCAATGCCCCAGCTGGAATGATCTAATAACCAACCTCTCTGTGGAAGACAGTCCCTGTTATCTATGCAATGCTGTGTAAGGCTTTTATTTCACTAATCCATGGAGCTGTTTAAAAATTCATTTCAATAGAATGAATTTTATGCACAACTATATTGATTGTTATCTTTGCAAAAAGTTCCTGTCGGTCCAGTAGAGCTTTTGGGGTGTTTTTGGTGATTTTGATTTAGAGGGACGTATTAATTGTGGGAGGCAAATTCTAATCTCCTGACCTCAGAAAGATTTCTTTATCATCAAATATATGTGTGCATGATTTGTGATATGTCTAAATATATGCATTCAAGGCAGGGTTTGCAGCAGTGTCTGCTACAAAAGACTGCACTGACAGTTCTCCTGTGAGTAAATCCTGATATTTTTAGCACCTCAGCCAATACATCTCCTCTGCTGACTGCCAATGCAATTACAGAAATCATCAGCTGGTTCCAAAATTAATAAAAAATAAAAGGGAAATAACCAACCTTTCCTTCCTTGCAGGCACTTCTGAGCTGCCTCCAGTTCTCAAGGGGTGTATGTGGTCTTAGGAGAGGAGGAGGGAGTGGAGTGTCCTGTGCAGGTGCTGGGCTCAGTCAGGGCTTTGGCAGGATCTTGTACGGGGACTGCTTTTAATCATCTGGAATTGATTACAGCAGGTTTGCTGCTCTACCCGAGGGGCACAAAGGCAAGTTTTAAGTTAAATTCCTCAAAGGTTGCAAGAAGAACAACTTTAGTAGGAATATATTTTTTCTATTGCTTTAGATTTCCAGAATTTTTTTTAGTCTTGCATATGCTTTTTTAATTTGTTACTGTGGGAAAGAAATAATCCACCCAGAACAGAATACTTGAAATATATGACCATCTTTTTTATCTTTTTTTTCATGGTTTCCAACAATTGAATTTATATATTTTTTAAATTATTCTGCGAACTGGTCTAGTGGAAAGTGTCCCTGCCCATGGCACAGGGTTGGAACGAGATGAGCTTTAAGATCCCTTCCAACCCAAACCATTCTGTAATTCTGTGACTTCATAACGTGCTGTAATTTTCAGTGTGGATATGCCAGTGGTTTGTTTCTCAGAGTAGCACTGATGTTGATTTTCTGATTCTTTGAGCATCCCTCTTTGAGGTTTTTCTCTCCTGTCAGAGACATTTCATAACAAATGCAGAAATGCTTTTCCTTTTAACATAGACTTGTAGAAAAGAAAAGGGCAAAAGGAAACTTGTTCTTCAGTGTAAAAATTACAGCTGCAGTTCTGAGGAGAAGACATTTTACTATGGTAAAAGCTAAAGGAAAAGCTTTAAAATACTTCTTCCATTGTCATTTTAAGGAGTTCAGTTCCCTGCACTGGATAACAGAAGTCATTAAGCTGGAATTTGGATTTGCATCATGAATTGCACATAACAGACTCTGTGACAGAACTTTCCTCTGTGCTAATGAAAGTTCATTATGGATCTTTGCATATTCTCCTCTTTGCATATTCTCCTCTGCAAGGCCAACTGTGCTGCCCCAGTAGATCAATTAACTTCTCTTTGCCATCTGTTCCACCAGCCATTAGTTCTGACAACTTTGCATCTTCTGGTGGCTTCGCACAACAGCTTCAAGGGCTGGAGAGGAGGCAGCTGTGGGTGGTGTGTGAGCTCTCCGTGGTGCCAGCGGGCTGAGAGACCTTGAAAAGAGCCTGAGAAAGAGGACTCAGTGATACCAGACAGGAATTCCACCTTCAGCCTGTTCATTCCATTGAATAAATGTAGGGTTTGGTGCTTGTCCTAGTTTCCAGAGCCATGTAAGCAACTCTGTCACTTCGGTTGTAGCCATAGCAGAAACTGGTTCCAGTTGCATAAAAAATGATGTTATTTCTCCCTGAGCTTCAGTGAGATTCAGACCAGCCCATGGGACACCAAGGGCCATGGCCTTGCTGAGCTGTGGCAGCACTTTGAACAGTGTGCCAGGCTCAGAAGTTCCTCCTGGGAATGTCAGGGCTGTGCTGGGAAGGCACAAAAAGTTGGAGACTGTTGAGAACGAGGACAGAGAGCTCGTGAAGCTGTTTGAAATCATCTGCTGAGAGCTTGGCTCGGGATACACCCTGTGCTTGTAGAGCTGTGAAGGTGTTTCTCATCTGGTGCTCCTGTGGAAGGGAACACAGAAACAGCCACAAAGGGTCTGCTGTGGATTGTGTGTGCCAGTGTTAAAAGCTGCTTCAAATCCTCGGGGAGAAAAAGGGACTTTGAACAAATGGGATGATTTTGGGTACAGTACCTCTGTAGAGCATCACCTCTTTGGGACTGTGCATAGCTGAACATTTCCGCTTCTTTTTGAAGAGTACCGGAGTTCCTTTTGCTTATGAAATATGTTCTTAGTGCCTTTCCTATGTTCCACGTTGTATTGTTCGGTGCTCAGAGCACTCAGGCATCCAAGAGGTAGAAAAGTGTGTGAGCACAAAGAGGAGAACACAAAGAAACTTTGGGAAGGAAATCTGTGTGCTCTCTGAGAGGATTTTGCCATACAGAAAAGTGAAGAGTTTTATTTTTCAATCATGAAGAAACTGTCAGGTGTCTCTTAAAACACAGGATCATCCCTGTTCCATTATCTGCCCTGCCAAGTAATTGAGCTTTAGCTTTAAGCACATTGCAGGTACTTCATCTTCTGTTGTATCATGGAATCAGGGAATGGTTTGGGTTGGAAAGGGCCTTAAAAACAGCTCAATTCTCTGGGAATTCCATCCCAGCCCTTCCTCACCCTCAGAGGGAAGGATTCCTTCCCAATATCCCATGTATCCCTGCCCTCTGGCAGTGGGAAGCCATTCCCTGTGTCCTGTCCCTCCATCCTTCGTCCCAGGTCCCTTCCCAGCTCTCCTGGAGCCCCTTTAGGCTCTGGAAGGGTCCCTGAAGCCTATTCCTCTCTTCCCCAGGCTGGACAACCCCAGCTCTCCCAGCCTCCTTTCCCCCAGCAGGTGGTCCTGTGGAAAGGGGGATTGTGCACAGGAGAAGTTCTATATTCTGTTTAAAGTGTCCCAGTGCCACCCTAGAAGAGGAGATGGTGTCCCTGGCACTGCCATGGGGCTCCCACTCGCTCGTCCTTGTGCCAGCTGAACTCAAAGTGTCCCAGGTCACCTCTGAAAACAAAGCTGATGCTCTCGTAGCTGTTCATAGGACAGTGAGGCAATTGGTGCCACTGATGCAACTAAAAAATGGTATTTTTATTAAATGTCTTGAGGTGCCTTTTTATTTTTTTTTCAATTCATTACCCAGAGCACTTCTCCAGGCAAACAAACACACGGTCACATGAGAAAGGATGTTGTGACAGGCTGAGCGAGTGGTGGGGACACAGCGGAGATAGTTTTGAAAACAGCCTTGTCTAATCAGATTGCAGTGACAGGGAGTGACCTTCTGCTCACCACAAATCCATGAATTTATGGAAGATTTGTTTTAATGAGGAAACTGTTCACAGAAAAGGGAGGGGGATAAAAAAAAGGAAGAAAAACATTGTTTCTATTTTCTTCCTCTGTGATGAGAGTGACAGGAACCCAGACCAGGAACTAAATGGGCTGGAAAATTATAATTAGGGGAAATAGAGACTTTGTTGTGAAAACACAAACCTGAAATGCAGATCTAAGAAAGAAGGTGAAGCACTCGTGGCTGCTGGGGAAACATCAGAACTTGTTTCCTTCAGAAGTGTTTGGTTTGTCAGGACAGCTCAGAATTCCAGGAAGAAATTTAATGTATTTCACGCCGTGAGTCTTTCATTATTGTGTTCTTTTCTTTAGAAAAAAAAGGTGTTTTAATATGAATCTTTGCATCCAAGTGACTCTGGTGGTGACTGACTGCTCCACTATCTCTTTCTGGAGTTTGAGGCTTTGGCTCTGCTTTAAAACCCCAGAAGGGTTTCATGCAAAATGAGATTTTCCTGGAAAACTCAGGGAAATTTTCTCTAGATGACTGAAGTTTGTTTTGTAACTTTGGCTTAAGATTCCTTTATTCTCAAGATTGATGAAAGGTTGTTTACAGAACGGGGTGCCCTATATGGGTGTGACAGCACAGTGAGGCACCTACTAGGACAAAACCATTCCAAACATTCCAAAATATTCCATATTTTCTCAAGTGAATATATGGGGCATGTGCTTGGCTTTGGACAATCTGAAATTAGAAATTCTCAGTGTCAGAGAAGCATTTCCAGGTACTGCTCCCACTGTCCCTCTATTTCTCCTATAACACCACAATAAAGAATTAATAAGAGCAAGTATTTTCCTTGCAGAACAACTTGAGCAAATAAACTGGCACAATTACATCTCTTTTGGGGTGTGTTGACATCGCCAAACATGTTCCTGCTCAGTAGAGTTGCAGCGTTACAGACTTCTGGCTTTCAGAGGTTTTCTCTCATCTCTGCAGAAATGGATCAATAGTAACAACATTATTGTTTAAAATACTAATAATCCTCACTGAGTTCCTGTTTCCTTTGAGGTAGATTTGCTTCTCTACACAAATGGTTACTCCGGGGCCTTTCTCACTTGCTGTTTCACTCTCCGCACCTGGGGACCCAAATAAATCCATCACTATGTCAGATTTTACCTTTTCTGTCAATATTGCAGCCTGCTGGGTGAGTGTCTGTGCTTAAGGTCCTGTTGCTGCTTCCCTCAGAAATTCCCACTTACTAAGACTTAGAAATTAGCTTTAAAAAAAAACCCAAAAAACAAATGAAAGCAAAAACCTCCAGCAGAAAATTCAGCCTGTCATCAGAAGTGAAAAGGCCTTAAAAATCCATTAAGCAGAGTAATGGACTGAAGAGACAGGAGCCTTTGTGGTGAAATCATAAATGTAGCTCAAAACAAGTCTGGGTTACCCTGCACAAAGCAAAGTGCCATTGACAGAGGGATTGCTTTGGATTTTACTTATACAGCAACAAGAAGGAGCAGTGAGAGAAGAAATGGCACCCAAGTTCACAGCATTTGCTGGGAGTGGAGCTGCGTGACCTGGTTAGAGCTTGGCACCTCTGGTTTCCAGGAGCAGCATCTGAAGAGAATCAGGGAATGGTTTGGGTTGGAAAGGACCTTAAAAGCATCTTGGTCCACCCCCTGCCAGGGGCAGGGACACCTCCCGCTAGCCCAGGGTGCTCCAAGCCCCATCCAGCCTGACCTTGGACACTTCCAGGGATCCAGGGGCAGTCACAGCTTCTCTGGGAATTCCATCCCAGCTCCTCCCCACCCTCACTGGGAGGAATTCCTTCCCAATATCCCATCCATCCCTGTCCTCTGGCAGTGGGAACCATTCCCTTTGTCCTGTCCCTCCCTCCGTTGTCCCAAGTCCCCCTCCAGCTCTCCTGGAGCCCCTTTAGGCACTGGAAGGGGCTCTGAGGTCTCTCTGGAGCCTTCCCTTCTCCAGGCTGAGTGGCCCCAGGACCTCCCAACCCTCTGGTGTCCCTCTGTGTGGTTGGGTGATGATTCCGGATCCCTGAGGATGCTGAACTCCTGTAAAGAAACACCTGGAGGGGGTTTGGGACAGGGGGCTGCAAGGGCGTCCCTTCTCTGCTCTGCTCCTGGGCCCTCCCTTGGCATCCTGTGGAGAGCAGAGTGGTGTGTTAGAGCTCTTTCACAAAACAATTGGAGATGTGTGGATGAAAAGAATTAGATAACAGGCTTTGGTGTTGTGATAAATGCTTAATAGTTGGGTGGAAATGCCAATCTGATAAGGTGTTTAGAGAATTTACATTCTATTGCTGAGATTAATCCTGGAAGGAGGATTAAACTGCAGTGAACAGGAGACACTGCACTTGTGAATGACAATGCTCACATTTCTTTTGTGTTTATTAACGTCACCATTTTAATTAATGCATATTAAACCTCCTGAATGTCCATGTGTAGATGGGTGTAGAACCTGTCTGTGTGTGAGAGGAGTGTCTGGGTAGTTTTCAAATTGGGCTTTTCTTTTTCTGAGCTTAAATGAATGCAAAGACAACACACAACAGAAAAACAGGTCCTTAGAAAACCAAAATTAGCATAAAGAAAAGATACTTCTGATTCTAGTCCCCTCAGTTTGATCAGGGGAATGAACAGATTATTAGGACTCAATATCTTTATATCATCTCCTGCCATCAGTCCAGGGAGGAAATAAGTATCCAAATCACTAAATTGCTTCAAAGCTGCTTGGCAACTGCAAATTACAAAATTGATCATCTGACTCATTTATTACTTTTTTCAAAGAAGAGAAGAAGGAGGAAAAGCAGTTCAGGATTATCACAGGGAGTAAATCCTGTTGCTGGCACCAGGACTTCATCAGAAGAATGACAGAATGCAAAACATGCAATAATTCCATTAATAATCATAAACCCAGCTGTGCTTCCCTTTGGCTTTGTCCTTCTCACTCCCTTTCCTCCCCAAAACAAGCCTCAGTGTGAGCATACGGTAAACTTGGTTGTTTTAATCCTTGAGTACTTTCATGTGCAAACAGATTATTTTAACTGCACTGATTTTAGCTGTTTCCTTCTTTCTTCTTCCTGGGCAAGGAGGAAAACGGGTCACACGTAGGGAAAGTTTGTGGATCATGAATATAAAACACTATCCATGAAGGATTTCAGGGAGAGACCCTCTGTGGATGATTATAAAAATTGTGGAGAGAGTGGCTTTTTCCAGGCAGCAAAAACTGGGAGCTGAACTTTCTCTTCTTCTTCCATCACCTTTCTGTCACTGGAGGCTCCTCGGTCCTTTCCGGAGTGTGCCAGATGTTTTATTCATTAAGCAGGTGTCTCAAATCTTAGTGTGGTGCTGGTTTCTGTTTTTAAGAGCTCTTGAAATCACTTGGTAGAGGTAGGAAATTGCTCTTGTCTCTTCTGTATAATTTGATATCTTTTCTGTATCGTGGGCATTTCCAGTGCAGCCCAGCTCAGCTCAGTCCCACCTCTGCCTTCCTGCTCTTGTCCCACGCCCATGTTCCCTGCAGCAGTTCCGTGTCCTGTGTTTGTGGAAACATCTCCTGATGCAGCAGGGAGGCACCATCTACAGGCTTGGGATGGTTTCCCAAATAAACTCTTTATCCTGGCAGTCAGTTTTGGAGCTGCTTTTTTGCATGTTCTTTCCCCTCTTTCTTGTTCTTTATTGAGAAACTTTTTGCTTCTTAGTCATGGACAGGCACTGATGGAACCAGCGGGATTTTCTGCAATCAGTAAATAGTGTAGAGCTCAAAGAGAGGAAATGGAGAGCTATTGGGGAAAGTAAATAAAAGTGGAATTTTGCTTTACAGGATTCAGAAATAACAAGAGCAGTTTCAGACATGAGAGGCAATGCTGTGTCACTGGTATTTAGTCTTCAGATGGGCTGATGCTCTTTTGCTTTGTTTCAGTGTTAACTCTTTATTAAGGTCTCTGTTGTGCATTTCACTGGTTTGTACATTTTCTGAACACATCTGTACAAGGCAAAGGGGGTTTTAGTAGAGCTTTTAAAATGAGCTGTTCTCTCACAGAAATGGGAAGAGGCAGAATGCAAATTGGATGAGAAAAGCAATTGCAATGCCCAGATTGTGCATCCTTGGAATGAACCAGATGATCTTTAAGGTCCCTTCCAGGCCAGGCTAGTCCTGCCATGGACTCTGCTCCAGGTGAGATGAATGTAAAGATCTTGCACAGCTTTGTTTCAGGTGCTTTTCTACTCCTTCCCTGCCAGTGAATGATGCCCATTATGGGCTCTGCTTACTTGGGGAAAATTGTATCATCTCCCATTTATCCGAGACATAAAATGAGGCTGTGGGGGCTGTGCTGGGGCTTCCCTGGAAGGGAACAGCAGGGACAACATCCCACATTGGCATGTAAAGGTGTCTGTGCACCATGCAGGTGAAATGGGCGTGATGTGGAGCTTGGAAGTGGGAAACAGTCACCTAAAATGCCTGTTCCTGCACCTCAAAACCTGCATGTTCTTGCTGAAGCCCCAAAGTTCACCTGGAATCATGGGAGAATGAATTTCACCTTCGGAAAAGTGCCAGTGAAGGAAAGTTCCCATCGCCTTGCCGTGCTTCCCCTCTGCTGTGGCTTCCAAGAGAAACCCAACAAAGAAGCAGAATTTGCCACTTTCTGAGGTGAGTTTAAATAGCCAGCTCCTGTTTATGTTTTCTCTGAGATTGCTCTGTACAGAAATGGATTTTGCTCTGGGCTTATCTCTTTTACTGTGACTTTCGGGGAATCCGCCAGGTGAATGTTTGTGGCCTCACACAGGTCTGGAGATCGCTGCTATCATCTTGATGGCAAAAATATGGCACTTTTATTCCTGCCTTCTGGAAGTCGTGGGGTTAAGAAAATGACTTAAATTTTTTCTTCATTTCCCTGAGTGTCTTTTGAAGGGAGAAATACACACATCAGTCCTCAAAACACTGATCAGAGCTCTGCTCTTTCTCACCCCTCCAAATGGAACGACTAGAAAATTGACAGGCACGCTAAAAGGGAGGGAAGAAAAATTGGTGGGCTGAGCAAAGGACACTGTCAGCTCCTCAAAATCAACCTGTGCTGCAGAAGGGGTTGGGAACTCAGTTAACCTGTATTTTATATCTAGTTTTGCTCCTTGTCTGACAGATCACGATGTATTCCTAAACCTCTTGGATGTTTTTGGCCATCACTTCCATTATTCTGTGTTTTGAAGGATGTAGAGTTTTAGGGCCCATCCTTTTGTAGGAGCTCTGAGTTAGTCACAGAGTCAAATTTCTTTCTGGTGGGCACTTGATAAATATTCATTAATGCATTAATTCAGGACTGCTGAAGAGGATTCCTGTTTCATTTCCATCTGGGAAAACGAGGATCATGTAGGAAGAGTGTCAGCGCTGGCAACAATCCCCATCCCTGCGGGTAAAAGTGTCATATGGATGCCCCATCCTAAATATCTGCCAGATTTTGTATTTTTCCTTGCATATGGATTGGTTCTTGGTATTTTAAAGGTCATATATAGGATTGTAGCAGCCAAGCTGGATTTCATAACATCTCTCATTTGTGTGGGCTGGGCTTTCCCTGTTTTAATCTTGCTCAGGATTAGCTGACAAAGTGAGGCAGGATGAGTCTCCATGGCTGGGGGTCTGGGTGGCTCAGCTGGTGCCATTCAGAGCCGTGTGGACACAGAGAGTCTTTTTAGATGACTTTTACAAATGCATTTTCTGTCCCTTATGAAGATTTACTTTGTTCCCTGAATTGCTGTTGCAGTCTGATCATTGTTTAAACTTTTTAATTGATGCAACATTGAAAAATCCTAGAAGAGCAGTTTGCTGTTTTGTCTGTCAAATTGTTCAGTGTTTTGAATGAAGAAAAGACCCAAAAGCAGTCATTTTAATGAAATTATGGAGAGTGATTTTAGGGGGTTTTGTCTTCATGATGTTGCAGTTTGTCTTGGAGCTGGAGGCAGAGGAGTTGTGTAGTGAGAAAAGAAAACCCACTTGGGAGGGGGTAATTACAGTTATTAAGCAGTTGACTGGTCCCTGCCCTTCTGCTGGGCACGTTTGGCCTTTGCTGTGTCTGCCTGGTAATGAATTGTTTAAGGGCTGAACCCAGAGCTCCATTGGAAATCAGGGGAAATACTCTCTGTGTCTCCCTGCAAACATCTGATCCTGTGAGAGCCTTTGATTGCCAGGGCTGCTGCTGATCCCAGGGAGCAGTTTGGGACCGGGCTGGGTGTTGGGTCAGGGGCTGCTTTGGTTTGGGGTTTTTAGTGAAGGGTTGGAGTGTTCCTGTGCTTCTATTCAAGATAAATGCTGGAGCTCAAAACTGTAAAACAGTCACTGTCTCAAGAGCGACCAAACCACTCCTGCAGGATCAGTTTGGCAATTTACTTAAAGAAATATGATTTTCAAAAGACTAACACATTGAACAATACAGGAAGAGTTAGATTCCCATCTTGAGAGCCTAGAGAATGTTCAGGTTCATGAACAAAGTGTTCTGGCTCATCTCTTCAGAATGATAACTAGGCTTGTGTTCTGCATATGGAAACAAGGACAGGCTGAGAGAATTGGGGTTGTTCAGCCTGGGAAGGAGAAGTTTAGGGTGACCTAATTACACCTCCCAGTGCCTAAAGGAAAGGTGGAGAAAGACTGTTTCAAGGGCCTGAGTGACAGGACAAGGGGGAAATGGCTTCCCACTGCCAGAGGGCAGGGTTAGATGGGATACTGGGGAGAAATTCCTCCCTGGGAGGGTGGGCAGGCCCTGGTACAGGGTGCCCAGGGCTGCCCCATCCCTGGAAGTGTCCAAGGCCAGGCTGGATGAGGCTTGGAACAATCTGGGCTAGTGGAAGGTATCCCTGCCCATGGCAGGGGTTGGAACTGAATGGGCTTTGGGGTCCCTTCCAACCCAAACCATTCTGATTATGAGAAATTTTTCTTCTTAACATTAGGAAAAATGTTTTGCAAGCTCATAAAATTCTTAATGAGTCCTTACAAGTTTAGCAGCACCTGTCCAGCCCTCAGACTGTTAAGAAAACATCCCGTGAATATAAAAATTACAGGGGGTCAGAAACAGGAGTCTCAAATAGATTAAATAGGAATTTCACTGAAGGCAGTGAAGGGTTATTTTTCAAGGCAGGTTCCTGCTGAATCATTGAAAAATAGTCTCATTTAGGGCTTTTATTTTTTCTGCTAATGTTGGTTTCAGAAATCTATAGTTCACTGCTGTATCTTTCCCAGATTCATCTCTTAATTTACTGGCCCATGTGATCTCTCACACTCCAGACACCAGAAATTTTTTCCTGGAATAAGGAAATATTAAAAAGTTATTTGCAGTCATTCAGTGTTTCCCCCCCTAATGGATTCTGTTGCACTCAGTGTGCACTTACCTCAGTTTTATCTCGCTGCCCATCGCCCTGGGATCTGAGTTCTTTCCATCACAAGTGAAATCTCTTTCCCTGAAATGCTGCTGATGAGAATGGATGGGCTGTTTGCTTTAGAAAGGCAATGAAGAGAAATCCAAAAGGGCAAAGCTTAATGAAGAGCAGCAGTTGCATTTCAGAGAATCAGGGCTCACAAACCACAGGGAAAGATGGGTTTGTGTTTAGAAGTGGAAGCGATAAGGGATGTTCTTGGAATCATCCTCCAGTGACATCCTTAATGGACAGAGCCTGTTTTTTTCATTGGTGATATCATAGGGCCAGTAGGATTCCTGGAAAATTGGGTGTGGTGGTCTCCGTGAGAGTTGCTGTTGGAGCCATGCAGGTCCCACAGAAGTTCCTCTCCCTCCTCGTCAGAATCCTGAGCTTCTGGAGGGGCTTCCAAGAGCTGCAGCAAATGGCAGTGCTCTGGGTTATGGAAGTGAGAGTCAAACCTGGAATGCCTGTGGGAACTTGGATTGAGGCTGTAAAGACCTCTGTTTTCAGTGCTTTTGGATCATGGAATCACAGAACGCTCTGGGTTGAGAGGGACCTTGAAGCCCAACCAGTCCCACCCCTGCCATGGACAGGATCACCTCCCACCAGCCCAGGTTGCTCCAAGCCCCATCCAACCTGCCTTGGACACTCCCAGGGATCCAGGGGCAGCCAGAACCTCTCTGGGAAACCTGTGCCAGGGCCTGCCCACCTCACAGGAAAGGACTTTTTCCCAGTATCCACTCTGTCAGTTTGCAGCCATTCCATGTTCTCTTAGACCCAAAGACCTTCAGGCTCTTAGGGAATTTATGGGGCACCTCCTGCCCATGGTTATAAAGAGCAGTGCCAGGCCCTGCTCTGAAGACACCGATCAGCCTTTGCTGGGAGCCCAGGGCGCCCAGTATTTCTTCTGATGATTTGTGAGCTCGTCTTCCTGCAGGTCCTGTAAGCCAAACCTATCCTGTAATCCATCTTTTTCCCTTGGAATACTGAGGCACAGCAATACTGTGTCACTTCTCTGGACAAGCATCTCTGATGAAAGTGGCACTTGAGCTCATGTCTCCTGTTTCTTAGTCCTTTGATTCTTCCCAAAGCTGCTGCTTTAAACCAAACCCTCTCTGACCTTTCCAGGAGATCTCAAAAGTTTACTTCCCCCTGGAGGTGTTGTGAAGCTTAATTAACGTTTGTAAAAGTGCCTTGAGTTCTTTGGATGAAGGTGCTTGGGATTATTAATAATAACAGATGAGCCCCTGAAACCTTGTGGTGCAGGAGGATGAACGAACACGAAGGAAGCAATCAACACCAACAAACCCAAGGCGGAGCGAGGCCGTCGCTGCGGGCAGGGAGTGCAGCTGGTGGGCTCTCAGATGTGACAGCTGGACCCGCTGCTCTTCTCCTCAGTCATTTCCAGTGCACATCAAACTGTCCCCATGTCCCCACGGCTGCAGCAACCACCCACCTGCAGCACGAATTTGCTTTTTGCACTCAAGCCTTTTTATTTTCTTTTAATCATCTTCTACAGTCATATTCAGAATGGCATAAACCAATAAGTAACTTTTGGGGATGTTTTTTTCAGGGACTTGTGGTGAATTTGGCCCGTGGAACCCAAGACAGACTGATTCCTTTGTCAGCGCTTTCACCATGGTCACCTGCTGCATTTCTTCATCAGGGAGATCTCCTTCTACAGAAGTGTTGGCAAGAAAAGTAATAAGAGAAATGAAGGCCCAGAGACTGGATAACCTGCCAGTGCCTCTCAGGGTATTCACGGAAAGGTCGGACTGTCTTCCAAGGTCCTAAAGGGGGCTTACAGGGAGGCTGCAGAGGTCATTCACACGAGAACATGTGGGAACGGCCTTAAGCTGAAGGAGGATGGGTTTAGATGGGATATTGGGAAGGAATTCCTCCCTGGGAGGATGGGCAGGCCCTGGCACAGGGTGCCCAGAGAAGCTGTGGCTGCCCC
>JAWWMP010000060.1:1465033-1523914 GCA_035047865.1 Dendrocincla tyrannina | reverse complement strand
GATATTGGGAAGGAATTCCTCCCTGGGAGGATGGGCAGGCCCTGGCACAGGGTGCCCAGAGAAGCTGTGGCTGCCCCTGGATCCCTGGGAGTGTCCAAGGCCATGTTGGGACAACCTGGGCTAGTGGAAGGTGCCCATAACCACGGCAGGGTTTGGGACTGGATGGGCTTTAAGGTCCCTTCCCACCCAACCCACTCCAGGATTCTGTGTGAATAATGCAGTTATTGTCCTCCTTTCGTGGCCACCACTGATCCTCTGGAAGTTGGGGTAAAGTCCTACAACTCAACATCCATTCCTGTGCTTTGAGAATTCCCTGTGTCAGCTCTTTTGTGTGGCTCTCAAGGACAGAACTCCACACCAGAAAGCATAAATCCTTCCTTACAGTGTTTTTCATTGTGAAATAATTTGCTTGTTGACATGTTGGGTCATTTATTTAAGGAGACAGGGCAAGCCCTGTGCTGGTGCTTTTCACCACAAAGTGATTGGAAATAAAGTTTCTCAAGAGGTGTGGTGGGATGTTAAACCTGGAACGATGGCACTGAGCAGCTTTTCACATGAGACCACTGGCAAGCGTGTGGATTTCTTCATTCAGTATAATTTTCAGGATTTTTTTGAAGTCCAGCTTTGGAATAACACACTGTTGTGAGTTATCTATTTCCACAGCCTGATTTCATCTCATCTTTACATATGCAGCAATATTATGCTGTTTGTTTGCATTGGATTTTTTCCCTTTTTTTGTTAGATGAAGTTTTGGCAGCAAGGAGCCCAGTTACTTGGTAAGGTTCTTGGTTGTATTGCTTCTGATTCCCACTGGGAACATTAAATCCTGAGATCTTGGATCCCCCCAACCCCATCCCCAAGTAGCCCAGGGACCCAAATATTTACTAGTTAAAAACAATATTTGTGTCTTAGAAAGATGCTGTTATTTTAAACAATTATGCCCAACACAGACTGGCTTTTAGCAACATCATATTGAGGATAATCAGGATGATTAAATGAATATCCAGTTTTTTTCTGTTTTAATATTAAATGACCCCAAATTCAGGAAAAAAATCTTCCATAGAACTGTTGCCTTTTTTTTCTTTATTCCTGGCTATGTGAAATGAAGTAGAAAAAATGAAGTGGGCTGGGAAGTGTCTGAAGTCAGAAACATGTCCCTGTCTTTGGGGTTTGTGGCGAATAATTGGGCCCTGAAGGATTTGGCTGTGCAGTTGCTCTCCTGGCTGGGGTGTGTGTGTTGGCTGCTTGGCAGCTGCCTCCCAGCAAGGCATTTTGGCAGGAGCCCTGAGCAGTGACACGCCACAGGAGGGGGAAGGATCTCCAAGTTGGGGGGTTAAAACAATCCTTCGCCCTGTTTAATGCAGATACCACATGGGAAAAACTCCAAAGGTTCTACTCTTAGGAGGGGGAATTCCCTCCTAAACCCATGGTTTTGTTGTTCACCCTCTTCAGGGTTGGGCACGTGGCACTTTTTGGCCTTGATACCTCTCAGGTGGGCTCTTTTGGTCTCCTGGCACTTGTACAGTGCGGTGTCCTTGTAAGCATGGGGGGTTTGCTGGGGTGCTTTGGGGTTCACTGTGTTGTAGCTCATTCTTCAAGCTTAGCTGGAGTACAGGGAGGTGTTTCACAAGTCCTGACTAATTTTAGGGGTACAGGTCTCAAGGATGTGATGCTGAAGCTCAGGAGGCCAGAGGATGGTCCACGTGGAAGTGAAAGGGAACAACCAAAGGCACAAATCACTGCGTTTAGGGACAGTGTGCAAGGACTGACTGCTTTGGCCTCAGTTTAGGGGTGGTAACACTGGCATTCTCTTCCTTGAACTAAAACTCTGCAGTTTAGTCTTGCAGAATCATTGAATCATTAAGGTTGGAAAGGACCTCCAAGACCATCCAGTCCAACTTTTGACTGAATCCCACCGTGTTTCCCCATTTGTACAATGACAGAAATAATTTACTAGTTTTGGATGGCAGCAATTGGATCCCTCCCCTGCACAGGGAATGTTGATCCTGGTGGAGAGACATGCAATGGGCTTGGTTTCTTGGAATCTCAGGAGATTCCAGCTTTTTTACTACTCAAGTTGTGTTTAAAAATTGGAATGAGACTCTAGACAGACACCCATATGTAGTTAAAAGTCCTTGATCCTCTGTAATAGAACATTTTCTTCAGTGAGATTTAGCCCAGCATGAGGATCCACTGGTTAAGTTCCAAATGCAGCCTTCTGGTTTAATGCTGAGCATTGTAATAAATGGGGGATGTTGTTACACATTCCACTACTTTTACAAACCTCTTGCCATGCAATTCTTCCATATTTTCAAATAACAACACCCAATTAAGCACTTGAATCAGTGCTGCCCTCAGCAGAGATGTAATTAAGCAGGTGTTTAAATCCCTTGTTAAATTAGTCTCTTATATTTTTCTTTCCTAATCTCCCATTACTATTCCTGTCTAGAAAAATAATGGGAAAACAAATGAGTCCTGAAACCCTGGCTTCGGGCATGTAGGGGTCAAACTATATCAGCCATGCAAAGAAGATCTGTGGAATCTAATCAAATTTGGGTGAAACAAAGCAGATTTAAATAGAGGCTGGTGGAGAACAGCAGGGAATGGCCAAACATCACTTCTCTGGGAAGGAAAAAAGTTAAATGAAATAAAAATCCACTTCCAGAAGGGCATTATGTGGCACTTTCCCCAACTAATGGCTCGACTGCTGTAATTTTGAATGCTCACAAAATGCATACATGGCCTGGCCATAAAGAGAATAGGGAAACAAAGAGGTTGCTAATTCAATTACAAATGTTATAGATCAAGCTCTTTACTATTCATCCAAATGGAAATTTATACTAAATAACATTACCCTGAATTGGCTCAGCAACTAAATGGACTAAGACTCTCACATCTAGCAGATTGCCTGGTCTCTGCAAGGGCTTGGAAATGGTGTCTCTTGTGGATACCTTTAACCAAACCTCCAAACACTCTTGTTATGAAACAAATGAAATAAAGTCCCATCATCACTTTCATTGCATTCACTGAGCAAAGAGGTGCATTAAATAGTTGGTCCTGCCATGGTTATGGCCAAGCAGGAGGTCCAGGGTCTTTCAGAGGTCCTGACTTTTGGACAACTTTCCAAAGATGTCTGGTGAGTCAAATATGCAAATTGGAGCCCAGTATTTATTTTATCATATATAATTCTGAGTGCAGGAGTAACAAAATACCCCCCAAAAATTGTGTTCAACCTCTGAGCAGCCTTCAAAATGTTAACACATCAATGTGTGGAGTTTATGCTTGATATGAAACACCTCAAAACCTTCTTAGTATGCTTTTAAATCTCCAAAATGCTTCCATTTGTGCAGCTATTAACACTTAAAATAGCCTAAATTTTTTGTTCAATTTTGAATCTTAAATGAAGTAGCAAATAACACATTTCTGCTTAATCCCATGATTATTAAATATAGAGTGTGAAAACGCTATTGATGAAGAGTTCCTTGCTTAAAAGGTTACTTTCCTAAAAGGAAAAGGGAGCCCAGCCCTGCTTACTGTGCAGAGCTCATTTCCTCTGCCTACCAGGGGCAATGAGCTGCCTTTAAAGGTCACGGGCCCCTTTGTGTGCTGACAAACAATTAGTGTGGCTGGGGCGGAAACGTGGCATCAACTTCTTCAGAATGGATTTCTGAGCAAATTAGCCTTTCCTGACAATTTCAGGATGCTGAGCCTAACGTCTCCTGGACGATTTCTCAGCCCTCATTTCAGTCTGGGAAAATATTGCAGTTTAATCAGCTCTGCTAACAATTATTTTCCTCCTAGACAAGCACCTTCTGGGACTTCAGTTCACCCCCGAGATTATTATTTTTATTATTGTAACGTTTTATAGCTGATAAGGCAAAGGCATTTAGAAAAAGAAAATAGCTGCCTTTTCCTTGCAGGCAGCTATGCTGGTTCATGCATATGAAATGTATGTGCAGAGAATCCAAATTCGCTGTCGCTCGTCATTGCATTGCGGTGGGAGCAGCGAAGTTTCACACACTGTTGTAATGACAGTCCCTCCCCATCCCCCTCTGCTGCCACACAAAAACTGACCATCTGCTCAACATTAGAAAGCAAAATAACTGAGATTGGGCATGGGAGCACCTCACTTGCCAAATGCCAGATAGCACAGGTTCAATAGTCCCACAAAAACCTCGCTCTTCCTATTTCTGAATTGCCCAGGAACATCTGCAGGCGAACAATCCATTTATTTACTTTCTGCTAATCACTGGAAAACACATTTTAGACTTCCTAGAATGACTTTCACCTGTCCTGTTTATTTACTTGACTTTCCTATTAGTCCTGCCTGGTGTTTTTTTGGATGCCAGGGGATATTCTCTTCCTAAGTTTCCAGAATACAGGACCATGGAGTCAGGATTATTTTATTTCAGTGGCACAAGAGCTGCAGCTGCACAAACCAGCGCAGCTCAGGGGTTGGCAGGGAAAGCAGCCTGTGGAAAGCAGGGAGGCTCCAGGAATTCTCTCTGCCCACAGTCAGGTTTCTGGTCCGAGTTATGCTGGGACAGGGGAGAGGCTGGAAACCGTGTAAATCAGTCATCAGTAAATGGACCTCTTGGGGTCAAGAGCATCTATCTGGGAGACACCTCAGACACATGATGAAAGGTCAGCAAACCCACCTGGGCAGGTGACAGGGCACAAAACCTGGAGCAAGTCCAGAGGAGGCCAACAGGTTGGTAAGAGGACTGGAGCACCTCCCCTACCAAGACAGGCTGAGAAATCTGGGGCTGTTCAGCCTGGAGAAGAGAAGGTCGTGTGGAGAGCTCAGAGCACCTTTTGGTGTCTGAACGGGGCACAGGGAAATCAGAGAGGGGCAGTTCAGCAGGAACTGGAGTGCTGGGACAAGGAATAATGAGTACAGACTGAAAGAGGGCAAATTTAGGTAAGATGTGGAAGAAATTCCTCCCTGGGAGGGTGGGGAGGGGCTGGGATGGAATTCCCAGAGAAGCTGCCCCATCCCTGGAAGTGTCCAAGGTCAGGTTGGACAGGGTCTAGGGGAAGGTGTTCCTGCCCATGGCAGGGGTTGGGACTGGATGAGCTTTCAGGCCCTTTTTCCAACCCAAAGCAGTCCATGGCTCTCTGAAATCGTCCCGGGTGACCATGTGTGCTCCAGGACATCCAAGAGCTCTGCTCTGCCCAAGACTGGAACTGAGGAGCTGATAAAACACCTGACAGCAATGACCAAGCTCCACATCACCCAGGAATTTTAACTCAAAGGCCATGACTTCAGTTCTTCCTCCCAAAGCACAGTTGTGTCTCCTGATTGTGTGTCTGAAGGATTTAGCTGAAAACTAAATGCTGTGGAAAATTTACATTACACCCCAGAGTTTCATTGAGCAGAGAGCATTTTTCAATTCCAGAGTGAGCTGCAAAGCTTAAACCGGGCAAAGAATTCATTATTTTAATGATAATAATTTACACTTGCATGGGAGCTTTCATCCAAGAAAATACCATGTTAGAATTTTCCATTCACAGCCTCTCCAAGATGGGATAATTTCACCTTGATAAGCATGTGTATTATATTTGCCTTTGCTGGTTGTGAAGGAAAAAATGAAGATTATTATAGTTTGTACAGCTGAGTGTTTATTATAGAAATATTTTGCATTTATATTGTAGTTTCCTTAAAATGTGAATGTGGTTTGGAAACACTTTTAAACCTATCAATACCACTATTATGGAAGATTATTCCAGTGTTGTTTTCTTGGGGAAACTGAGGTAATAACCACCAGGGGCTACTCGGGTTCTTTATTTTCCTGTTTGAAGGAAATCGAAGCAATAAGTGGTTTGAATCTCTGGCAATCAGGTCCCATTACTGAGGTCAAATCTCCTGGTCCAGCCCAGCCGTGTCTCCAAAAATAAAATATTTTCTCTTAAAAGGAAATTCTTCATCTGGACATTTCATAGTGGAGATATTTTCCATGACTTCAGTCCAGCTCTTAATATCTTCAGCTCTATAGAACAGAACACATCTTTCTTCTCTTCCTATATTTTCCCTATAAATTGAGCCAATTTTGCCTCTTTTGATGTGTAATAAATTCCCGGTACAGACGCTCTGTTTTCTTTCAGCAGTTGTGTTTTTGGAAGCTCTGCATAAATACACAAAAGCTCATTTCTGATTTGTTTTTTTCTTATGCAATTCTCTTTGCACTATTCACTTGCTTAAAAAATGAAATTGCCCTTTTTTTTGGTTCCTTCCCCCAAAAGCTGTGGGGAGCCTTTCATTTAAACATGTGTGAGCAGCAGAAGGCAGCCCAAGGAAACAGAGCCATTCCAGGGGAAGGGTTTCAGAAATGCTGATTGATCCAAAGTGGCTTAGAAAGGATTTTATCCAAAGTACCCAAAGTACAGGACAGATTGCAGGATACATTCCCACTGTAATTTATTCCTGCGGGAATTTATTCATTCCTGGACTTATTTATTAGTTTGAGCTGCTGTTCTTCATCATGTCACAAAGATTTCATAGATTGTTTTGGTGGGTTTTTTTCTCTGACAATATAATTTATTAACTGATGGTTGGGAGTGACAAAGTTTCGTGTCTAAACTTGAACTTTTAATGTATTTCCATTAGTGGATGGATATGACTTTATTCTGCCTTTGTTCATCATTGTCACAGGTGTTTCACTGCTTAAAAAACCCAACACTTTGGCTCTGCAAAACTTAGAATAAGCTCTGATAAACTTAGAAAACACTCTAATGTCATCACTAAAGACTAAACGGTTAAGACAATGAATCATTTCAGTCACATTCTACTTGGCAAAGAAAGAAAGAATATGTTTTCATTATTTATTTTCATGTGCACATTGAGTAAATTTAAAAAAAAAAGATAATTTTGGACCTTAGAGGATTCTACAGGAATTAATGTAGGATTTAATGGCTTGAGTTAATGGATTTGTTGTTGCTACAACTGTAAAAACAGGGAGTAGTTTTTGTTCATCTTTTCCTGAGAGGATCTGAGGTAGAGTAATGATTAAAGGCAGTAATTATTTATGAAATGAGGGGATTAGCACTGAGCAGGATGGAGCCATTGGCCCAGGGAATCAGCCTCCAGGAGACACCTCTGGATTGGCCAACAAATACATGGACATGACAGTAACTAAAGCTCTTCATTACTTGCAAGGCAAGTTTATTTCTCCCCGTCCCCACTTCTTGCCTTGCTTTTTTTCCACTAGTGCCTCATTAATGAACTGTGAAAGCTGACATTTCCAATAAGGAACAATTAAATCGGAGACTAAATTAAATGAAGTCATTCATTTACAAAATAATAGCTAACTAGCATGAGGATGGTGAAAAATGGTTGCAAGTCATGGGGAAAAAAAAAAGAGTAAATTAAGTCTGACTACATTAATGTTCTTTAAATACTTGTGCTGCTCAGAAAATTAACTGGGAAACGTCTTATTAGTTCTCTTGCATGTAAGCGAGTGATGTGTGGATTCAGCACAACAAGTGTCACAGGACACAAATCCTTCAGAGATGTCCCTGTAAGGAAGGGCCTCACAGTCTCAAATTCTTAACTTTCATCCCCTCTTCTTGGAGAAAGGAATTATGGAATCCTGGAATGGTTTGAGTTGGAAGGGCCCTCAAAGCCCATCCAGTGCCACCCCCTGCCATGGGCAGGGACACCTTCCATAGCCCAGGTTACTCCAACCTGCCCTTGGGCACTTCCAGGGAATCAATTTTTCTTAGGGAGATTTACAGCTCTTCCATAAGAATTTGAATTTTACTTGAATTAATCTAAGAGTCTCCAATCTTCTGGCATACGTTCTCCAAACCCCTTTGTGTTTTCCCCCCCAAGACTGAGGAATATTTGAAAAGGAAATTAGAGAGAGATTTGGATCCAGGTAGAAAAAAGCATTGATTTCCTTAGCTATACTTAAGGCCCTTTCTTTTTGGGAAATAAATAAACTGAATAAACATGTCAGGGAAGATTAAAACCTCATTAAAAAGTGCAAACAGAGTATGAAGAAGATTAAAGAAAAAATCTTGGCTGAATTGAATAATGGTAATAATAAAATCACTAACCAATACTGCTGGTTAAAAGTCCTGTTTCAAGGAAGGTACTGGTGAGCTGGGAAGCAGAGCTGCTCTTATCTAACACTCAGGATGGAGATTTCTTTTCAATAATTAGATAACATTTTAATGAATAAATTAATAACATTATCCAGGAAATGGAGATCATAGATAAAGTGGATTCCCCGCCAGTTCCCCAATGTAATCAGGGCCGTTCTGGGCAGGGATGGGCAGAGATGATGGATGTTTGCAGCAATATTTTCCTCGCCCAACGAGAAGGAGACACAAGTGCTGAGCCCACCATTAAGAGCTTTACCTCCCAATATTAATGCAAATTATGGCTTTAAGGCTGGCAATTATGCATTTTTATTTTACTGAGGTGAGCAGGATTGTTTCATCTGTGCTTTCAAATGCTAAAGACAACAAATTTATCTTCTTTTTAAGTGAGTTATTTTATAGACAAACTCACAGCAAAGGAGAAATATTGCCTGCTACAGAGGAAGCACTTGAGCAGACTTTGGGAAGGGCTTGTGTCACTGTAGTGCCAATGCATGAGATCTGTGCTCAAGAGTTTTAATTTAAATGGGGAAGGCAAAAGGAGTAGAGGGAAGCAGTTAGTGAAGGAAAGGGCAAAACGGGTGCACAGAAGTGTTTCCATAGCAAACGACAGGAGCAGGAGGAGGAATGATATTTTTGAATTCAGGGTAAAATTTAATACAGGAGGAGGACTGGAATGTGACTTGGCACAAGTACCTTGTGATTATCACCTCTGTTTCACTCTGACAGAAGTCAGCAACAGGAAATACTGTAATTGTCTGCCTGGCCTTTCAGTCAGGATCAAGCAGAGGAATTTTTATAATCAGACCTTTATTCAAGGCTCCAGGGATAGCTGAGGAAGTGATGAATGAGTTGGTCTAGATTCACAGGAGAGTTCTGCGTGTGAGGTGCTGAGGAGGAGTTCAGAGCTCATTAGCCCTGGTTCATCCTCTCAGCCCACAGAGGTGCTGTGTGATTTACACAATCTCTGCATGCCACAGCATCATTTAGAACACAGTCCCCACTATTCCCACTGCCCACCTGCCCTGGAGAGAAAACCCCTCTGTATCGTTTCCCAAGGACAGGATATAGCCCTTGTCCTCTGCAGGATGTTCTTAGAGAGCTGCTGCTTTCTCCAGTGTCACTCCTGTGCTGGCAGGGCTTTCCCTTCCCCAGGTCTCCCTAAAAACACCCTGCAGACCCCGGCCAGGCAGTGCCCGCAGGGTGGCTGCTGAAACACTGGGCTGGTTGGAGCTGCAGGTACTGGGGGTGCAGCTCTTCCCAGCAGCTCCGGGGCACTTGGCTTGTGTTCAGGCAATTCCCTCGAGTCCTTCAGTCCCAGCTGTGATCCCTAAGCTGTAATGCTGAGCACAAAGCACTGCTGCAGCAGCACTCCCATTTATTTAGGCTCTCTGTGCTGGGTAAGGATGGCGTTTACCCCTTATTTTCAAGTCCTTGAGAAAGCTGCCTGGAGCCTGACTGTTCCAAACACCTCACACAGGTGGGCAGCTGCATTTTATACAGACCCAGAGAGATTTCCTGCCCAGGATCACCAAGAGAACCTGTGTGAGGGGAAATCAAACCCATGCTCGATCGTGTTTCCCAGCCTTTTACATCCCATGCCCCCAATCCTCCTGCTGAAGCGAGCAGCTTCCAACTCCAGTCATCTTGGATGACATGAAATTCTCACTAGGAGGATTTTATTCTTATTCCAGAACATGCAGTTGGCTTTTTACTTTTTGGTTCTGGTGTGAAAGGATGGCTGGGTCACCCTTTCCAGCCTGGGAGAACTGTGCTCGCCTAATCACATTGTCAAGTACAGTGACTTCCCCGCCTTGGGCTGAGGGTTCCCTTTATGAATAAACCATATTTATTTTCCAGCCCTGGATAAGGATATTAATGTAAATGCTGTTGTTCTCCTTGTGCCCTGCAGACATGACAAACTCTCCAGGGAGAGCAAGAGAGAGGAAGGCACACACAGTAATTTGTTTTTCACTAATAACAGCAAGAGATTCACCTTGATCTGCTTAATTAATTTCCTGCTGGTAAATCACTATATTTAAGTTTATTCCAGGAGATTAGAGAAATTGCAAGTGATATGATATGTGAGATATGACACCTCAGATATGATTAGTGAGGTGTCTCACACGTGATCCTGCACAGAGATTAGTTTGTATTGAAAGGGTTTGTGACCCTGTGAATGGATCAGTCTGTGCTGCAATGGGTTTCACTCTCCTTTAGGTTATATCTTGTTAAAACAATTACTCTGTGCAAGTGCATTTAAGCAAAAGCTCACAGTCTGGCCTGCATTTGAAAAAGTTTTTATTATAAAACTGCAGGTTAATTCACATTTTCCTACATTTCCAGACAAACCTGAGTTTGGAGGAAGTCCTTCCATGTCTTACTGTCCCTAAACATCCCGTGGCAGTGTCGCACAGGACGGGCAGAATCATTGCTGTGGGCTGAAAACTTCAAATGCAGGACTGTTGAAATTTGGGGTTGAGAGTGTACAGTAACCTGGCTCCAGCGAGTCCAGTGTGGACAGTGCAAGCCTAATTACTTCCTTAGAAAACAGGCTGATGATGATGCAAAAGTGGCAGGGATGTAACATCCAAATGAGAATAATTAGCGTTTGCCTTGATGCTTAAGTAATTTATTCCCTAATTAGCTGACCCGGAATCTCCTTTTCCTGTGGGTGCATAAATTTGCCCGGGGATTTCAAGTATTGGTATCAGCAGCATTAATGTTGTTGATTAAGCTGGACAAGATTTGTGCAGTAGAGACTGGAAGCAGGGCACGGAAAGGTGGGAAAACACTGGCAGAAGTGTGCTGGTTGTTTGATCCATTTGTAAACATCTGTGCATGTCAACTCTTTGTTGCTTTTTGTTCTCCTGGGTAAAAAAATGCAATGCTGCAATAACTGTTTAAAAGCCTGGTTACTTTTAAAAATGTCCCTAAACCCGAGTTCAGTTAAAACCGGGCGCCTGGGATTGTGAATCTTTGCCTCTCTCTCAGGCCTTTAGGAGTGACGAAATCATGGTCAGGACTAGATACGAATGCAAATTTGGGGACAGATTAATGGGCAGCTACTACTCAGTGTTGGGACAACTCAGAGTAGACATGTTGATGTCTACAAAACAAAGTTACACAGGCCTTAGTTTTGGTCCTGTTAGTGTTAATTTGGGCACATCAGTAGAGGACAAAGCCTTCACTCTGTCTCTGGGAGCTGGAAAGCTCAGGTTGGAGGTTTGTATTAATTTCTGTATATTAACACCAGACTCTCGCAAGCACAAATATTTCTTACATAAAAAATTCAGCATTCTCTGTTAAATATTTCAAAACAACCCTAAACTTTTATCAGTCATTTTAATTGACAGGCTCCTTTAGTTCTGTTTCGGTTTGAATAATTAAATCTTTCTGTCATCATGAAAAAACGACAAACCCCTCCAAACCTGTGTTCTGTCCCTTGGCAGTTGCCTGTTCTGAGTTTCTTTTTACCTTATGGCCTCAAGAAAAAAAATGTCAGTGAGTGTCTTCCTGAAGTTTTTAGGTCTCGCAAGAACTTGTATCCCCCTGTGGTCCTTCTCCTGCAGGTGTTTCACACTTCAAACCAGGGAGACAGGAGTGCCCTTAATTCAGCATTAGGCTTTAATCTCTGCAGAATGGAGTTCTCCTGATCCCAAACACACTCTTGAATTAGATTTTAGTGCTGATTCCTCAGTCCATGCTTGCTTTGGATAATATTGGGGGGAAAAACCTTCTGTTGCTATAATAGAAGGAATAACTTTGGATTTGGAATAAATAGGCAAGAGCAGACACGTGGCCAAACACTGTAATGGCAGATTTCTGGGGCAACAATAATTAGATTACTTTGGTAATTCTTGTTACACTACACCCTGCATGGCACCGTATGGAGGTGGACCCCCTCGTCCTCCTTTCCTTGGACAATTGTTCTTGGGGAGCTCTGGAGCCAAACACAGTTGCCATCCTTTCTCCTCTGCTCAACTCTTCGATCCCAGGTCGTGCAGTGCCTCTGGCCTCAGAACAGAGATGTTCCCTCCCACTTTGGGTCAGCTCTGTCTTGAGCCAGTCTGATTCATTTCTATTTGCATAATCTCCTCAGCCCTCTATATTTCATTTAGACACCAAAGATTTAGTTTAGTTACAGCCTTACGTCATTCATCATTTACTTGTCTTCTTTCATAGTTTGATTTAATCCCTTTGCTTCACTTTAAAAGGCTGACTCCTCATCCACACACTGCTTTGTTCCTTTGGGATTTCCAAGCCTTTCTATTTTCTATCTGGACTTTCCTTATTGTGATGTTTATTTTATACCTAGAGATAAACTGCCTTCATCTGTGACTTGAAGAAATGAATAAATTTGACAAGGAGTGTTGAGGCCAGAGACCTGCACAGGGACATGTGGGTGCTGCTGCTGGTTTTCCTGCTGCCTTTTTGGATATTTGCACACTAATGGTTCTGTGCAGGTCAGCAGAGGGAACGTGGAATCCAGGGTTTCTGACAGTGTGTGTGTCAGAACACTCTGAAATTCAGCCCTTTCCCACAGTTATTCTGGACAGCCACACAGGGAATTCTCTTAAGCCCATTCTCTAGTTTATCCATTTCCAGTAGGAGGAAGATGAGTATTGGGGAGTGTTGGAACCAAGTCACTTCCTTAAAAGAATAAATTAGGGTCGTAAGCAGAATGTTAATGGTCCATGAGTGTCAATCCAGTGATTGTTGATTTTCCACTCGTGTGGGATGAACACAAAGTCCTCGCAGCTTCCACGGCTCAGCAGTACAAACGAAACCCAACAGGGCATTCCTGAAACTCCTGCAAATAAAAAGAACAAAGTTTTCAGTGTTGCTCCGTTGCCCCAGGTTTCATGGGGTAAAGCTGCCATTAAATCCAAGCTCTTCCTCAGGGCAAATTTTGTCCAGCTCAGACTTTATTTTTTTTATTTAATTTGCAATCATCTGGTGACAGTCTGCACTAATGTTCTAGCTAGACTGTGTTTAATATGCACCAGAATTATTGTATTTGATATATATCAATTTTAAATCTGTTTCAACACAACCTTGAATGCCTTTCTGGCAGTATATCACTTCATCAGTCCAGTTTAACTAGAGCTGCTTTTTCATTTTTTATTGCCCCCATAAAATCTAGGAATGGAACACTTCGATTTTTCTAGCAGTAATTTTTATTACTTTTAGCCTTTTTTTTAAAGTACTTGTCAGTGAGATACAGTACTTTGTACAGTGTATATTTTTCAGCTATGCATTATATTTTTATTTCAATTTATTTTAGACACAATGTATAGCATACATCTAAATAATACCTATGGTGGTTCAAATGAGTGTGTTATGAATGCAATTAGAGGGGATATAAAGTGGCTTCACCCACCAGGATTGGTGTATTTCAGTTGCTGCCTCGACTCACAGATACTTCCAAGTACGGCTTGAAAGGATAACTCATGTTGTAGTTTTAATGTGGCACATAAAATCCTATTGCAACACAGGAGGGGAAAATGAATTTATTGCAAATTTTATGTTTTTACTTTAATTTTTAGGTATTTCTAGATTTTTCCCCGGAGTGTATTATTGCACTGCATTTTATTTTTTCCCCTAAGAACACAGAAATACCATAATGGCAGAGCAGGGATCTGCTCAGCCAGAGGATTTCTATGGGAATGGGAAGGTCTCGGATGGAACGTGGCCTGGAGCTGAAGGAGGGCAGGGTAAAATGGAATACTGGGAATAAATTCCTCCCTGGGAGGGTGGGCAGGCCCTGGCACAGGGTGCCCAGAGAAGCTGTGGCTGCCCCTGCATCCCTGGGAGTGCCCAAGGCCAGGCTGGAGCAACCTGGTCTGGTGGGAGGTGTCCCTGCCCAGGGCAGGGGATGGCACTGGGTGGGCTTTGGGGTTCCTTCCCACCCAAGCCAGTCTGGGATTCAATGAAAAATCTCCCTGATGGAAATGTGTGTTCTAATCACCATTATTTCAACATTACTCTGAGCTCCAAAGTGATAAAGTTTCTCTCCTTTTGTCTAGAATGGCAAGTTCTCACCTTGAATATTGTGGCAGTTTTGGGCCCAGCAATATGAGAAAGGTATGAAGCTCTCAGAGAGCATCCAAAGTGCCCTTCACTTGGTTGAAAGGGCATATGTCACAGTTAATGTTCATTTTAGACCATGCCATTGTGCTCTTCCCGTTAATAACACTAAGCAAGAACCTTTGTAACAGGAGTTTAATGTTTCTGTACGAGCAGGCTTGTCCAAGCATTGTTCCTTGACTACAGAGCAAGGGCCCCCTTGCTATCCTCCTTCTGCTTAATTAATATAAATAATACATTTGAAATAATACCTACAATAATGGAACGGGGGGGAGAACAGGAACATGTTTCTAATTAGGGCTTTTGAATGACAGTGGGAAAAGACTCTGGGTTAAATCACCTTCCCTTGCTGTGGGTTGAATTAGCATAGATTTAATGCCAGTGATAATTTTATGCAATGGTGAGATCAGGAGTTTAATGCATCTGGCAGGGGGACAGGGATTTTCTTTCTCTGACAGCACTGAATAAACCCATGTAATCCTTTTCCTTCAGCTCTCACACCCATCCAGACTGCAGTTGAATAAGAAGCCAAAGCAACCAGGAGTCTGCTGAGCACCTGTAGCTCAGGCACGGGCAGAATGAGGTGCTACTGGAGCACATTTTGTGGGCCAGTTAAATAAAAAGACTAATGATGGCAGCATTGGAGAGCTAAGTTTGCATTCCCAGCACCCAGGTGCTGCAGAGGGCTCCATCATAGCATGGGGTGTGTATGAATTTACTGCTCTAACAACCTGCTGCAGCAAAATCAAAGGTAAAACAAGGACATCTGGACCAGTTGGGTTATTTGCTTTAATTCTGTTGGGCTCTCTCCATTGCAGCTGGAGCACAGGCTGTGAACTCCAGCACGGATCACGTTTCATTTCAAGGGAATGGGACAGGATGTGTTAAAGCAGTGCTTGAAGGGAAGTCATTTACAGTGCAAGTCCCCAGGTTTTAGGGATTGCATGAAACCCAGGAGCTGGGCAGTATAATTTTGAGTACAGTTTTACAGGCAGGCTGTTTGCCAGCTCTTTATGTGCCCATAAAGGCAAGCAGAGCCTGGCAGTGTCACAATATCTCTATCAGGGTGGGGGAGACTCCAGGTGAGGTGGCACTGAGGGGTCACATCATTCCATTTAACCCCATCAAAGAGAACCTCTGATCAACGTCTAAATTTGGCTTTGAACCTAACAAGTGTTGGACTAGATTTTAAGTCAAGGGATGACACACAAGGACTCAAAATCCACAGGTGCTCAGTGCTCTCAGTGTGGGTCACAGGCTTTGGTGTGGTTTTGGTTTGATTTTCCTGGTAACTGGGGTCATAACTAAGGAAGTATTCCATCTCATTTCTTTACATAAGCAAAGACATAAAGAGGGGGAGTCGGAAGTCAGGGATCAATCCTTCTTCCGGCAGTGCTGGAGAGCAGAGGAGCTCCCCACGGTCACTCTGCCGTGGGAGTGGGCCGAGGTGTGGGTCTGCTGATCAGCCAGCCGGGTTGGGGGGAGCTGTCCTGAGATTCGGGAACGGCAGCTGTTCTGGTGAGAGGGAAGTAAAAACTTGTTTTCTCTCTCTTTTCTCCTCTGTATATATATGTATATATATGTAAATATAAACTGTTTTAGTTCTACTGAAGTTCGGTTTTGTGGGTTTCCCCCCCCCTTCCTCCCTTTCTCCCTTTTCTTTCCCCTGTGGCCGGGAGGGGTCTTTAGGGCCTCTGTCCTGCGCCCTTCGGCTCTTGGCGTTTGGCCAATTTCGACCGGTCACAACTTTAATCAGTGTGCCCAGTTCTTCCAGTGTTCCCAGCCCGAAGGAATCCAGGGTTGTCTTCACTTGGCCAAGGTGAGCATGGACATACGGCCACCTTTCCACTTAGCTTTTCCTGGAATGATGTGCAGTTGGCAGGAAGGACCAGATTCCTGTTTGTATTTAGACAGGTGACTGTCCATCAGGAGCCTCATGTTTCGGCTGTTGTAAAATGACAACTGTGTGTTCCCAACCTCAAGCCAAGCAGGATCGAGACTTGGCTTTGATTTTAGACCCCTTTGAGGCACATTTGCTCTCAAGGGCCAGTCCCAGATGAGTTATTAAACTAATGAATAACCACCTATAAGAGCCATTTTTACACAATTGTCCTATATTTTCCCCAGATTATTGTCAGTGCTAATTGTATCAGTTCCTTCTCTGACCTTAAACCCTTGTCCTCAGAAGAGTCTCATGACAGGAGGTTTCACAACTCGCTTCTGTTTTATGAGAACATATGTTTCTTATCTGAAAAGTTAAATAGAGATTTAATCTCATCTGTGTCTTCTCACAGCCTGAACAGTGGGTTTTTCTTCCAACTTTAGCACTCAAATAACACCAAAGCAGCCCATGTGTTATGAGCATTAGGGCAGGCTTATCCCTTAGGAGTTGTGTGGAGGCTGTTTATTCTCTACAGAAAGTTTTAGACCTTTAACATCTGTGTCTTTATGTTGGACTTCCCATATTATACTTACCTGGATCATATAGACAAGTTCAATGCTATTGTCTTGATCTCAACAGTCAATTAAGGCTCCTTATAAATTTGGACCTGATGATAACGCTGAACAAACCCAGAGAAAGGAATGTGAGAAATGATGTGGGTTTATTGAAATTAATTCTAGAACTGGCTTTTGTTCATGAACAAAAGTGGATTTGTATCAGAGTGATTGTGGGAGGTGGATATTGAGTAGGGATGGCTGGGAAGGGTTTGCATGGAGATGCTCAGCTTGTTGGTGATACTCTGTGCAACAGGAGTTTAATCTCAGCACGTTGATTCAGTTCTTTTATTCAGAGTAAAAAGCAGGTGGAGGAAGGGGAGCTCTCCAAAACTCAGAGGCAAGTTGTGGATGTATTCCTTTGTGAAGAGGGGGGATAAAGATTTCAGGTAGGCACAATGGAGCTTGATCCCCCCAAGTTTAAATAAAATAGTGTCTTTTAATAAAGCATTCAAGAATAAAGGCCTTTGGGGAGGTGCCTGGAAGCTACTCTGAGCTCCCAGCACAGAAGATACGCTTTGATTAACACATCACACTTCAGATATTCCTCATCCTTGTTTAGCCTTATTCTTAAGAATCAAAAGAGCCTGTTCACACAAGGATTTGTTTATTTACAAGGATTATACTTGTTAACTGACAGTTTAAAAAGAATTACACAGGCCTCCAGCATTGATAGCCTGGCACTGAAGAGAGTATTAAATGCTGATCTTGAATTCAGCTAAAGGCTGCCCTTTCCCCTCCCTCCACTGGACTGGAGAAGGGATGGAAGTTTAAACATGCCAGAGTTGGTGATCATTATAAAATCAGGTGAGTGATTGACATAAAATCTCTGCTGAAAATGAGTCTAGATGTGTTTTAGGGGACCACTGTAGAGGTCTCGGGGAGATTCCCAGGGATGTTCCCAGCACAGAAGCAGGAGGAAGGCTCTGGTGCACAGGCTGTTGGCACAAATCTCATCTGGGCTTTATATTCATTGACAGAAGCTCTTCCATTCACCTAAAAAAAAGAGAAATGAGGGGTAACTTCATGAGGAAGGATCTTTAATGTCCCATCCTTAACAGTGTTCAGGGTTGGACATGGATTGGACCAACCTGGGCTGGTGGAAGGTGTCCCTGCCCATGGCAGGGGGTGGCACTTGGGTGGGCTTTGGGGTCCCTTCCAGCCCCAATCATTCTGGGATTTCCTGATTCTGTGTTTCTGTGATTTAAAACAGCCCTGGCAGCAAAAACTTTCATGTGAGAGGAAGAAGAAAAGAGTCTCATGAGCAAAGTGCCCAAGGTCAGAGCAGAACAAACCAGCCCAGGGAGCAGGGGAACCAGGAGGAGAACACGACCCCAGGGGCTGCCGGGGGCATAAAGGCAGAACTGGGAGGATCTGGCCTTGAAAGCCCAGCACAGGTCATGGAAAAGCAGCTCAAAGGGAAAAGGACTGGTTTAATATTAAAAAAACAAACGAAGAGCTAAAATTGTGCTGGTTCCTCTGATTCTGGTTCCTCTGATTCTGCTCGGTGTTTCAGGTTTAGTTTTTGAGGGAACAGGTTTGCAGGGAAATATTTTTGATACTGAAGTACCTCAGAATATGTTGATGTCATTTTTCAACCCAAAAGTTAGAGAAATTCCACCCCTTCCATTTCAAATATGATACATTTCAATATTACAGGATTTATCAGCCTAAAGCAACTGAAACATTTCCAGGGGTCTTTTTCAATGGGAGTTGAACAACTTTATTTTTTGTCCAGCATTTTTTTTTTTTCAACTTTCAATGTTTTGTTCTGGTTAGGATGAAAATACACTTTGACATGACTGTAAATGAAAACCAGAGTTGACTATTAGTCCCAAGTCTCTTGTGTGGTACCTTCCTGCTGCAATTCAGCTGTGTGAAAAGGTCACATTGGAAATGTTGGCTGTGATGAAACCAAATGTGAAGGAGAATTCCTCAGGGGAGCCCCTGACATTAGTGGGACATGGAAAATGCTGCATTAATATGCTGGACTTGGGGGTGCTGTCTCCTATTTGGGTTTTTTTTTAAGGTATAAAGGACACCAAAGTGCCCCTTCAAGGAAGTTCTTCAATAAGAGTGTTTTTAGCCTAAAAAAAAAAGAGGAGAACACATCTCTGCGAAATTCCAGCCTGTATTTTCAAACCTTACCATTGTTTCCATCCCGCACCTGCTGCCCGGTCTAAAACCTGGACTTTTAAGAGAAAGCCTTTACAACACTTTTTTTTCCTATTTCTATACTTTTTTCCTATTTCTATGATTTTTTTTTCTATTTAAATTGCTCTACTGGTCTTCACTTCAGCGTTGCTCCAACCACCAGCTGGGATCAGTGAGCTCTGGAATAGTCCTGAGGTGGGCTGGGGGATCCAATCCTGCATTTTAAGAGCTATTAAGATGTTAGAAAATTAATAATGGACTCTCTTCCCAGTGGCATCCCCCGAACTTTATCTGCTGTCTGTCGGTCATGGCAGTATTGCCTGTCAAAGAGCTGTAAGGAATTAATGAGAAAGTAAAGGCCATCTTCTCTGGGAAGGATTTTTCCTGGCACATGTAGGAAGAAATGCCTCTAATATTCTTCCTCCTCCCAAAAGGATGGCCAGAGTGCTCTGGCTGAGCAAAGCAGAACAGAGCAAATAATGGCTGCAGGGTTGTTTTCTGGGTAAAGAAAAGTCTAGCATTTCTTTTAGGACAAAGCAAAGGGAATGCTGCCTAATAAACCATGCAGTTTGACAGAAGGAATCAAACCAACCTGGATTTTTTTTTATTATTATTACTTTTCAAAAGGTTTTTTTTAATCATTGTATTTGATTTTTTCCTTGGAACAGATACTTCTAAATAAAAAGCAAATATTTCTTCATTTTGAAATTCATAAATGAATGATTTTAACAGTTTTAAATACTTATTTTTATTTTTTTGGCTAACAACACCTGCCCAAATTTCTCATTTGACAAGTATGAGAGATTTCAAACTCGCTGAAATGGCTTTTTTTTTAAAAAAAAGTCCCTCTGAATGATAAATCTCCAATCTGATAAGGGAGCCAATGGTGTTTCGTGACAACAAACTAAGTGGATTCCTGCTCTGTGGTTTTTAGGTGTCCATGATGGCACAGATAGATTTAGACATACGATGCACTGTCCCCTAAATCCGGGCATTAGACTGGTCTGGAAATTGTTGTGCCTTATCTATAACAATGAAAGATACTTGAAACTTGATCTTACCTCCAGTTATTTTTCTGAAGCACCATGGAACCATTTCCATTCTTGCCACGTATTTGAACTAAACAAAGATCTTCCTTTCTAGTCTTGGTCTGATCTAAAAAGTTTATCATTCCTCCAGTCCTGCTGCTGCAGGAAAATCTCATTCTGTATTTCCAAAAGAGATGATTTTCAGGCAGTGTAATTACATTTGGAACTGAGAGGGGGCTGCCCTGAAACATTTGACCTTCCTAATAGGCTGGGCAAGGCTTGTAAGGGATACTCGGAGGGCTGTGGATATTTAAATTGGGATCTTATTTACTGGTTGTATCGAGAAGATATTGGCAAATTAAGAATGGGGGACTGGTGCCTCTCCCCCCACCCCCCCTCATGTAAGGATGTGTAATGAAACGGGAACACTGAAATGGCAGTGGAGGAGATGCTGAGCTTTGGCTGCAAAGGGGAGGGCAGGACCTGAGGGCTGAACCAAAACCCCCCAGGAAATCTAAGGGCAGCTGAGCACTTATAATAAATATCTGGGGGGTGAGGGATCAATCCTCGGCATATCAAACCCTTGTCACTTCTCCCTGCCTGTAGAAACCCGAGTTTGAACCAAGCCAGGCTTAATATTTATTTGTCTTCCGTGTTTCAGGAGTATTTGCAGAGCTGGTATCTTATTTAAGCTGCCAGTGTTAAGCACTAAGTTGAGATTGTATGTTTGCTGTGAAATGCATCACGAGTCATGAGAAATGCATCACAAGTCATAATGCATTGTAGAAAAACAACAAGCCAACCAACCAACCCAACCTGAATATTTAATATGGAGAATTCTGCCTTCAGTTTTACTCAGTTTAGTGAGCTTCTCTTTTTGGAGTTTTTATTGTTTAGGCATTTTGTTCTTTCAAGCCATAGGAAGGTTCATGTGTGTGCTGTTGCTGCTGGAAGAGCAACACACTCAGACAGATGTGCTGTAAGAAAATGCTTCTCAACACCCCCCAATTCCTCAGTGCCTTTGCCCACCTGAACTTTTGGGGCAAAGAGAAGGTTTAAGATGGGGAAAGGGAAAAACTCACCATACCTGAACTCGTGCCCCCTGCTGCCCTCTGCATTTCTCTGGCTGAGCAATATTTGGAGTTTTTCCTGCTCTCCCTGCTTTGACCTGCACTCAGTGTATGGCCTGGGTGCCCTGGTGATGCAGTTCTGCCTTAAGGAGGTACAGAGTGTAATTGAGTTTCCAGTGAAAGCCTGAGATGGTCCCATCTGTTCCGAGTGCAGAGTACCAGGAATTGCTCTTTGTTGAAGTGCCGGAGCTCGTTCTTGTCTGAACTGCATTGAATTGGGCACGGGCACGCAGAGTGTGTGGCTGCAGAATCACCCCTGGACCCTTCCCAGCATGTTGGGGTCAGTCTGCCCGTGACCTCCCTGTGTTCTCAAAGGGGAGGCCACAGGGAGAACTCCCCCGTGGGCACTGCGTGTTTGAAATCATCAAGGAGTCATATGTGTGTGCTTTAATTTGGAGCTTTGCTTAAATTATGTGCAGTCCTTCAAAAGGGAAAAAAAAAATCAATCTGACTTTGGCAGCTGTCTGCCCAAGGCTGCCAATCACCAGAGTATCCGGGCTATTTTTAAGTCTCCTGAAATCAGTCTGCATTAAGGCAATAGCTGGGCTTGGATTTAAGCCCAGGACTCTATCAATATAAAATGATTTGTTGTAAGTGTAAAGATGCTCCATCCTTATTCTCTCTCTTTTCATTTACATTTTAAGCTTTCATCAAAACGTGGACCAACAGTACTAATAGAGCCTTTTCCCCTCTGTGCTGCTTCCCTCTGTCTGCAGAGAACGGCTGAGGCTGCATGTTCTGAACCTTGGGCTGGCACGGGGGGCTTTTCCTCCTGCTCAAACCACAGGAACCACTTTGTTCACTGAAGGAACCCCCAGGGAGCCTTTGCAGCCCTTTGCCATTTGAATCCTTTCCAGTGAAGTTCTGAGGGACATGAAATGTGTGATTAAGGGAGTGATGGGAAGCAAAAAGGAGATTATCCTTCATGCAGTAGTTATGGAAATAACGATTAAATATGAGATTTTGTTTTCCCAGATTTAAGATTGATGTTTTCAAAGTGCAAAGTGTGTTAGACCAGCCCGTCTTGGGCCTTTTCACAAGGTCCTGGAGCGACAGGACAAGGGGGAATGGCCTTAAGGGGAAGGAAGGCAAGGTTAGATGGGATATTGGGAAGGAATTCCTCCCTGGGAGGGTGGGGAGGGGCTGGGATGGAATTCCAGGAGCTGGGGCTGCCCCTGGATCCCTGGGAGTGTCCAAGGCCAGGCTGGAGCGCCCTGGTCCAGTGGGAGGTGCCCCTGCCCATGGCAGGGAGTGGCACTGGATGGGTTTTAATCCCTGCCAACCCAAAGCATTCCATGATTTCCTTGACAGGCTCACCATCCATGGTTTTTGCAGTTGGGATGACATTTACAGCTCCGTGTTATCCATACTCTGGGAGGGGCCAGTGCTCACAAGGGGAACGAATGGGGGGTTTCCCAACAATTGAGTTTCTCCTCTCTAATTTTTGCCAGTCCCTTCTGGCCTTTCCAGATTGCACAGTCGCCCTGTCCATCCACACAGGCTTTGCTGAGAGAGAATTCCCCAAAGGAAAACCCACAGGGATTTCCCCCAAGGAAAACTGTGGAGAACTGCAGACAGTGAAGTTTTAAATCCCTTTGGGATTGAGTGGAATAGTGTTAGATCTAAGTTTGTTTTAATAATAAGTAAAAACATCAAGATAATGGTTTATGCTTCAGCTTCTCATTAGTAGAGGCATAATTTCTCTGGATGTTTTTCCCAGATTTCCTGGGATTTCTAGGCAGCCCCCATCTCACAGAAGGCATTTTTATTCCTGGCTTGTATTTTGGCCTTTTTTGGAAATTTTTCAAGACATATGATCATCAAATACCTTAAAAACCCCCAAATTTAAATTTGAAAAAAATTGAACTTGTTGCTTAATCTGTGATGAAAAGATTGGACTATATTTTTGCATCTTTGCTGTAAATATTGATTAAAAATAGCAACTCTTGATGTGTTGTTGCTGAATGTGATTTCTGATACATAATGTAATTAAAGCAGAACTGTTTGATGTTATCTGTGGGTGAGGGAGTGTCTGAAAAACAAATAATCAGTTTCCTTGCCTGTTTCTGCACCAAATACTGTCACAATGGTTGGTTGTTGTTCAGCTCTTTTGTGCCTTCAGGGCATTTTGCAGTAGCATTAATGCCTCTGGAAAAAAGGGAAAGTTTATCCTCATTCCTTATTTAATTTATATAATTTCTGTCCTTTTGGCATGAAAACCTCTCCAGGCTGTATCACTATTTTCACTTGTGCCTTGGCATTTGGAGCTTTAGTTTATCAGCAGTGCAAGGAAAACCTTCCTGGAGACTTTCCATCAAACCCATTTGGTGATGAAGGAGGGAACATCTTTTCCGATGCTTCGAAACAGGAGCCAGAATTCTGGAGTGAACTTTCAGTGCCCTTATCAATAGAGAAGTAATTTTTTTAGCATCACCCTGACCTGGGCAGGGAAAAGGAGATGTGCTGGGAAGGTGAGTGTTTGTGTAGGGAGATTGATGTGATTTAGAGGAAGTGATTTTGCTTTGACTCTTGATGCCAAGTGCCTTCATCCAGTCTCCTGAGTGCTACTGCCACTCTAGAGCTGGGTGAAGGTAGTTTGGCAATGTTGGCTTCCACCAGGATGGTTAACTCTGGAATAACTTCAGTAAAATCTATTGTAGAGAGGACAAAATGGCATTTTTCCAAGCTGCCAGAGAGTGTCCACTGTGTAAACTGTGCTCTTCTGCTCCATTCTTCTCTGACTTGTCACAAATAGCCTTGAATTAATAAGATGCAAATGGAAGGGGGAGGAAAACCAGGTACCAACCAATCACTGTCATAAAAATTGCCCAAAGAATCAGGGTGATCATAAAGGTGTCCAACATTGATGTTGTGCTGCAGAACTAATAAAGAGGGTATAAACAGGATATAACCTTGGAATGAAATAAATACATTCCAGCGTCAGGCCTTGGAGGAGGGAGAAAGACTCACTTGGGCTCTGTGCCAGACAATTGAGTGTTGGGTTTTAATTACTCAGGGTGGAAATAAGAGCCAAATGTCCAAATCCAGCTGTTCCTGCAGCCCCTCAATGTTCCTGTTGACAGCCAGTGGCTGTCCTTCCATTTATCAGCAGGGTATTTCCTAACAATATGGATTAGTGGCTGTGTGAGCTATTCTTTATATCCAGGAAACTCGGTTGCATTAAAAAAGGCTTTTTGGGTTCAAGGACTTCTTCCCTTGTCTTGCTTCCAACCCCACCTTCCTCTAGAGCAGCTTGCTCAGATAAAGTTTTATCTGTAATCAAACACTTCTTCCCCGGGTTCCTAGAGATGCTCCAGGTGTCTCTGTGTGACCCTGGGAATCAGAGATTTGTGTTGATGTCCCTGTGCCATCGTGTCACCTTGTTAGAAAAGAAACTCTTCACTGGCAGGAAATGCAGCCTTTAGTGATCACCTCAGTGCCAGTTTGGCTGTAAAGACAGACAGATCTCAGTGGCACACGTTACCCTGAGCACTGGAATCCCCCTGAATTTGAAATATAGTAAGAAAGCATGGAAAAGAAACTTTTTCCTCACCACAATTAAAGTTGGGGTTTTTTTTAACAAACAAGGGAAATTAACACAACGGGAAGAATGAGGATTAAAGCAGAGGGTGACTGACTTTGATTTTCAAGTGCTGTTGAAGCAGAACTGCTTTTAGGTGGGCTGGCATTTTTTGCTATTCAGCTGATTCTGAGATAGGGAAATTGCCTGGGAAGGCAAGTTAAGGAAAGCTGGATTGGAACAGTGGGACTGAAAATATCTGGAAAGCAGCACAGAAATTCCTGTATTGATTTTAGGATCATTTGAATTTCATCTGTATAATGAGGTAGATGATGTGAACTGAAAGGACAGAAAAAAGGGATCTAGAAGATGAGAATACTTAAATGCAGAGCAATAACTTCGTAAGAAGCAATTGAATCTTAATATCTGGCATTGCTTTTGTTTGCAAGTTGAAGTCTGTGCCTCACCTAAGAGCAAATCTGACTGAAATTAAAATCCTTGTAACACATTTCTGCTCCTGTTCAGCTTCAGCAGCGCTGAGGAGGAAGATTAGAAATTCCTCAGGACAGTGAGGACCTGCAATTAAATCAAATTCACAGGGAAGATCAAATAAGTTTGCAGATTTCTAAGGCACTGATTATTCTGTTCTGGCCTTGGAGATGAATTACACAAATCACTGACCACAGAACACCTTTGAATTAACACTTTTCTGGAGGCAGGAATTCCACTTGTAGGAGTTGTGTCTGTGCATATTTTGCTGACTATTCTACTTCTTTTCCTGATGCTTCCACATTTCGTTGCTGAAGTTGTGCTTTTTCACATGTGATTATACCTTTTCCTGATAACAAAGTGTTCCTTCCCTACCAGCCACTAACACTGCCTGTTTAAATGGGGCTGTTTTATCAAGGGAATGCACATGCCAATTGACATATGTCCTGATCCATCAATCCTGTGCTTTGATGGCCTAAAAGGATTACTGGGGAGATGAAGATTTGACGGATTGCCAGTTAAGCTGAAAAATCATCTGCCTGGTTGTGTATTTTGGACTTGAGAACTCCAAACAGGAGCAGGGAGAGGCACCTGGGGCTGGGAGAGACTTGGGACCTGCAGGGCTGGAATGTGCCTGGAGCTTTGCCATCACTAGTGCTGGGTTAAACACATTTGCCTTATTGCATCATCACTTTTTGTCTCGCTGTGTTACAACATGATCATTACTTCATCAATTAAGGGCTGTTCCATGCTTTTATGGCACTTCCCAGCACATTCTGCTACAGAGCTTTGCTTTTGATTTAAGGCCTGGGCTCCAGGTGCTCTAAACCTTTAATGGCACTGCTAAAGGGACAGTGAGAAGGGGAGCAAAAGGGGACATGCATTGGAAAATTGAAGTGGAAGGTCAGGGAGAAGATCAAAGGGTTGAAGCTCTTGGTTTAAAATCTTCTTTCACATTCTGAAAACACGATGTAGGTGTTATTGCTTGCCAGGGTCACTGCTGCTCGCTCTGATTCAAACCATCCTGCCCTGGGCAGCTCCATTTGGAGGACCTGCAGCTCAGCCGTTCCTTTCTCAGCATTGTGTCTAAAATCCCCCCAGTGGGTATTGATAGACCTGTGTCTCTTTTTGTGTTTCCAGTGGCAACAGGAGACCCTTCTGACTTTGGAGGCAGCAGCAGTTGTGGCTGCTGAGCTGCTGCTTTCCAGGCTGATGGTGTCAGAGGGGATCTCTGCCAGTCCTGCTGAGACTTCAGGGAGCAAAGCCAAAGCTGAGCACCACAAACCACTGCTGGGAAAGGGCTGGAATTTGGAGAGCTCCAGCTTTTCAAGCCTTTGGAACGTTTGGTCTCGGCTGTACCTGGAGTTAGTTTTTCTCTTCAATAAATTACTCCCTAAAATACAGAGGCATGAAAATGTTCATTAACTTCAGAGTCTCTGAAGAGCTTCACGCACAACGGAATGTCCCTGCACAGTCAGGCTGGACTCCATGATCTCAGAGGTCTTTTCCAACCTTAATGATTCCATGATTCCATGATTCTGTGATTCCAGGTACTGGCTTTTGGTGGTTGGAATATACAAGCACCATTTTTGAAAATAGAGAATAAAATGAAAAGGGAGTGTTTGTTCTGGAAGCCTGGGAACTTCTAGAAGAAATACTGATAAAACAGCCAGACCAGCATTGCTTTCCCACATTTCCCATTCTGAATTTTCCTTCAAAACAAGACATTTTGTTTGCAAAGAAAAAATTGCAGAATATTTTTTAAAATTATTTAAAAAAAAAAAAATAGTTTGGTCTTTAATTAATATTTCTGCTCCTTTTGTTGTCTGTATTGCTCAAACCAGCTGACACTTTGGGGTATGATCTGGTCCTGTGGTGCATCTGGTGCAGTTTGTCTCCAGTTCCTCTCCCAGCCCTTTGGACTTTCTCAAAATATAGTCAATATATAAAATTTAAAATATTTAAAAGAAATCTATCTAAATAACAAACCCAAAAGTATCAAAAAGCAATTATACAGTCAGTAAAGATGTGGGGAGTGACAGACAGTCTTAAAAATGTCCACCTCTTTTCATGTTTAGAATTCACCCAGTGGGGAATATCAAATCTCATGTGTGGAAAATAAAATAAGGGTCAATTGATAGTGATTAATAACAGGCTAAATTTACAGTGTAAATCTGTACAGTGGTGTTTGAGTGGAGGATTTGATTTTAGTCCATTTCTGAGGGATATTGGTAGTTAAATAATAGTAAAGATCCTTTTAAAGAGCTAATTAGAGGGCACGAAAGGGCTCCCAGTCCAGCGAGGCCACTGGTTTGCTCTGCGCTCCTGTTCCCATTCTGCCACTCCACAACTGGCACCCTCATTAGCATTTAAATCAAGAGTATTTGGCCTTAAATAAGCTTTATTTCTGATTAATGTAATGCCATGATTTTGTGCTTTTTTTAGAGTCTTTAGCTTAAAGCAGGCAAGCTTATGATAAATACTGGAGATGTGGGAGAAGTTGATTAAATTAGTCGTGGAAATGGACAGTGGAAAACAGGAGGAAAAATGCACAGATGAGCAAATTCAGGGTTTTCAGCTCTCTTCTCAGCCTTTGTCAATGGATACAGTCTGCTGTTGGAAAAATAGAAATATTAAAGACTTTTTGAACGGAGGATTAGCAGGGAGGAAAAAAGAGAGGTTTTTCCTGCTGGAGGAAGTGAGTGCTTTGTGAGCAATTTGCCAGGTCTTCTAAGATTATAAATTTTGAATCTTAATTAGGGAAAAATGGTGTAGGTGAAAAATTAAACTCAAAGTTCTTCCCCATATCCCCCCAAAACAAGAAAAAGTTAAATTTAACACCCCCCCCCAACCCCTTTAAAGAACCTTTCCTAATAAAATTGCTTAGAACTGCAGTGGCTGAGATGAAATGATGACTTAGAACTGGATCTCTTGCTGTGCTTTAAATGTCTCAACTTTGCTCCAAATGGCTTTTGGAAGTTCAGGATGAATTTGGTTGCCCATCTGCTGTGAAATCCCCTTGTTTCCTGAGGCTGCCGAGAGCACAGGATACAAATACCTGTTTATAGCCAACCTTCTCCTGAAAATTGCAAGTTTTTTTGCAAAATGTCTGATCTGTGGCCACATTTCAGGAGTGGAAAATTACTTTGATGAAGGTGAAGAGGCAAAACTCTCTACCTAAGGAATGAATTTGAACTTAGAAACTCCACTAAAGGGGATGTGTCACCTGCAGGAATAGGAAATTATTATGCAAACAGATTTACAACAAGCAAATGCCCAGCAATTAAATATTATTGTTGTGCATTATTCCAGTTATTGGCTTTAAAGAGCAAAGTGAGGTTTTGGGAAGGAGGGCAGATGTTGTATCATCATCTCAATTGTTTGTATCCCGGATCCTCTGGGATAATTCTGGTCTGTTCCATCCATATAAATCCAGAAATCCTCTGTACATTCAGCAGCCTCAATGAGGCTGTTCCCTGGTGCTGGGAGAGTGGAATGTGAACCTCTCCTGGCCTTGTGCTGTCCCTGTGGGAAATGTTTCACCTGAGAAGGCTTTTCCTTGAAGAAAATGAGTCTGTCTCTCAACTGGCCCCGCAGTGATGGAGCTCCCCAGGCAAGGCCATGTGCACACACACTCCTTACCCCCCAATGTCCAGGTTTCAGTGCCAGCTGCTCCCCCAGAGCATTTGTGAGAAGACGGACAGGCTGTGGGGGCTGATATAAACTGAAATAACCTCACAATTGCCCAGCGGGGACTGATAATCTCAGAAATGGGGCTGGTTCTCTGTGCTGGACCAATATTGACATGGATTTCAGCTTTACTGAGACTTAATTTGAAACTTAAGCCTGTCTTAAGTCTCATTTCAATTGAACTAGTCAGATTCCTAACAAGTCATTCTCACTGCCTCCCCTCCTGCTAAATGCAGGAGAAAGCATCACCTTTGGTGTTCAGGGAACAGGTTTAAATGGGGTGAGAAGTGTAAAACAGCAGAGAAACCCCAAAAGAGGGTCTGAAACTGTCAAAGGCAAAATATAACCAGTTTCCAGGGAACTTCATAAACAAACATAATGGGCTGGGTGAGGCAGTTGCTTAGAGCTTCTGAGGAGAGAGACCTGTCCCCTCAAATCCCATGGAAATCCCATGGAAATAAATACCAGATAAATTCCAATAAATACCCAATAACATGGGAGGAAAAAAAAGGGGGGGGGGGAAAGAGAGAGAGAAAAAGAGGAAAAGGAAAGCACTTCCCATGGTGAAGGGTCCCACTCACAACAGTGGGAGGAGTTCTGGAGTTATTTACTTCAAAGAATAAAGATGTCAGAATTTGTCCTGAAATTATTTACATATATCTTCCCTTAATGAAAACGAATTACTTGTATCTCCTGTAGATGTGCATTAAACACTCCATATATCAAACTGCACTGTGCCCAGTGCTGTGAGGGAAGCAAACCTCTAAGTTATTACCCAAACAATGGGTTATATATGACTGAGGCTGGAGCAGTAATAGAAGCCCATCAATCTCAGGGCAGGACTCAGTCTGGCTTTGATGTTCTCAGGGAGGCAGGCCCAGCAGAGCAGGGCTGAGTCAAGCTCTTGCTTAGCTAAATCTTCCCCCTGTCAGCAGGAGCGAGTCAGAAGGGGATTTATTCCAGTGGGCCTGCACATACCAGCACTTCCCTGGCTCCTGTCCAGCAAAGGGTCATCCCTGTGAGCTGGTTCCTTTTGCACTGGGGTTGTTCCAGTGCAATTCCAGCTGCATTAACAGTGAAAATGTGTCAGACAGCCTTTGACTGGGGTGTTATAGCCGAGATGGATTTTAAAAGGGATTTTTATTATTATTATTTTTTCTATAGGGGAGAGATTTCTTGAGCTGTTCCAACTCAGAGAGAACTGCAAGGAGAGCCTGTATTCGTAACAGAGCTGCAAATTTACATATGTGCATTCGCACTGGCAGGAGCTGGACCCAGGAAAAGAGACTTGGATGAAATCACTACAAATCTAAAGAAACTGGTAATGCTGTACATCCCAAGGGCCCAGTGAGGGCTGCCACTGCAGCTTTGGGAAGAACTGAAGCCTATTTTTAAATGTGGGAGGCTCAGAAGTTTCTGGAATCTATGGGTACCTACAGCAGTAACAGTCAGAGTTCAGTTCTCCCAGGAAAGCATCTTCTCCTATTTGAAAATTGCTTATAAACAAGCAAAGTCTGCAACAGGGAATCACAGAAGACTGTTTTTGATAGTCTGTTGTGGTGGGAAAAACATCTGAGAAAGCTGAGTTTGAGCTGTTTGCTCATCAGTTAATTGCGGTTTGAAACTTTTGTTTTAATGGCTGTTTACAGCAGAACTGCAGCAGGAGACAGAGTTTCTCCAACCCAGGTTGCTAGGGGATTTTTGTAAGGAACAAGCAAACTGGAGCAACTAAGAGGGCAGAAAACACAGGCGAGACACAGGAGCAAACAGGCAACAAACTGAATTAAGTGTGTTCCTGCCCTGGAGAAAGAAAAAACAGAGACAGGACCAAAAGTAGCTTGAGCTGCTCTTTGTACCCAACTCGTCCCCAACCCAAGAGCACACACAGCTCGGGGGGGAAGGGGCACTTCTTGCTGAGCAACTTCACTGCAGTTGGATCAGAGGCAGCAGAAGAGCTGGAAAGCACAGGCAGGAACGGAAGAGGGGAAAGGTTGTTTGCACGGTTGCTTTTTTCCAAAATCAAGCAATGTAATAACTTGGTAAGATGTTTGCACAAAGTGTTCACACTTGGCTTGGTTTACAACAGGCACGAAATAATTCTGGCCTGGTTCTCGAATGTTCCTCTTGAATAAGTTTGGGCGTTTATCCACTGGAATAACTCAGCTGGTTGAGCTGAGCCCCTTCAGACACAAGTAGTGCTCAGGAGATTGTTAGACTTAATTAGTTTATAAATCTGTCTCCAATAGCTGCATATGAAAATTTAATAAGCTAACCCTGCAACGACACGGTGCTTTTGTACTTTGCTATGAGACACTGTACTGGAATAGACCAAAGATGGGAGCAATAAAGATTAAAACCCTTTCAAAATAGTACAGATGTTCGAGAGTCCCTTCCAGAGCCATAATCAGACAGCGGTGACTCAATGGGGACACTCAGGTTCTGGAGAAATGCCTTGGTGAACTTTTCAATGAGCTGTATTGATATTGTCTCCCCCAACCCCATCCCCTAATCCTGGATACTGGATAAAAATTACAAGAACATTTCATTTACTGTTGATTTTGCCCCCAGCCCCCAGATGCAAAATCCTTAATGTTTGATGTTTCCAAGAGTAAAGACTTTTTGGGTGAAGACTTTCCTTTCCGTTTTTAAGCTGTGTTGGCAAACTTGAGAATGGAACTATTTTCACCAGAAAAGTGAGGTCTGCCTATGGGCAGTCTTGCTCCTCAATAATGTTGGGTTTGTCTTGTTTGTTTATTAAACTGAATGCATAAACACAATAATTGTTGCTGCTCCTCACAAGGAAAGCCCCTCCTATGTCAGGGAGGCCATGCCAGGAATATAAATAGAATAATCTCCTGTTCCTGCAGCTCTGAGTAAGGCAGGCTGCACATCTCACAGGTGGTAACAGCTTCACCATGAATTCATCGAGAGCACGATGTGCGGGAGAAGGTACACAGTGTTAATTGGGCCTTGGGGGCGTGCAGGATTGATCCTGAGCTCCTGCAAATTGCCTTAACTTCCTTGGCTTGAAAGGAACCAGCCTTATTTACACGCCGGGAGGATTAAGCCTCTCTGTTTTAAGATGCTTTAGATTTGACTATCTCGAATTAACATGTACAAATTCTTTATTAAGGGAATGATATTAATTATTCAGTGTTCAATAAGGTGTGTTTCAAAGAGAAGTATTAAGCAGTGTTGAAGCGATAGATAGAGCAGTAACCCATGTACCAGTCACAGAGCTTTGTCGTGGTTTCATCTGTGCCCTGATTGCCTCTTGGCCTGTCCCCATTGTCCATAAGCTGATGGATACACAGTGGTCCATGTCTGAGTGGAGATGACACTTCTGATTACTGAGGAGAGATAATTGCTGGCTTTCTTCAGTAAAGCATTTCTGCATCAAAATTAAATGAATGTTCTCAAGTTCTCCAGTAAGCAAAAAGAACCAGCTATTTCAGGAGAGCTGGACCCTCCCAGCCTGGGCAGAGCTTTGCCAGGGGGTTTCCAGGATACCCAACCACTTCTTGAACCCTTCTTAAAGCCCAAAGTTGGGCAAATAATGTATGAAACAGGCAGGTTGAGCAGAGTTTTGAGCCTGGTTTTTTTAGAGAGCAAGTGCCTGACAAGTGCCACAGAATCCCAGGATGGTTTGGGTTGGAAGGGACCTCAAAGCCCACCCAGTGCCAACCCCTGCCAAGGGCAGAGGCACCTTCCACCAGCCCAGGGTGCTCCAACCTGGCCTTGGACAGTCCCAGGGATGGGGAGCCACAACTTCCTTGGACAAGCACAAACATTCTCTCTCATGTTTCCACCAGAAACTGTCAGGTGTGAATAAACTTCCCTGACAAGTGGTCCTCGAAGTGGAGGAATTTCTGTGAAAAGTGACAGCTCCCAAAAATCAATATGTTTTTGACAAAAAAAGAATTGACTAGAAAATTCCCAGTTAATTCTGTTCCTGGCTCCTGACCGAGTTATTTCGTTGTATTTGTGTGTCTCCCAGCACTGAGCACCAAAAGGAACAGGGACTTCTGGAGTGTCAAGGATGGTTTTTTTGAGGTTTTCAGTCACAGAACAGGTTTTTGGATTGCCTTGTGCCTCAGACTTCCTGTGTGCTTTTGTTCTCTGTTTTCACTCTATCAGATTTCCTGGTGTTGTACCTAAAACTTGTATTTGACTCCAAACCTCCTCCAGGCTGGTGAATTTGGGTTTTTTCGGTGTCTCTGCATCCACGCAAACATACATACATACATATGAATATACCTATGGCTACCTATTTATATATGTTTTAAATTTCATCCTTAAGTCTTCCTAGGATATTTTTCTCCCGAGGTACTTTTTGCAAAACCAATTTCTCGTGCCCAAATAATTCCTTTTAGTTTAAAGAAAATGGTTTATTTTATGAACAGGATATACTAAGGGATTCAGCCTATTGATTCCTTTCAAATAGCCTGAGTCTCTAGCAGCTTTATCCTTTTTGTTCATTTTTATGGCTAATGAAAACCAGTTTAATATCATTATGTTCATCAGATAAGGCTTAAAAACTCGCTGAGGTTCAAAAGAAAGTTCTAAACAGATTGTGAGACTCAGCCTGGAATGCCTGTCTCGGGAGAGCCGTGGATTTTCCAGGCTTCTGCATCCTGACACATCCAGCCCTCCCGCAATGTTTGTTTAATCCTGCCAGGGGATGCTCCTGGGCCGTGTTTTATGATGTCAGGGGAGAGCTGGGCTGGAGAAGAGCATTACAGAGTTAGTTCTTCGGAGCTCCTCCCGTGGATCCCGGCCATGGCACCTCCTAAATAATGGAGCAGTGATTTAGTGCCTCGGATTTGTTTTCCTTGGTCCCTCTTATTTGTTTTCCTTGGTCCCTCGGATTTGTTTTCTTTAGTTCTTCCTGTTTTCTCTGCTTCCAGAGGGTGTGCTGTGTGTATGGCAAAGCACCTAGAGCTTTGGAAATGTCAAAAAGAGCATCTCCTGGCAGTGCTGCAGAATTCCTGCATGGAGCAGGGATCTCATCCTCGCAGAGTGAAGGGGCATCCTGGGGGACAACATTTGCTTTGGTACTCCTGTGTTTATGCATTAAGTCCTCTATTTTTTCAGTACACGGCTCATTCAGCTGCTTTTACAAACCTTAGTCATTGCTGGTGTTCAGTCTGCCTGCTCATGGTGAAGAGTTAAATCAATAAAAATGTAATCCTTCCACCCCTGCCTTACAAAGCCTGGCTCAAAGGAAGCTGCTGGATGGCCCTGCATGTAACCCCCCATCTCACAAAGGTTATTGCATCTTCTTGTGCTCCCTGGAATCACCTTTATTTAGCTCTGTTATAAAAGAGAACTTACCTTTGACACCTTGAGAACACATTGCCCTGTTAGTAATCTATTTTGGGGAATTAACTTGAGTTTTTGGGAATTATGTTTGTTAGCAACATGTGCAAAGTCACTGGAAAGAAGGGAAGTTCCTCACAGTCAAATGAAAGACAATATGTGAAATATTGTGCCCAGAGAGCTGGAATACATTCTGAAGTATCTGTAGGTTTTAATGTCTTCAGTCATTTGCCCTCTAAATTAATGCCTAGCAATGGTTTCATTCCTTGTCAGGGTTCGGGGCTCTGCTCAGCATCCCTTTCTGCATCTCTGCTGGAATGTGGTGCTGCAAATGGAACAGTGTCTTTCAGATTGCTTAATGAGAAGGGCTTTTAGAGCTCTGATCTGGGCAGATGCAAACTTGAGATGATTTTCTGGGGCACACAAGGCCAAGTACACATGGAAGGAGACAAAGCTGCAGGTTTATTTTGTTTTTTTTCTGTAAGAAAACATCTTAAGTGGCTGATGGCACTGGGGTGCCTCGCTGGGGACAGGAGGGAGACTTTCACTGCATTTACTCCGTGATATTTCAGGTTTGTGCAACTGATTCTTTCCACGGATACAGGTATTCAAAAGCAGTGTGTGCAGCTGACGTGAGTTATCTGGAGAACTACTGAACAGGAAAAAAAATCCAGAAGAGCTGTTATTGTCAGGGAATTGCACAAATTATTTAATTGGAACTAATTAAAACAGCCTGAGCTGGTTCAGCATCAGGCCCTCCAAACCACACCCAGGCTGGTTCTCCCCGGAGCAGGTGAGGAGCCCCCTGTGGCCCATGAGCCCCTGGACCAGGAATCAGCTGAAGTCGGAGGGAAGTAGAGAGGAAATACAATTTATCTGTGCCCTGTTCTCACATTCTTCTGGTTCCTTGAGGTTTTACTTGCTGCTCGAGCCAGGATGGGGAAAGCTGTTGGAGGCAGAGCTGGAATGAGCTCCTCTCTTACCACGTTTGATAATTGTCATTTTCAGTAGATGTTCAAAAGTTATTTCAGAGTTAGCTGGGCAAAAGATGACTGAGAGGTCAGTCCTTGGGAATTGTTATTTATTAAAAGAAAAAAAGCATCTTTATAGCTTGGTAAGGAATGCATAAAACCTTTGTGAATTATTACCTTTCTGTGCCTGAACCTGCAATATTTTATTCAGATTAACTGAATAAAATGGATTCAGATTGCTGAGTCAGATATTGCTTTCCATGTTTATTATAATATTGCCATGATAAGTCCAGCAATAAAGCAGCACTGGCAGCTCGGGGGGTTGGGAGAAGGAGGAAAAGAAGCTTGTGAGAAGCAAGGTAAGCTGGGGCAGAGCAGTTTGTGCCCCTCCTGCCCCACACTGCTGGCTCTTTGTCTGTAACACTCAGACAAAATTTTTGCTTTTATATTATCCTTTTTGGCAATAAGTGTTGCCCCCAGAAGGAGGATTTGTGTGTGTTTTGGGACAGTCCTTTGGAACCTTCAGCCAGTCCTGCTATGAAAATCAGTGGATCCCAAGGGGTGTTTGTGTTTAATAATCTGTTCCACTTGAACCCACTGCACGAAATGTCCTGCCGTGTGAACAGTCCTGTGGCAAAGGAACAGCGTTTACTTGTTGTGCACCACTTGGAGGGTTATTTTTAGATTTCTGATTTTTTAATGTTTTCCAGTCAATTTTGTATGGTTTTCTTTGGTTTTCAATTGGATTTCTCAGAAGTAAATTTCAAAACTTTAATGAAGGGACTTTTCAAAACCCCTTTCCTGCAGGTTCATTGGTACTGATTAGAGACTCCTTCTTCTACCTCATCAACACGTTCTGCAGGGAACAAAGGGAAGCAAAGGATCCAATATCGTGAACAGAATCACAAACCCATGGAATGGTTTGGTTGGGGACTTTGGAGCCCACCTGGCTCCAGTTCCATGGGCAGGATACTTTCCATAGCCCAGGATACTCCAACCTGGCCTTGGGCACTCCCAGGGATCCAGGGGCAGCCACAGCTTCTCTGGGAATTCCATCCCAGCCCGGAATTCCTTCCCAATATCCCACCTGACCCTGCCCTCTGGCAGTGGGAAGCCATTCCCCCTTGTCCTGTTGCTCTCTGCCCATATAAATCCCTTCTTGATGCAGATACATACCCTGTATCCAGGTTTCCTGCTCTCCTGTCACTCACTCTGTTTAGAGCAGTATTTTCAAACATTCAGCAAGATCTTAGATAACTAAGTTAAATTGAAATCTAATGGCAGCTGAGTGCCTAAATCCCCTGGGCACCATTAAAGCTGCCAGTTTGAATTTCTAATGATTTGTAATGACTCAACCCCATGGACTGGGAGAACAAATGTACCCAAGGACTCCACTGAGCTTTGGAAAAGGCCTTGAATTTGCAGTATCTTAAATTTTGATAGCAATATATCTGCCTATGTATAACTGGGACCAGAATTTGATGATACTGAACACACCTATCTCACTAGAAAATCCCTGGCAGCGTCTTAATGCTAAATATAATATAAATATAATATAGCATAGTCTGTAACAGGTGTAGGAGGTGGGTTTGGGGGGGTTCTGTTTTGGTGGGGTTTTTTTCCTTTAATTTATATATTTGATTAGCAAAGTTGGTCTCATGAGGAACTCTATGTGGGAGCTGAGCTACAGCATTTTCCATTTCAGTGATGCCATGATAAATCTTTGGAGCCCTTTGGGATTTTTTTCTTTTTGATTAAACAGCACTTAAGTAGAAAAGGTTGATAGATGAAAATCAAGAAGGATGTGAATCAAAAGCCATCCTCCTTTTTTTTTTTTTAACATGGAGATTGAAATTCATTTTGTGTAGTTCAATGGAGATTAATACACAAGCTAAAGAGGCCAAAAAAATGAGTTTTTCCAGAAATGAGCACACATTAGCAGAAAGAAATGAAAAGAGTTGCCTAGAGCTGAAGAGCCAGCCCCAGATCCCTCCAGGCTTTGCCATTCAGTCCCTCACTAATAGAGGTGTTGCAGGAGTGTGACTGGGAGAGGTGCTGCAAATGGAAAAAATAACCTTGGTGCTTAATCTTTCTGTCTGCAGCTGTTGGACAATAGTCTCCTCTAGTGACACTTGGCATAATACTGGCGTAAAATTTCAAGTGTTCCTGTTTCCAGGCAGCTGAGTCAGATTAATCTGAAGGCTGAGTGCTGAATCATGTCTTGGAAATGGTGGTTTTCACATTAGATGGAGTCACAAGGCAAATCTTTTTCTTCCACCAGGCACTAAATTGCACTTGTTTCCCTTGTTTCAGAGCTTTGTCTCTATTAGCCATCACTGGTTCTTAATCCCTAATAGGAAATATTGTGTGTAAGTTATCCCAGATCCTTGATTTGTTTCCCTTTTTTATAGCAAAGGGACTAACAGTACTTTTAAAATATTCCAATGTGAGAAAGCAAACAGTGAAAGCCTTGAGAGCAGGTTCAGTGCCCACAGGAGAAACCCTGCGTGGAATGGAGAGAAGGTGCCCTGGGTTGCTGCAGCTCTCTCAGATCCTCCAGACTTGTTCCCAGGATGAAAGTGATATTTGCTGTCTTTAGCAGCACGGATCCTTTGTCCTCTGTAATCAGCATTTATTCTGCTCCTTCACCCTCTGATGGCTGCAAATCCTGACATGAGCTGAAAGTGTCCCAAAATAAATCAGACTGGAGGGATGGAAAAGGTCACATGCAATCTGAGCTTGGGTTGTGTGAGCTGGTGATACCTGGGCTGCAATTGTCTCAACAGGACCCCAGCAGGGCTTCACTTAGTGAAATGACATTGAGGGGATCTTTGAAAAGGCAGAATTACTCCAGACAGAGAAATAGATGCATTGGATGTGAAATGAAACATATGTTTATGAGGTGGTTTTGTTTGAGAAGTCCCCAAGACAGCCTGAAAAACTGAACGGTTTCCAAGCCTCTCTCACAAGAGCACTTTCATTATGTAACAGGGGCTGGGTTATTTGAACAATAGTTTGAGAAGGGCTTTGCTAAAACCTGTCAAATCTAATTTATCACGTTGGCACACACAGACATGCGATGTCTCCCCTCTCTTTGAGTCAAGTGCATTTGTACACTCGGGCTGAGACCCGGGAGTGACGGGGCCGCTGGAGATCCAGCAGAGCACGGAGCATATGGATGTGTCAGAGTGGGGCTTGGAGTGTATTAATAACATCCTGCAGAGCCTTCTCCTCTGCTTAGCTGAGAAAACAGCAAGTTTCTGCAGCTCTAGGATGGAGTGTTTCATGTAAAAATCACCTTTTTTTCAGTTTTGATTTTTCTCTGTCTAAAAAGAAATAAGTATTAAAACCAAACCTTGCCACATGGAAATTTGCTTAAAATAGAGAACACGAGTTAAGGACCCGGAGGGGACAGTTACATCCTGGGGGCATGTTTTTTCAATCCTGAGTTTCAAGGGTTCTCAGCAAGGGTCTCTTAGAATCCCTTTCCTAGTGAGCAATGACACTGCCACCTTCTTTTGTCCTTGTGTCATTTAAAGGTCACTGGCCTTGCTGGCCTGGCAGGGCTAAGCAAGGCTTCTGAGTTCAAACTTGGCATTGCAGCTTTTCTTCCTCTCTGTAAAACTTGTTAACCAGACACTTTGCTCTACTGTATGACAGGATTTGATTGAGGTGGGATTCCTCCTCACTACCAACTTGCTTTAAACAGGCAGTGCTGTCCTTGCTGCTCAAAACTCCATGGAAGAAGAGTCTGAAACATGTTCTCCCTCTGATTGTACCTTAAGTAGAACCAATGCTTGAACAGTCTCACTTCACTTATAAAATACAATTTGGAATGTGGATTTTGATGCCTGTTTATGTTCTTTGAAGATGATTTAAATCTAACAAATCTCTGGGTTTGGCAGCTGCAGTTTTGGAGGTAATGCTTGCTGCCATCAAAATTATAAAGAGAAAGGTCTGACAGGCGGAAATCTTATTATTGCTCCCAGAACCCAGATGGAATTGGGTCTCAGGAAGGAAAGCAAGTGCAGAAATTCTCTGCTCTGCTCTGTGCTGGGAGGGTGTGTTTACAGTCAGTGCAGAACAGAAAACATCCAGGTAAATGTGGGTGGAAAACCAGACTGGACGAGGACTGTGATGTGTGTTGTGGGTGGACCTGAGCTGGGAGAGCTTGAGTTACTGAGACACCAAGATAGACTTGGATCAAAACCACCCAGAATTCCATGACAGGGAAACTTGCATCTCTTTGTTCTAAACCAGCTGTTCTCTGTCTCTGAGAGGAGGGAAATAACTTGTTTACAACAGAGATAGTTAAGAAAATTACCCTCCTAAGGTTCAGGCACAACAGCCAATTGATTTCAGAGGGATTGAGATGAATGGCAGGAGAAGGAGCCTCATTATTTTTAACTTTGCTATTTCTGGCCTCAGATTCTTGAGGCAGTATAAAAGTCCCTCTGTGATTTCAATGAAAGGTGGTTTGCAGGAGCTTTAGCAGATAACACTGTTAAAGGCTGGGGCAATTCTGTGGGTGCTGGGGGAGCCTCACAGGGCTAGGGCAGAAGATGAGGAATTCTGTTGTATACAAATGGATTTACATTTCCCAGGAGGAAAAAAAGCTGTCTAGGGCAAGTCACAGGTGAGACAGGAGGCTTGTAAAAATGATGTGGAGTATCTTTTTCTACCTGTCTCCTCCCTATGCATTTCATTCATCTCCTCAGCCAAGACTGTCAGTAACCTTGGCAACTTCGTGTGTGTTTTCTCTCTTCTCCTCTGCACCTGTGACCACTGAAAATGCCCTTCTTTTTATTAGTATTTTTTGTGGTGATGTAAAACTTGAGTCCAAACCACGTCAGGTTAAAGGAGGGAGGCTTGGGAGGAAAAGGCTTAGAATGCTTTTCTAATGCAGATTTTATATACCTATAAAGGAAAGCTCAGGAGTAGCTGAGACAGCCTGATGTGATTGTGATGTTTTAAACAGGGTTATTTTGTCAATATATTTTGCTGTCTGGTAATATTTAATTCCAACTAAAATGCTGTTGAAGTAAATTCTTGTGCTAAAAAGCCTTATGATCCAGGATACTGCTCTTGGCTATCAGAGGTTCCTTGCACACAAAACAATCCTGAAGGAGGAAGCACCAGTGAAGCAGGAGGAGTGGAGGCCTTTAATGTGGTGGTTCTGCAGCTAAACCAGTTCTGCCATAACTCGGGGACAAAGTCTTCCCAACTCAACCCCCGGGGGAAAGTTCGGGTGTCAGTTTTGTTCTTCAAAAAACAGCAAAGTCTCAAAATGTTAAAAGTTGCCTCAGAACTGAAGTTTTCTCCTGGCCAGTTTGGGTGTCAGATGAAGTGCTTTTACTGCTGCGTCCACATAAATCCCAAGGAGCTTCAGCAGCCCCCTGTGCTGGCTGCAGAGCACAGCCCTCACTCGGGACTTACCTGCCCTGAGGTGACAGAAAGGGCTTGTGAACCTGGCCACACCACCAGCCCAAATACCTACACTAACCACTTGCATTAAGGGCAGTCCATCGGTCGTGCCTTTAACCGGGGTTTGAGCCACCTGACTAAATATTTCCCCTCTTTGCAGATTGCAGTGCAGGGTCAGATGCCAAGTGGGGATGAATTTTTGAATGAACCTGTGTGAGTGGCAAAGATGGGGATTTCTTTTGGGCATCCCATAGTCGTGCACAGCTCACACACAGCTCATACAAAGGCTGAAGGAACATGAGGAATTCACTATAAACACATGAATTTTCCAGGATGTTGGTGTTACAGGCATGGCCAAGGCTGCCACGCTCAGCTTTCTGTCTGGACAGTCCAGCCGCATTATCATTCCTTTTTAAACTTGGGATGCTGCACTGGGACCTGCAGAGTCTCAGCTCTGTTGTTCTGGTTGTGATATATGACTTAACTTTCCAAGTTGTGCACTGTTGAAGGACTCTGATAGAAGGTCAAGCTTGTTGATTATGAAAAAGTAATTGAAATTTGTTTTATTGGGGCAGGGGAAAGAAGGGAAAATGATTTGTATGTATCTGATAATAGAAAACATTATGGTCATTTGTTTTAGTTTCTGTAATTGAATTTCAAAGCCTTCAAGTTTAGGCGTGGATACATCCAGCTCCGAAACTTCCTGTAATTCCCTTGTCCACTCTTAATCAATTTTAGTGATTGTAGAGATTTGTCTTTCCAGAAGTTGATTCCCAGACTGCAGTTAAAGAGCAGCAGCTAAAGGGGTGACAGCATTGCCAAACAGCTGTTACACGCCAGAGCCATTGGAGGGGAGGGAGAGCTCACCTGGCTCTTCCAAAGAATTCCCTGAGTGTGTTCCAGAGCAGACAGAAGGCTGGGGAGATGATGGCAGGGGCCACGGGCATGAAGGCACCTGCTGAGAGAGTCCCTTGGCTTGGTGAGGATCCAGCAGTCCCAGAGCTGGCAGGGAGTGGCTGCTGAGAGGGCTCCTGCCTGCAGGTGACTTGGGGGAGCTCTCAGAAATGTTGTCCCTTGCTTTGGCAGAAGGGCTTTTGCACTGATAATCTCCAAGAGCTGTAAGTGTTGAAGCTGGCAATGTCTGACTAGTTTTCTCTCTCTTAAAACAGACCAATTATCCAGCCATGACAAGAATAGAAACACAAGGTGGTAATTTCTTGCACTCTTTAATTGCCTCCCAAAGAGGATAAAGCAGTTACTTAAAAAGACTGTGTCTTCATCTGCAGTGTTGAAATAAAGTCTTTTGAGGATAACTTAAAAGGACAGATGAAGAGCCTGGGTTTGCTAAGGAAAGCCAGACCTAAATGAGCTCGTGGCTTCAACAAAACTTGCCTATCATTAGGTATTCTCTCTGTCACATGAACATGTGCAAATAGCATGGGAATTAATTCCTGGCTTCCAAAAGGGAAACAAACTGTAGGGAGCTGGTGTTTCAGAAGCCATTAGGAGTTTTTGCAGTAGAAAGGAATGGTGCAGTGGGTAGGGAACAGGCCTGGGATGTAGATGATTCTGTAGGGTTTTCATGAAAACCCTAAGGCATCAGTACCCTGCAATCTTCCTGTGGGAATTGTGGATGTGCAGGAATTCAGTCCTCAGCTGTGTCCCTGTGAAACGGGGCCATTTTCTGGGATTTACGCTGCTTGTTGTCTCTCAGAGGTGTGGTGCTGCTAGGGGAATATCCACAGCTAATAAAGTTTCTACAGCACCCTGTACTTGGAAGCTTCAATTGTGCAGGTGGGATGTCTTAAAAATGTATAGCAGGAAAATGCTTTTTGTTGTGCTGGCTCTGAACAGCCAGTTGCATTAGTGTCCCACCTGTGGTCCTGTTGCCTCTGGCTGAAGGGATGAAGATCCTGCTTTTCTTTGAATAAATCTGGTCTTCGAGGTTCTGGCCTTTCCCGTGATTAGATCTTGGTTAATCCTGGTTCCTCTGGTTTCTGCTTTCTTTGTCCCATCTACCTTTTGTCCTGTGGGTTGTCTTTTTCTTTGTGCCAGTGTGTGGAAAATGTGATGCTCTGAATGTTCTCAAGCTCACTTTGATCCATTGCACGGGGGCTTTTTAACTGAAGAATTATTTTCAACCAAAATGAAAACAAAAGTTGAAGCCAGCTCTAATGAGAACCTGCAAAGAATAGTCCCTTGGGGCTGTTTCCTACAGGATGGTGGTAATTCCTCCTTTTATGATGTGTAACATACACTGGAAAAATAGTGTTGGAAACACTCTCCTGCTGCCAGAACACACACAAGGAAGGGAGGGCAGCGAAGGACCATGAAGTAAAGCAGTGAAAACATATTTTGCTGTATAATTGCATTCTGCAAGGAGTTTTTGCCAGCATAGGAAGGCCTGAAACACCAGAATTGAAGCACCTTCCTGTGGCTGCCAGTCAGCCTGGCTGGATTCCTCCAGTGGAGAGGATGTGCAGACCCCACAGCCTCGCTCCTCTCACTCAGTCACTGCTGGGAATTTGGGCTCCTCACTAGGAAAAACCCCAGGCTCTTTCTTTACCATTACATTTATCAGGCAAGGATTTCCTCAGGTTGCCAGCTTTTTCTGAGCAAGTTGCATGTGGTTTGTTTAAGAAAAAGGGTGAGCAGAGGGCACCCAACAGGAGCTGCTGGTTGGCACAGTGGGCTCTTGGGTGGCTTTATGGCAGGGTAGATTTTCCTTCTGCTGGGGACCTTTCAGGAGAATCTTTGTGCTTTCATCTTTTATTTCCTGCTGCACCTGATTGCCACGTGAACAGGGAGGCAGCCACATTTGGAGAATCACACTGGAAAGCAAAAATATAAGATTATTTTCTACCTTCAATTTGTACTGATGAACAGTGTTTAATCGATGTATGGAGTAGAGGGGACATGTCTTTTTGTGAGTATTTGGGGTTTTTCTTAATTCTGTGTAGGTTTTTTTAACTTCTGGGCTATGAGATAGCACTGAAAGGTTTGAAGCTTTACCCAACACTTGCCAAAACAAAGCAATTCCTATTTTATTCTTTTTTTCTCTGCTTTCAGAAGGAAATTCTATAAAAGAGCTGGTTATTTAGGCAGATTAAATCTCCAGTTCATGAAATCACCTCAGGATTGAGCCTGATTTGGAGAGCAGTCCTTCCAGCAAGGTGACCACAGGCTGGGCTCCTCCATCCTCTGGGGCAAGTCTGCAATTCCAAGGTCCCTGTCATTTCTCATTCCACAGAGCAGGCAAGGTCTTGGGTACCTTCCCCAGAAGTCTCACAAGAGGAACCCAGGTTTAAAACTGCCTGTTGTGAGGTTTGTTTTGGGTCTTTTTCACTCTGGACAACTGAAGGACAATTCAGCTGCACACGGGGCTTGGGGAAACCTTTCTTAAGCTGCAGGGTGAAAACACAGAACAAGTTCCTGGTAAAGAAGAAAGGAACCACCACTGTCTGGGGACTGGAAGAGTTTCTGAGATTTCTGCAAGTGAGAGGAGCCTTTTAAGACTCGGAGCTGTGGCAGTAAATACCTGCCTTGGAATGTGGGCAAGAGACTGTCCCTGAGCTGTTTCTTCTTTGGTGAATCTCCTCCTTAATTTATCTCCATCTCCCTGCTGAACTGAGGATGCATCTGTTCCATTGGAAACTGGCTTTTTGAAGTAGCTCTTGCCCCAAATGATGGTGAATAATCAGAATTCTCTGTAAAGGAGCAAGGGGAGGGGAAAAAAGGGAAAAATGAAATGTACTGAAGTGATTTCATTAAAAACTTGCACAGCCATTCACTGAACTGATGGAAAAATCGATCCATTGGAGAGAACAGGTTTTATTTTGTTCTTGGTTTAACATTTAAGGCAAATTCCAATGCAACTGGCATTCTTTTACCAATGGAAATACTGTAAAAGTGATTAAGCAGTGGTTCGGCAGGAGAGCTGAGCTCAGGGGTTCTTTTTTAGGGAAGCAGAGTTAATGTCCTGCAAATATCCCAGGAATGTGCCCAGCAGCAGGACAGGAGGGGGAGCTCCCAGTGCAGCGATGAGGAGGGAGCAGAACCCTCTTTGCTTTTCCAAAACTCGAGGGAAAATCTGTTTCCAGCCTGGCCCTGCTCTTGCTCAAAGCCACTGCTGACCTGCATTTGAACTGGGGTCCTGAAGGGTGAAAGGCTCCATCTCTCACGGTCAATCCCCAGAGGGATTTGTAATAAATCCTGCTCTGAGGCATCAGCCTTTGCTTTCCTTACTCTGATGATAGATGGTAATTTAAAGATTTGCCTTTCTTCCCCACCCCTTCCCTACCCACTGCACCCTTTTCTCCTTCTGCCATATAAATCCAACTAAATCTTCTGAAAGGGGATTATCAACTGGTAGATTTTGAATAGTGTAGAGCCAGAAGGGAAGAAAATAAGGTGGATGTTCACATTCCAAGGTTTTTCCCGCAGTTCCTTGATAGACAGAGTTGTCCTGAGCTTACTGTGCCTCTTCAAAGGAAGATTCCAAGTCCATCTCTCTTGAGCAAGGTATTTTCTTCTCTGGCTGCTCTTGGATCCCCTCTCACATTTACTGCTTTGCCTTCCTTTTTTGTTGCTAAATCCTTATTGACTTCAGCACGGTTTGTATCAGAGCAACATCAATTAAGATTTTCTACCCTTTGGCCTGAATTCTGTTGCACTTAAATTCACAGCCACTCTGTATTCCTGCAATAAAGATGGTCTGGGACAGCTGAGCAACAGGCCCTGATCTCCCTGCGGAATTCGTGCTGGGATTTTGGGGGTTTGCAGGAGGCATGTGATGTTAGCTCAGTGTTCTCCGGGCCTTCATTGTGCAGAGTGAGGCTGTGGTGCCTGGTGAGCTCTGCCACCTCCTCCTGTGAGCTGGCAACCTCTGATGGCTATTTAAAATAAAGGAGACAGGACAATCACTGGCAGAACCCTGACTGTGAATTAATGCGAATGCACGTGTGGCCACCATCAGTTTCGCTTCCACGATCCCTCCAGTTTCCTGTATAAATCTCCTATTGCATGTTTTCCAGATGCTTCTTTCTGACCTCCTTTAAAACAGGACTGAAACCAATACAGTCCCTTTGTTGCTTGTTTCCCTAAATGCTGCTATTGTCAAAACAATCATAGCAGAAGTTACAGTCCTATTAGGAAACTGCCAGGGTTTCTCCTGGGGTGTTCAGGCACAGCGTGTGCAAAGACTCTGACATTGTCCTATTGATTTCATCTTCTTTGCCACAGCTCAGGCCTGGTGGCTGAGCCTTCCAGAAGGGGCTGCTGGTCTAAGGGCTTTATTTTGGTTTTGGCAGCCCAGCCTGGAATAATTCACAGGAGTGATTTTTGAACTTGAGCTGTCCTCGCTATCTGTACGTGGCATTTGCTTGTGGGGGTCTGAGACCAGAGAAATCAACCCTTGACCCCCCACCCAAAGATCACTGGCGTTAATTTAGATGATAATCAAGCAGTGTGCTGTCTCCTTCCCTTCATGTGCTTTGCTGACTTGGGGCCAGCATGAGAAAGCAAATAAATACCAGTAGGAATGTCTTCACGATCCTCAGATTCCCAGACTCTGTGACTTCTGCCAAGATGATTTATCCCTTACCTGCCCCATCCCTCTGAAAATTCAGCACGGGGCACACTCCTGGAGACAACAGAAACTTGCTTTTCTCTAATTTAGGAAAAAGATGACAAGTCCTTTCTTGAGACCAATGAAATTCCCTCCTACTTGGGGGCTTTTTCCCATTTGTGCTTCAAAGTTATGTGTGTGCAGGGGCAGGGAATGTCTCCTCTTGTTCTCCCCTGTTTCAGATCAATATAACGACCTTCAGCAGAGCTATAATTACATTGGTCAGGGATGCATCAAACCTTAGAATATTTGATTTGTCCTCAACCTGAGGTGAGGACTGTGAATGTATTTTTTTCCTTCCCAGCCCTTTGCAAGTGTAATTCAGTTTAAATCTGTGGGGATCACTCTAAGATTGCACTAATAAAGGAGGTAGGTTAATATCCCTCCTGTCCTTGGCTTTACTGCAGACAGTGGCAACAAGGGGCCTAATTAGTGTGTTTGGGTTGTTGGTTATGGAGGTTGCTCCAAGAGAAACTGGACTGACACCATGAAACTCATTAGACTCAGGTCTTCCAACACTGTGGGTTTATATTAAAGAGAAAAGAAAGTCGAGGCAATGCAAAGTCGAACCCTCATTAGAGTAATTAGCACAAGTCATTATTTCCTAGAAGCCTCCAATGGCCCCATTTATTCCAAAGAGATGCCAGGGGTGTGGCTGGATGCAGCTCCAGCAGCTGCCTTGGGAGGAGAGGAAGGGAGCAGGTTTGCTGCCCGTGTTTCCCTGGCGTGGTTCATGGGTGATCCCATTAAGCTCAGCACAGCTAATCCTCTTTCATGGTGCTAATTTCTTGCCATTATCTTTATTTGGCTGCTGATTTCCCATATGGAATTCTTCTACTGTTCCAATGTTTAGTGAGTAGAAATTAAGAAAGGAAAAATCCTGCCTGGACTGTGTCAGTGTTCTGGAAGGAAAAGGACTTGCTGGTAGGGCTGAGAAAGTGTCTCCAGTAAAATCTTCTGCTGGTGGTGGCATCTCTTAGGAGTGTTTGTGTCCCATTCCTGAAATTCCTCCCGTGCTTTCCTGCTAAAGCTGAGTTACGTTTGCAGTGTGCAGTGTAATATAATTGATGCAAAGTGCTATGAGCAGAGAGAGAAACAAATAACCTCAGTGATGCTACAGGGACAAGGGCTGGGCTTAAACCTCGTTTGTCAGACTGTATTTTCCCGTGTTGTCCTCCTGAAATCTTCCCTTGTTCTGGAGAGATCCTGGAGATGCAACATGCTGGCATCTGGAAAAGATCGAAGCGCTGCCTTTTGACCTGCAGATGAAAAGTGTCAGATGAGGCCTTTGAGCATTGAGATGCTCTGTGCTTTTAATGAAATCTGCCAGGTACAGATGAATAGTTAACCTACCTTTCATTTTCCCAGCTTATTAAAAGCATTACAACCCAGCAATAATTATGATCCTTTCTGACTGGAGTATTTATGTCAACCACAGGCATCCGAACGTTTACTACACAAGGTTCGTTGCAGAAGGTCACTGCTGCTTCTCCCCAACATCAGCATGGGAAATGGAGGTTTTTCCTCTTTGCTCCACATCTGTTCTTTTTTTTTAAGTGTAGGATCTGACCTGTAGAAACCAAACAGGTGATTTTTGCTGGGATGTTTTTTCATGTTTCAATTAGAAATTGAATATTAAATCAACTTATGTTCCACACTGCACAGCTGATCCTGTCGTGGGAAAACCTGAAGAGCAGATTTGTCCCTGTGGATCTTCCCAGGATGAAAAGAAGATGATGGGCTGGAATATTCCCTGAGGGAAGACCTACTCTTTTAAATCAATGTCTGTGCACCCTCGCAGTGACATTAAGGTATTTATTCTCTATTCTCTGGCCAGTAGGTCTCTCTGTGTGTTTTCTCCACGTGTTTTGGTGCAGGTTGTGTGGACTCGTGCAGGGCTTTCTGAAACTCTTGGGATCAGAGTTTTGGTTCTGGTTAGGAATTCTGGGGGTTTGCTGCTTTTAATTGATTTTTACTAACAGTGCTGCATTTTGGGGATCTATTGAAAGGTCTGAACCAAATCTATACTGAAGGACATTCCTACAGTGGCAAAATGATTTTTCAGCTTCGTACTTGAGATATTTTTCTACTCATGTAGATCATAGAAATGAGTATGATGGAGCCAATTCCTCAAAGCTGAAAATATGGATTTTCATGGAAATCTGTAGCAAGATTCCTTCTTGGTTTATATGAAATCCAAAAAACCCTTTTGTTCCTGAGCTGTTGTTTGATCTCCTCCTTATCAGCCAGGGATTCTGGTGTCAAAGAATTTAACTATCAGACCTGTGGGGCTTAAAGATTTTGGAGGGGAGGGGGGAGTTGCTTCCCATGCAAAGCCCTGTCTGGCTCCATATTGGGATTTTCAGGCATTGACAAAGCAATCAGTAGAATTTTTCTTCAGCAGAGATTATGCTGTAAAAGCAAAAAAAAAAAAAACCCTCATCATTGATTTAGGTTTGTAATGAGATGACAAGTTTGTAATGATCCCCAGTTTGGAGATTAAAGAACGCACTTTTCACTTTTCTGACATGATGCCAATATCTTCCTCCAGCTGTTTTGAACACCTTGAGAGGGTTTTTTTTTATCTTAAAATCTGGTTTTGAGAACGATAAGTAAAAGAAAGGGTGGATCTGCCATCAAAATAGTGTCACTTTTGTCTCTTTTCTAAATTCTTTAGCTCTTGGTAAAATACATATTTTATAAAGTCTTCTAAAGTCCCAGGGGGCAAGGAAGGCCCTTGTGCTCCACTTCAGGGTTACCTGAGCCCTCAGTGCTTGTGTGATTTCCAGGGGTCAGGCAGAACACAAAAATGACTGAGCTTTTAGGCTGTGAGGTGGGTTGTTCTCATACCATTGCCTTGCCAGAATTTCTGAAAAATAGGTAGGACTCAATGATCTGAAATGTCTTCTCCAACCCAAACAGTTCCATGGTGAGGCTGATGTGATTTGTGAAATCCACCCCCTGTGGGGAAAACAGGCTGAGGGGAGGCAATGGGGTCATGCAATGGAATGGTTTATATTCAATTTAATGCCATGAATTATTGATCAGGTTCCAGTAACGATTATCTGTAAGTGGTGTCTGACACCCCAGCACATGCCAAAGGGATCTGCAGTAACCCAGCTGATATTTTCAAGGGTATCAGGCACAGAAATGCCAGTAGCCCCTCTAGAAATGGATAATCCAGACCTTTCTGGGGGCTCAAAGAGTGCTTGGCATTATTTGTTCCCTTCTCCAGTGTGTGCTCTCCCTAATGCAGACTGGCCTGTTTGTTCCCATGGGGCTGCTGCTGTTTGGACACTCCCAATTACCGTGGCAATGGACTTACTCTGGATACACGTTTATGGCAGTGAACTCTGCACTGGATTCCCCACAAAAATTGCTGCTCCAAAGCCCAGAGCGGATCTACCAACGTCTCTGATTCCCTCTGCAGGGGACACAAACCCTGCTGGTCCTTTTTTCTGTATTCCACAGCAAAGTTCTATGAATTTAGGGAATTGAGCTGAAATTCAGGCATTTGCTTTGTGTTCATGTCACACGTTGTTTCTGCCACAGTTGCTCTCCTTCCCCCCTCAGTGAGTGGCAAAGGAAATAAAAGGAGCTTGTGTGAGATTTGGCTCGGCAGCCTCTGCTCTGCCTCTGTGCCAAACACCTTAAAGCTGCAGCAGCCCTGGGTGAGCTCAGAGCCACGGCTGCTCAGGCCTGGCATTGCTCTCCTCCTGCTCTTTCATCTGTTAGTGATGCTGTGACAGAGAACGGGATGGAATCAGAGCCCCCCCTGTGCACCCAGTCATGGATGCTCCACTGTGGCACTGGGTGACGTGGGTGCCCCATGGGCAGATAGGAAAGAGAGTGGGAGAATGTCTCAAATTGAAATAGAAACTGAAAGAAAGGAAATTTGGGTTAATGTTGAGAAGGAATTCCTCCCTGGGAGGGTGGGCAGGCCCTGGCACAGGGTGCCCAGGGAAGCTGTGGCTGCCCCTGGATCCCTGGAAGTGTCCAAGGCCAGGTTGGAGCCACCAGGGCTGGTGGAAGGTGTCCCTGCCTATGGCACAGGATGGGACTGGATGGGATTTAAGGTCCCTTCCAACCCAAACCAGTCTGGGATTCTGTTATTCCATGAAAGGCAGCTTTTTATTGGAATTCAGCTAAAACTTGAAGACACCTTGTACCAATCTCTGTCCCTGTGGTTCTTCCTCAGAGACAAGGAAAACATCTAGGACAAGGATGTTTTGCTTTCCACTGCTGAAGTGGCAATAATGGTCAGTTGCTCAAAAATTAAATATGCTGGACTTTAGTGCCTAAGTTTAACTAAAACATCCAAATGTCAAGTGTATAAATCCATGGGCATCTCTTGCTGCCGGAGGGAATTCCCCTTTGCTGTTCAAAAAGGGAATTAGAAATTGGCTCATACTAAAATTTTTCAGGATGTCAAAATGGACTGTTTTCTTCTTATAGGAAACCAACCTCATTTCCAGCATCCATGGAAAGATCTTCCTCCATAACAATTGTAATCCATCTTGAGATTCTCCTTAAAGGAAGACTCTTCTCTGGCTCTTTCCTTAAGAACTGAACTTGGCTTTGCAGGGAGAGGGCCTTGTGGCATCAGGAAGAGAGACAGGAGGGCTGGCAGCCAGTTCTGGCTTTCCTACAGCATTTGTAGCCTTGGGCAAGTCAATTGGTGCTTGTGCTTTTTTAATATATATATACAGCAAACACAAACAGCCTTCCTAGTGCCTGTTCCTGGCTCTGGGTTTCCAGAGCAGGCCAGGCACAGATTTCCCTGATCCCTCCTGGAACTCTCCTCACCCAGCAAATGAAGTAGAACTTGGCAGAAGGATGAGTGAAAAACTACTGAACTCTGTGCTGGAACCTGAACCTGTGACATTTCACAGAATCCCAGACTGGGTTGGGTTGGAAGGGACCCCAAAGCCCATCCAGTGCCACCCCTGCCATGGGCAGGGACACCTTCCACTAGCCCAGGGTGCTCCAGCCTGGCCTTGGACACTCCCAGGGATCCAGGGGCATCCACAGCTTCGCTGGGCACCTGTGCCAGGGCCTGCCCACCCTCCCACGGTATTCACGGCTCTTTGCCTTGTCTAAGCTCAGAGGAAGCACTGACTGTGGTTTTATCATCTGGGGTTGGAGATGAAATACTTTCATAATGTTTGCAAGTCTCTTCCCCTCCGAAAAGCATTTCTGAAGTGCTGTTCACTGAGCACAATCATTTGCCCGTTGATGTTTATCAAAAATAATGAGAATCCCCCTTTTCTACTGCTGTGAACTCCCATTGCCATTCTCCTCCTCTAACAACAATGGGGAGAACTGCCCTTCATTAAAATAGTGCAAAGCACTGGAAATCCTTGTGGTTTTGCTCAGAAAAGAAAAAAAAAATCAGAAGACAGTAGGTGGTGGGGCAGAATAAATAGTAGGGGAAGAAATAGGCTGATTTTTTGCATAGGGTGTAATGAAGTATTTGGGAGCAGTGGCCTTAGTGCTCACAGAGGCTTTAAGGGGAACAACACATGGACTAATCCTTTTTTGGGTACCAGCTGCATTAGTATTCCCTGCCCACATCAGCCCTGGCACCGTGGCATGTTAATAAGGGCTGTTCCTCTCCTTCCCTTCCTTCCTTCCACCTCTGGCCTCCCCCTTCCTTCCCATTCCAGCCATGCCCTGCTGGCAGGGATGGATCTGTGCTTTATCTCTTCCCAGCCATCCCACTGATGACCCAGGGCAGTCCCTGCCACTTTTGATAAACTGTCAGATTATTTTTGGAATGTCCACATATGCTTTTCTGGAGGTACAATTTAGCACTGTGATAATCTGCTAAATTGCTTCCTGGCCTGTGCCATCTTTTCACTTCTGCTGCTCTTCTTAATGTTTGCCCTGCCAAAGAAAAAGTGTGGCCAGCACATTTTAGGTGATGCTGCCCCCCAAAACGGGACCAGTGTGTTCTCTGCTGGGTAGGAAATACAGGATTAAATGATGTTTCACAGAATCATAAAATGCTTTGGGTTGGAAAGGACCTTGAAGATCATCCCGTTCCATCCCCCATATTTCCAGGCTGGGCTTTTTTTGATGATGTACATTGGAAAAATGAGTGCTTGTTTTTTTCTTAAAAAGTCTATAACATTGAGCTCCCTTTAATTAATTTTACAACATGATAAATTGGCAGAATTATGACATCAGAAAGACTATCTGGTGTAGCTTTTATGTGAATAATTTGTAAATCTGCTGCTCGTAAAATATTAAAGCAGAGCTGTGGTTAAAAGTTGAGTTTGCTACATATTGACAAGGACTGTGCTTAAATTGGAAAACATAGTCAGAAAATAAATCTCCTAGAACCTGTTCAGAGCACTCTGGGCAGAAAGAGGAGTTTGATGGGTGCTCTGGAGGAGCAGAACAGAAGCGAAGTAAAAAAATATCTATAGATTTTATAGAATCATGGAATGGTTGGAGGACCATAAAGCTCATTTTTTAACACCCTGTACCATGGGCAGGGACACCTCCCACTAGCCCAGGTTGCTCCAAGTCCCGTCCAACCTGGCCTTGGACACTCCCAGGGCTGGGGCAGCCACAGCTTCTCTTGGTTATGACTTCCTGGGATATTTCTTACATAATAAACTATTTTTCCTACTCATTTCATCCTTACAGAGCACACAAATGTCCTGAAATACTTATTTTTCTTTAATTATTATTTTTAAATAGCACTGTGCATAAACTTTCATTTGGTTCATTTTGGGAAAAATATGGCTGACCTAAATAGCAAAACTATCTTTGATCTTGCAGAGATTGAACTGTTAGCAAAAATTAATGACTGAAAAATGAACACATGTGGCATCCCTCCAGAGAGGAAAATACATCTTTGAATCAAAGAACTCAATGCAGAAGAAGCCAAATTCCCACAAAGCTTGTGCTTTTAAACAAAATGATTAGAATTTTAAAAAGGGATCTGGAGGAGGTGAATGGCCAGGCTTTGCGAATCGTTTTATAAATGAAAATTCACTCGTGTGTGTTGGGCTGTCCCTCAGTTTGGAGGGTGAGTAAATTTGGGGTGGGTCAGCCCCTGCTGGCTGATTCAGCCTGTGAAGAGGTTGCACAGAGTGGAAAAACATGAAATAAGAGACATTCACCTTCCCAGGCAGAGTCCGTGGATGGTGATGGGGAGCAGTACGTGCATTCCAAGCCCTTCCCTGGATTCTGCCCAGCCCTTGGATGAGGAACTCGGGAGAAGGAGATTGCACTGGGAGCCTTGTTTACTCTCCTGTCTCTGTGTATCATCGACATTTAAATTTCGGGTTCTTCAGAGGTCAGTCCTTATTGCCACATGTCCAATGTCCACGTGGCCATGTCCTTATTTGCCACATTTACAGTCCACCACGGGCTTGGATCTCAGACAGGTTCTTTAATGTAATTTGCAATGGTCAATCTGATTTAAGTCAGAAAATATGTGCAATACTCTGCCCATGGAAGGCTTAATTAATTAAAATTCATTTAATGTGTCACAGAGCTTGTGCAATGAGGAGCATGCTGGAAACACCAAGTATTATTTATTACTTCTGTAGTGAAAATGTGGATAATAACTAGAGATTGCGGTTCCAATTTACAGGATTTGTATGTGAACTCAAATTCTCTGGGAGATAGCTTGACCTCAATTTCCATTTATTGACAGTGTGTCTGCCTGGCTCAGCCTCCTAAGGCATTGTGGTGTGAAATGGGAGCTTAAATTAAAGAAAGAACCAAAATTAATGCTTCTTTCTGTGCCCTGGACCTGCTTTAGGACTAAACTGGCAGGATGTTTTATATCAGAATCAGGATTATCCAAAAGAAATACCTCTTCCAGCTCCATGCCCCTTCCTTCTAGTGTGTTTGTTAGTACAAACATAGCACTTTAAGAGCAAATTTTATTTCTCCTAAATTTATAATTGTAGTTTTCCACCTGGAACTTCAGGATCTAAACCAGCCAGGATACATTAGGACCTGCTGCAGGAAACACAAGCTGGGCTTTGCTTTCTTATTTAATGCACAGGGAGGAAATTCCAGCATCACCTCTACACTCAGGAATAGATCTGAGGCAGATTTGCTTTCCTAGTGGGAATCTCTAAATCTGGTTTACGAAGGGAAGTAGGAATTGGGGCTGTGGGTTCCTGTTATGGTGGGGAAGAGGAGAGAGGGGGCCTGGCAGCTCTGGCAGGACACAGACTCACAGGGTGCTCAAAGCTGGAAGGGATGCCCAAGGATCATGGCTGAGTTTGGGCCAGCACTGCAGGGTCAGGATTTTTGGGTGTCTGTGGCTATCAAAGCTCTCAGTGCCTTTGCAGTCGGTCTGAAATCAGTTCATGTCTTTGGCTCTGCCATATTACCTGAAATTTTCCTAGTTAGAACCTGGTGTTCATCCTCTGCAGTCAGACAACACAGTAAATACAGTCCCCAAGCGTGTGTGTCAAATAATTGCGCTGCAATTAAATCAAGAGCAGGCTCACAGAAGTGTAGGCTTTGTAACAGGACTCTTGATTTGTGTGGCTGTGCAGGAGGCAAAACTTGAAATCTCTGAAACTTGTGATTTCTGTCATTTGTGATTTTAGTTCCTTGGAAATATAGTAGTCAAATCTGCTGGTCAATAGGGTCTCCTAGAACAGCACAGGTGAGTTTTAGAAGGCAGCCTGCAATCAGGAGTGACAAAGGCATTATAGTTATCTCTGCCTTAATGGAAATGTCATTTCAGATGGGGTGGGTTTTAAGCAGCCTGAAGACAGTCACTGGGAAAGGTATTATTATCTCCAGCATGACAGCCCAAAAATACCTTAACAAAGTACTTTTTCAGAAAAGAACCATTTCTTAAGGAACACTTTAGTCTTGTGCTTCTGCCATTGTAGTGTGACAATGACTGCAGCTGCTTTGTCCCATCCTGAGGTTCTGTCTCCTGTGAATGTGCTGAGAGCAGGAGCCCACTGGGAAACTGAGTGTTCCATTGTGCTCAGGGAACTACACACATTCATTTGCCTTGCCTGGTGCTGCACAGTGCCTGTTCTGCACAGTTCTGTAGCTGGGAGAGCTGCACCATGAATTACTTTGCATCTGTTCTTGCTGCTAATCCTATTACCAGCAACAGGATTAGTTCATAAACAAAGAGCTGGGCTCGTCTGCTCTATATGAAAACTGAACAGGGCTTACATGCAAAACCTCTCCCACTTAGCACCAAAGCTTCCAGCTGCTGGGACTCACTGGACTGATGTATAGATTTGTATGAGTTCTGAAAAGAGAAAAAACAACTAGACAGGAATGTAGGAATCACGGTATCTCAGAAGGTTTTGAGGGCTATACATTGTTCAAAGCAGTGCCAGAGTATATTTCAAACTGCAGTTATTCAGATAGCCTTGGAGGGTGGGACAGGCAATAGGAGGGGCCATTTCTAGGGATGCACTGGGGTCGTCCTGAAACCAGGGGACTGTCCTGGGGGCCTCTGCCTTGCTGTGTGCACAAGTGTGTTGGAAGGAACCCGAGGCCTTGGGAATCAAGTTACTCATCTGGAAATGGCTTTAACGATGCCCAGTTAGTGCTGGAGATTGGGAGGAGCTTGAGATTATTTCATTGCCCTGTAATTCCTGGGCATCATTGCTAAATCTCATTTGCATCCAGTGATCGGATGAAAACTCTAAACTTCCTTTAGTTTTCCATCATCCTCTTTCTTTGTTCCAGGCTTGTGTTGGAGGTAACAGAGAAAGGAGCAGGGATAACATATGTGAGCTCTCCAAGTCAGGAGCTGAAGGGTAGCAAAGACATGTCTTTGCTTTTCCAATGATTTCTGCAAAGCCATGTTGGCAGATTCTCCCTGTAGAACCACAGCAGATGCCAACAAAACTTTCGGTGCTGGCACTGCTCCCTGAGTTGCTCGGATGATGTGAGCTGAGTTGACAAAAGCAGCATTTTCTCAGTGGTGCTACATCTCTTGGATTCAATATTTCAGGACCAGACAATGTATTTCTTTTCCCTCTCACCTCCGTCCTTGCTGCTCTTCCTCTTTTTCCCTCATGTCTTTCTTCATCATTTTCTCCACTCAAGAGAAGAAAGAACAGACAAACCAACCCCAAATCCTCCCCTGTTCACAAACACTGGCGTTATGACCCAAATGGCCACAGATACTTAATTCCAACTCCACATAAAGGGCACAGGAATATGTTGTCATTTTCTGCAGCTTGTCTGTCCCACGCTGCTTTCACTTCCTATAGAGATATTTTCCAAATGGGGCTCTTTGCTTTCCAGGAGAGAGATACCTCACCCAAAGAGAGCAAATGATGTCACTTGACCTTTTCAGCCGTTGCGTTCTCAGCATATCTGACTTGGCCACACAGGTCTGGGGAAGGGAAAAGCGAAGAGCAGATGGATTTATGGCAAGAGCTCGGTGGCAGATGGTGCCTCCAGACAGTTCCTGACATGTCCTCGGCCCTAATGGGGATGGCTTTCGCCTTTCAGCAGCACCAAGAACACACTTGTACCTGGTATTTGTGTGTGTGCATTGAAGGATGTGATGGCAGGTAGGAGGCTGCATTGTAGCAGCCGCAGCAAAAGCTCAGCACCTCTAATATTTAGTGTGAGGATTTAAGAGTTCACCCTTACTCGTGGCAAAGGGACACCAGCAGGAATCTTTTCAGACCATTTGATCAAATCTGTAAATTCTCCAATCATCCTTTTTCTGAGCCAGTTTGTCTTCAGTGAATGGGATTTATTTCATCTGATAACAGATGTCACTTAAGCATTCAGAATAAACCCAGGGCCTCCTGGCTGTACCTGTGCAGTTGGAAATGATTTTATAAAGTTTAATGTTCATTACTTACATAATTTTTTCCAAAGGTGCTTGGGACAGGCTTAACCAAACCCCACAGCATTCTTAGCATCAAGCTTATGAGCAGGCTTAGGGATCCAGCTTGTCTCTAAGCAGTGTATTTAGTGCACTTCTCTTCCAGAGGCCTCACAGAGTCAGCAGAAGGGGTGAGAGCAGCACTGAGGGAGAGATGATTGGGTTGATTGCACTGTTGTCTTTCAGTGCACCCATCTCAGCCACTTTTCCCCTACAACTGGAGCTTGAGCTGCCCTAACCCCCTCCCTCCAGCTGCAAATCTGCCAGCTGAAATCTTCCCTTTGGAGTGATTTATACTTGCCTGACTTAGCAGATGTGGACCTATGTGGTGACATCCTTAATCCTAGACTAAATCCAGGCTTTGCCTGATCGTTCTTTACTGGGCTGCTTTCAGTCTCTCCTTTCTACATCTCCTGAATTTTTCATTGCCTGCAAAGAAGGATTGTCTTCTGGAGTCAAAGGAGAAAGATGAATTAAAAATGAGAAGTTGGGTTATAATAGGTCGAGTTACTGCTTTGGGGGTTTATTTGTATAGAAATGTGGATGGATGTGAAATACAGCCCAGAAATTTGTCTGGAGATAGAGTGGAGAAACCCCCTGTCTCCAAAGATCTCTAAACCCAAGTGGAGGTGATCTCTGCCTGTGTGAAGTGTCTGGGATAAAATGTTGTTTTGACTGAAAATCAGGGCAGAACATTGCTGAGGATGAAATCATCATTCCCAAACTAAAAGAGGTTAAAAAGTTTATATTTTGCCATTTGGTGCCTCTCAGTTACTCCCAGTATGTGGCACCACTGGTGTACATTGAGACCCTGTGCCACAGGGATGAACCTCCTCTTACAAGATTTTTATTTTCCTGGTGTCAAAACAGTCTGATTTTGAGAAATCCCAATAGATGAAGGGATTGGAAGATCCTTACAGAGAATCAAACTTGTAGAGCAAGTGGTGGGAGATGTAGTGGGAAACTGTACACCTTTTATTTTACAAAAGCAGATTACAGAGGGAGCAAAGGGTTAGCTGAGAGGCAAAAAGTATATTGAGGCAAAAAGTATTAAGTGATGCAGTTCCAACGTTACTGAAATCGGAATGGTATTAAATCAAACACCCTTTGATCTCACACACCAGTGGAATTTGCAATTGAGGCAACTGGAGTTGCATGAAAAATCAGTGTCTGGCCAGGGCGGAGCTCAGGGACTCACAGACCTGGGTTTGCTGGCTCTGCCTGGTGTCCTGAGGTCAGTTTGGGGCAATCACAGCACTGAATTTCAGGCACCCTCCCCGGGAGGTCAGAAGGTTCCTCTGTGATTCCCAGACTCAGAGAGTGGGTTTTGAACTCCTCCAGAGCGGGCCATGTTCCTCTCACTCACTGTGCTGCCTCAGACTTGCTGCTGAATTTAGGCACCTCGAGGCTCTAAAGTCAGGGTTTGTGACTCCCCTTCCACTGACACTCCCATTTCTGTACTTGGATAATGGAGATGGTGATGCTGAACTTGTTTATGAAAAGAGCTAAGACTCACAATTTAGAATGTTTCTATATATGATCGAGATGCAATTAATTTCTTTCTGTCATTATATGCAAAATTCTGCAACAGATGGGCCAGTATCATTTGGCAAATAATTCATCTGACATTTCCCTCATCAATCATTAAACAATTGGTGCATTTCTTCATTGTGGAGCCAGCTTTAAATTCTGGTTTGTTCCACTTTCACAGCAGTCCAAAAGGATTGCTCTGGATCCACTGAAACCAGGGAGGAAACTGTCTCACTGGGAGGGCCTGTGAGAAATGTGGGCATGCCCTGACCTCCTGCCCATCACCACAGAATCCCAGAATGGTTGGAAGGGGCTCTAAAGCCCATCCAGTGCCACCCCCTGCCATGGCAGGGACACCTTCCAGCAGCCAGGTTGCTCCAACCTGTCCTTGGACACTCCCAGGGATGGGGCAGCCACAGCTTCTCTGGGCACCCTGTGCCAGGGCATCACCAG
>JAWWMP010000060.1:1439562-1463319 GCA_035047865.1 Dendrocincla tyrannina | reverse complement strand
CCCACTGCTCCAACACATTCCCTGCATCCCTGCTCTTCCCTCTGCTCCAACACATTCCCTGCATCCCTGCTCTTCCCACTGCTCCAACACACCCCTGGCATCCTCCAGCGTGACTCTCCCATGCGTGAAGAGGCTCTGAGTGGCTGCAGGGAGGGTTTAACCACATAATGAGGCAAAGCAGGTTTTAAATACCTTGCCCAGATTAAAGCAACGGGCAGAACCTTCTGACAACCCCCTGCTTTCCCTGAACCTGAGGGCTCTGTTCTTGCAGGTCTGGCCTCCCCAAGAAGACAGGGGATGTGGTGGGGGCAGTGACAGCCTGAGCTGGTTATTTGCCCCTGTGAGGGGGCTCAGAGCAGCCTGTGCAGGATGGCCCGAGCAGCCAAGGTCTGTGTGATGGCAGCACCAAGGAGGGGAATATCCGTATGTTTTTATCAGTATTTTTCCAAGTAAAAGCACATTTGAAATCCATCCATCCCAGCATTTGCTGGGCATTCATAATCACAATTGAATATTGACTCACATATTTATGGATCACGTAATTTTCTATTGTGGATGCTCTTTTTTTTCACCCCTTAAGGCATTTGCTGCTGAGAATAATCTCAGGTCGCTCTCATGCTCTATGAAAATTTAACCCCATAGGATGAGCTCTAGAGTTTGACAAAGAGCTGTAAGGATGGCATGTCCTATAATCTGTCCTTAGAGAGCATGTGCTCCTAGAGAATGGAGGAGTTCTGAAGATACATAAGGAAAGATTTTAATTTATTAAGTTAGACTGAATAATGGGTGCTTCCTGACACATTTTACAACAGGATGATGATCTTTTTACACGTTAATATACTTTTTAGACATTTTGAGCAGACTATCTAAAAGGCCTCAGACAAGATAACCCCTCACAACTTGCCCTGGTATTATAAAGCAGAAACTAGGACCCAAAAATTATGAAAAAATGAATAATTGGCCTCTTGAGTATAAAAACAGTGTCTGTTTCCAAAGGACATTTGCTTGTGTTAAAATCAACCTTTCTCCTAAGCAAAACCCAGATATTTCCGTGGCACTAAAGAAGTAATTGCCGAAGATATTTGTGTCACAATAACTTATTAATCTGGAAGGATGAGCCCACACCCAGAGGTCATGGATGACCCAGTAATGAGACCATCAAGTATTCCCATAAATAATTAAATGAAGATACATGACTCGAGAACTTTCATCTTTCCCCTTCCTCGGGCACCTCACAGGTCCTTTGTTCTGTGTATAATTTGTATTTTGGGTGGATTACCCCCATGCAGAGCTGCAGTTTAATCCTCTCAGACAAATCCCAGCACTGCTGTGCCTTGTGGGTCTCGGTGAGCCCCCCGTGTCCTGCTCCAGGCAGGGTCACCTCCAGGGCAGGGTGCCCAGGGCTGTGTCCTTCTCACTTCAGAATAGTTTCAAGAATTACATCTCCACAGCTTCTTTGGGCAGCCTCTTCCAGTGGCTGAGCTCCTTCCCAGGAAAATGCTATTCTTTTTACATTTAAGTGACATTTCCCATTTCTCAGGATTCGGAGGCTCATGTTAACAAAGGTGATGATCGTCATGTTTACCTGAAAGGGATAATTAATCTGAAGGTAATTGAGTAATTATCTATTTAATCTGTTATAACAGAGAATTCAACTGACTCCCTGAACCAATCAATTTTTGTCTCTCTCCTATTGTTTTGGGTCTTTGCTGGTGCTTTTTAAGTGTTGTCCAAATCCACTTTGGTTTCACCTGCAGCAGATCCAACAGCTCCTTTCCCTTGGGAGAGTGTGTGCAATTCCAGAACAGTTCCTAAGGGATTTGTCAGTCTATCCCTTCTCATCACTGGGATTAAAAAAGCCAGGTTGCAAAAGTCCAGCAAATCTCTTTTCACCCCCATTTAACGTGCGTGGTTCCTAAACAATTGCAATTGATTTTGTTTGCTCTTGCAAACACGAATTATCCCATAATCATTTCAGCTCCCAGCCAGGCTTGCACTCCCTGCTTTGGGTTTTCAAGTGAGAAGATGCTGACATTACCATGAAAATAAGAAAAGTTAGAGGCAAATAAAAGGTGGGGTTTTCCTTGCTTGGCAGGATGTGCATCCCTTCAATTAATTGTTACCCTTGGAGCTTATTTAGTGCTTTGCAAGGAGGGAGGGGAATTTCAGAATTAAATAAATGACTTATTTTTGCTTTTGCTTGTGCTTTCTGCTAAATGGCTATTTCAGGGGTCAGTGGCGCCAGCCCTGACTGTGGCATCACTTGTTTTGACCCAAAAGGAGGGCACACAGTGGAATACTAAAGGGGACAGGCATTTCCAACTCCAATACATTTGGTGGCTGAGTCCTGGAGATGAGATTGTACAGACAATTCCTCACCACTTTTGGATAGCAGAGCATTTCCTCTGACCCCCACGTAGATAACAGAGATGGGCATCACTGCTACTCCCTTTGCTGGCTAGTGTTTTATTTTTTAAATTACTTTATCCCCATTTTCCTGTACTCTTATACTGCTATATGATTTAGATTTCTCCTATTTAGTGATTTCACAGCTACTTTGGATAATGTACCTTTCTTTCCTCTTTCATCCTACAATGCCTGTCCCTGCAGGCCCATCTCATGTGCAGTTCTGAAAGAGCCATATGAGATGTATTAGCCTGGCACTGAATTGCCCAGTCTGCAGCTCCTTGCAGGGAACACAAGGGTCATTCCTGAAAGGGGGGTGAACCCCCACTGTCGTGAGGGACCAGGAATAGCATCTGGAGGGAAATTCCCCCCCAGTGAGCTGCTGCCAGCGGCTGTCGGGGTTTGCACGGGGTCCTGTGCTGAGAACAAGCTGCCCGGAGCGTCTCTGCCACCCCACGTGTTCAGTTGTTCATGTCAAGTGAAATCCTTGCTCCTGCAAGAGGCTTCCTGGGTAACTCTGAGGAAGAAAGGCTTCATTTGGTGTGGTGCTGAGTGCCCTTGATGTCAAGGGGTGTGAAGGATGCTCAGCCCCTGGTGAGGGGGCTCTGGATGGGGCTTTAACTTCCCTGGTAATAACTGGAATAATGAGAAGTGGCAAGGCAAGATCTCCTTGTGATGCACTTGGTATTTCCTTCACGTTTGATGCCTCCTGTGGGAACTTTCTCAGCTTTTTCTCCTGTCCCTTTTCCATGGAGTTGAGAGTCAATCCAAGTTTTTACAGCAGATCTCTGCCCTCCTGATCCTCTGGGTCCTCCATCTGCTGAGGAGATTGGGAGCTTTCTACGAACAGGGCCATAAGGAGTAGGGTGACAAGGGGAAAAAATTAATAAAGCCTTTCTGACTTCCTGAACAAATGAAAACCGTAGAGATGGTTAATGCTTGTGGTGCTCCAGTTTTTTTGTTGTATATACCAGGTGGAAAAACCACTAACTTAAAAATTCCTGGTTTGGGGGTGCTTCCTGTTTTCAATACATTTGCTGAGAGATCCAATTAAATATCAAAATCAGTTGGAATCTTTCCCTTCAATGAGAATTAGCTGCTGCCAGTATCTTGAAGAGTTTGTTTGCTGTTTGTTTACCCATCTGGTCATTCAGAGTTCTGGAAGAATGAAACTTGGAGTGATGAGTGTTTTCTTTTTCCATTTCAGGTCCCAGTTGTGGATCCTTCCTATTTGGAAACTTTTCCTTTCATGTTATAGCAGCTTATGAAGACCTTCAGTCCTGATTTTCAGAGTTATTTGCTTGTTGAACATGCTGACATGTGCCTGACAGAATTAAACACTAAGGTTCATATCTAATTCCCCTGAAAAGTTGCCCTGCTGCCTGTGCCCCTCCTTGTTCTGTGGCTCATGAAACCTCCAGTGTTTCATGCAGTGCAGGATTAGGGAAACCCACTGGATCCTGCAGGGCTTCTTCGTTTCATCACAACTGGAGAGCTTGGCTGGACTAGAAGAAGAGGAGTCATGGGTGGAAGCTGAAAAGGCTCTGGTTCAGCTCGAAGTGTGGTGCAGATTTGTCGTGACACTGTGGGCATGCCATCCTTTGAAGTTTCTGTTCTTCACTGCCCCAGGGGGACAGTCCTGTCACCTCTGCATCTTGGTTTAGCTCCCGAGTCCTCTGCTCACTGTCTATGTGACACCTCTTGTCTACATGACAAGAGGAGCAGCACTGCTGCTGGTACAGCCTGCATTAAAATCAACATACTTTAATAGAGCAGAAACACACCCAGGAACCCAGAAAGGGTTTTATTGTACTGTGGCTTTAATGTGCCAGCCAAATGCAGTGGTCATGAATTGTTGACAATTAAACACTTAGCACACAAAGAGCTGGAGATAAGAACTTGGATGTGAGCATTTCCTTCAATAATTCACAGGACATTAGAGCCTCAATGTCAGGACTTGTACCCTGCACAGGATGACAGTGTATTAATGAACCTGCTCCAGCCATTACACTCCAATTGCTAATTTATTCATCGTTTACTGGCAGTGGGGAGAGAGGGGGAAAGGAAAACCCAAGGTCTGCGTTCAGTAGCCCTTGAAACAAAGATTCATGTGAGCTGTATCTGCAGCAGTTGATTTCTGAGTTGTGTATCTGTTTCATCCTGGGAGAATGAGGCCAAATTAAAAGGAAGCAAGTGAATACAGCCCAGATAAATTGACTGCAAGTAGGGCTTATCACCAAATCATTCCACTGGAGCAGAATGTTAACAAAGTGAGGCAGTTGTGTGTTCAGGATGAGGGTGAAACCTGTTCTCATTTCCCTAAAAGCCCACCCTGAGTCTGCAGAGTTTAATCCTGGGATTTGGCTTGTTCCCCTTGGCTGGGTCATGTCTCTGCCCAAAGCTGTTATCCCTACCCAAATGCTCCTTGTGAGTTCAGGTGTGTTGATGAGATGCAGAGATGCCAAAGCCCTGGCCCTGGCCAAGCTGGCTGCTCTGTGAGCAGAGGGGCAGGGCATGGTCCTTTCCTGGGTCTTTGCAGTATATTCCTGAAAAGTTTTCCTGCTGAGGAAGTGAGAGTGAAGGACATGGTTGTTCCAGTCAGTTCATGGTGCCAGAACAGCTCTTATAGGGTGGCCCCATCATCAGAGAGACTGGTGGCACTTTTACAGGGTTGTGACAACCCGTCAGAGCTGGGAAAAAAACTTGCTTAAAGGTGCAGTTCCCAAGGACAGGGACTTAGGATTTGCAATAGCTGTATAGTTGGGCTACCTGTGTGGTTTTAGATTGGGTTTTCGTGGGCTGTTAATGCTTTAAAGCAATTAGAGTTAAGATTAGGCATTGGCCACCAAGGAGATACATTTGTAAATAAAAAGAGTTATTAGATGTCTGAGAAAAATCTGAATAAGCCCTTCATTAAATGAAGTGGAACTGCATTTTGGTGAGGATGATATGCTTGGGAGAACAAAGATTTGGTAAAACATTTGCTGGACCTGTCCAACCTGATCTTTCTCACTAAGAAGAATTTGGAACAGACTGCACAGGGCCCCAGAGGCAGACATGAGAACTTGGCCAAGGAGCATCAGCTCCTGTGCTTCCAGCAGAGCTGCACTGCTGATGCTATGAGGAGAAGTTACTCAGGGCTGTAAATCTGCACAAAGGGAACACTTGGTGCTACAGGAAGGTGCAGATATGTTCTTCTCCTCCTTCCAGGCAGGTCGGGAGGGCTGATGGTGCTGGTTCACGTGGCAAAGTCAGTGTATCATGGAAAGATTAGTTGTTAATTTTTAAGGATTAGTGTGTGGAAGCAAGGGGTGAGGCTGAAAATTCCGAGCATATTTTACAGTATGTGTATATTTTCACATAGATATGTATATAAAATAACCACAACTTCAAATCAAAACCTTACCCCTGTACAGATCTACTGTCCCAGAGGAGAAACTATAGATGCCTGACACACACAGTCCCTGGGCTGGATCCCTCGTGTAGGTGAGCCTTGGGCAGGTGGGAGGGAGCTTTGCCAGCGGGAGGAGGATCAGCTGAGCACTCGGAACATTCCCGGTTCCTCGGCTGTGAAGGAGCCTCGTACCTCTCACTGCTCCAAGGAAATGGGCCAAAACCACAAACAGGCCTTTGCATCCTCCTTTCTTCCATGTGGTTTTTACCTTTTAGAGTCACCTATTTAGGCTGATTAAAACTTGCCCATTTCTTCCTCTCTGGCAAATGTTCAAATGCCCTTTTTTTCTCTTTAATCAGAAAATGTAAAATAAAAGAAGGAGGGGGTGGCATTTCTGCTGCTGAGTGAAAGCTCCCTTGCTTTCACCTCAGCCACTGAAGATTTCTGCCTTGGAATTTGTGACATTTTCCATTACAGCATCACAGGACTTTTGAGAAAGCAAAATTCTGTCCAACTTTTTGTAGGAATGTGGGTATTTGGAGTCTCAGTAAGTCCATGGCAGAAGGACAGCTTATGGCAGTGCTGCTTCAGCTCTTGTAGGATCAAAGGCTCTGGGAAAAGACAGCCCTGGAAATCAGTGCAGGTTCTGTAGACACCACTCTGCTCAGCTCACTCCCACATCTGGCGGAGTTTCAAATGGCCTCTTCCTGGAGAATTTTCAATACAAGGTGTAATAACTGCACACTTTAGCTTTTACCTCTATTGGGAAATTATATCATGAATAAATATGAATTCCTGACCAGAATGCAGATGGGGTTAACAGAGAGATGGGAAAAGGTATTGTCAACATCACTTATGATAATTAGGTTTGGAGTCTTGTTTGAAGTAGGTGTGTGTATTGCTGGCCAATTCAGAATAAAAATAGTGATTAATTTTTTAGTGATTTTAGATTTTAGTGATATTTTTCTTATGCAAATAAATATCTGATCTATAGGTAGCGACGAATTCTCAGAACAGAACCAACCAAAGGAGGTTTTTTTATTCAGGAGCTTGGAGATGTTGCAGTGTGGATGCAGCTGGAGTCTGCATGCAAACACAGGGTTGGTTTCTATGGATTGTTCTGGGAATTTTGTTATTTATTTTGTTTTTGGTGGAATTGAACTCTTTGCCCATTCTGTGTCCCAGTCTGATGGAGACCCTGCAGAGGAGTTGGGTCCTGGGACTGGGCATGGTTGACTTCCTTTGGGATGGACTGCAGGGGCAAGCAGTGGTCTTACCTGAGCCAGGAATAAGGAACTAAGACAGAAGAGCTGGAATCTGACCTGGAGTTTTGTGCAATTCTCATTTTATTTATATAGAGTGGGTTATGAGTAGTACAGAAACCCCAGAAGACCTGGGCTGTGAGATGCTGAGCAGGGGGGCTCCTTAGCCATAATGGGAACTATTTTAAAATATTTAAAAATTAAATAACACATAATGCTTGGCTCATGACAGACTTTATCAAGTACTGCCACCATTTTGGCACCTGAAGTCAAGATTTGGGCAGGGAGTTGTTTCCAAAATGCTGCTGTGTGTGTAGCACAGGGAGGGGCGGAGACAGCACAAATCTCTTCCATCGCAGGAACCCTCATTTAAGGTGTCCGGGAACAGCCCAGTGCTGCTCTCAGGGCATCCTGAGTGTGCTCTGGGCCAGGAATGGCCAGGAACGGTTCCTGTGTGTGGGACTGCCCTTAGGCTGCAGTGCCCTGCAGGTCCTGGGCAACCACAACAGCTCAGGGAGCTCCTGCTCCACATTCCTCTGTGGAGCTGGGAGAGCATTAATCCATTAACCCTGCTGAACTGGGCACACACATGGCAGGAGGTGACACCGTCTGGAGGTGTCATAGCCTGGATCACACCCTGGATCCACCCAGTGTGATGGGACCCAGCCCTGGCTGAGAGGAGGCTCCACTCAGGGAGAGCCAAGGGAGAGGAGCTCAGGAGCTGAAAGGTGTCACTAATTCTGCAGCTTCAGTTCTGCCTTGTTTATCAAACTCAGTATTTTTCTGACTAAAAGACACTTAAAAAAAAAAAAAACAGGCTACCAAGAAAGGGATTAACTCTCTCCCAGTCAAAGCAGGACAGGGAGTGTTTAGCCTTGGAGCTGCCACCTGCACCTAAAAGCCTTTTGTGTGGCTGCTCGGTTTGATCACAGTTCCTGCCCCTGGACCCTTCACCACCACTCTCGATTTTAATCTGCAAACATTCCTTTTCCTGTTCACCCCTGGGAATACACAACCAACCAAGCCAAACAAACCAACCCCAACCAAAACAAAAACCAAGCCCCAGTTCAGGATTTGCCCAAGCCAAATACAGAGGTCAGTGGATTAGAGGAAGGTCTGGCTGGTGGATCCCCAGGGATCAGGTGTTTGGTGTGGTGTTCCTTCAGGAAAATCCAAGCATTCCCTAATCCAGGGAGGGTGGAGGGGTCTGGGAGAGGGATGCTGGTGGGCAAGGCAATGCTGTGTCTTTAATTTTCTTTCCTGAGGAAAGAAAGTCTGCAGAGCCATGACAGGCTCACTTGTTCAGCCTTTAATGTGCGATCTGTTTTCTCCAGTGGAGGGCACTCAGTGTATCACAAACTAGAACATCAGCACCAACAAGCTCCGGAGCATCATCGCTCTCTGGAAAGCCTTCGGAATAGACAAGAGCTGCCTCTCAGCACAGCTACAAAACACTTCCAACCTGCCCAGCCCAATGGATAAACGGAGCCTGCACAGCCTTTAACTGGAGCCTGGCAGGGCACAGGAGGCCCGTCTGCCCCGGGAGCCGGAGGATGGATCGCTGTGCCCGGCCATGGCAAAAGGCAGCAGAATGAGGAATTCTCGGTACCCGCACAGGTTTTGTCATTTCTCCCAGAGAAGTTGGTTTGCCTTCATCGTCTGCTCCGGCTTCTCCTTGCAGATTGCCACTTAATGCCGGTTCTCTGATGACTTACACAATGGCTCTCAGAGCTTAGAGTCCCTCCCTACCCCCCACACTCCCCCCATCCTTCGTCCTGTCTTCCCCACCCCCAACCCCTTCCCTCTCCTTTCCCTTCCTCATCCCCAAAAATTCTTGCTTGTCCTCTCTAGGGAACTTTGTGGGGGTTTCTGGCATGCACGCTGGATGCTGGTGATGTGAGTGGCAGCCGGGCTGTGCCATGAAGATTCTGACGGTTTAAAGCAAAGAAACCAGTTTGAAAGAGAGAGAGAGAGAGAGAGAGGCGAAGGGGAAGCAGAGAAAGGGAAGAGAGAGAAGAAAACAGCTGGAGGAAGGAAAAGGAGGGCGTTATTGATGACAAAAGGATGGGTAAGTGAACTTTTCCTGTTTGTTTGCTGGCACAGCTGCACTGGGGGTCTGTTTTTCAGCTGGATTATTTGCTGTTGGAGGGGCACAGGCTGAACAGCAGCAGCGCATTCCTGTGCCAGGTGACTCACTGTACTCGCTATTGTATTTTTAGACCGTATATCCCCCCCCTGCACACACACTGAGCCCTCTGCTCCTGCAGTGCCTTTACATGCCATTAGCCTGTGAATTGATGCCCCGAGTGAAGGGCTGGACGGAGCAGATTCCCTGTGCACCCCACCCCGCAGCACGCACAGAGCAGCCCAGGGATGCAGGAGGCACCTCTGCCCAAATTCCTCCTGCCCGCATCTTCATTCCCGTTCCCTGAGCCTGGGGTGGCATCGCTTGGGCTGTCAGGAAGGGCTGTTAACACCTTGCAGGATGTGGGAAGCGAAGGGGAGGGGGGGCTTCTTGCCTAGGTGGTTTTGGAAAGGCTTGTTTGGGTTTTGAAAAGATGCCCCTGGTACCTCTGCTACATTTCCAGCAGTCATTTGCCAGGCTTTTTTTTTCCAAGTGTGACAGGTTTATTCCCCTCCTTCCTTCCCTCCCTTCCTTCCCCCCCAGCCCCCAAATCTGTTAACAAGCAGAACGTATTTCTAGCTGGCTGCTGCTGGCATACAGGCAGGAGCAAATAATGAGATTGAAATTAAAAATCTAACCATTAAAGGCAGAGACACGTAGGCAGGGGCATTTTCGATTAGGAATTATTTTGCACATGGCCCCTTGGTTTAAAATTGGATTAAATATCTGCAGCAGAGGGATGGTTTTGTGCGTGTGACAAATAATAAAGTGATTATTTATCAAGGAGATACCAGCCTTTGAAATATTTCCTGTTGGAAGAATGCATTTTCATCCTGAGGAAGGATGAAACTCTTGACAGAGGTAGCAGCCCTACAATTATTCCAGGCATGTGGATATGTGTATATCAGGATTTCCAACATCCCCTCCACCCCCTCTCATAATTACTCAAGATTATATATATTGAATTATTATATATGTCCTCACATACAGCATTGCTCCTGCGTGACAAATCTGACATCTCAGAGGCAAACCTTTCAAATCAACAGAGCTGTGGGAGAGAGAGGGAAGTTGAAATAGAAATATTCCCCTTTAAACTTTCTGGGGTTTGCTGCTGTGTGCAGGTGTTAGGGTGGATATTTTCATCCAGTAGCTAATGTATATACAAATGAATAAACACTTCAGCATTCCCAGCTACGTATGGATAACTTTAAATGAATCTGTGTTAAGGCAAGATTCATGGGAAAGAAATGTGTCTCCTACCATTGTCTTGGCACTGGGGTCCCATACCAACATCACCTGATGTAATTCAGCCTCTGTATGGCTGAAGCTTCTTTTTCTGTATCTATTCGTGTATTTAGGTACATAAAAATCATGACTAATGCCACTTAAACCTACTCTTAAACCCAAACACTCAGTGCCCAGAGTAAAGCAGTTACTTAGTGTCTCATTTTACAATAAATACACGTTATAAAGATGGATCAAACTTTATGATAAGTAGATTTCTCTCTTTCTGCAGTAATTTTTGGAGGATTTGGACTTGCAATTGCTTTTCTTGAGGAACACATTTAGCAGCACGTAATAGCAGAAGCTTTGGCTCATTTCCTCTCCAGCTCTGTGGAACATTCAGCACAGTGACTTGACAAATATGTTTATTGTTGAAACCTTGGCATTTAGTGATAGGGATATTCCCAGCCCCACTGGGAGCTGGTGGACAAGGGGACACAGCATTTGGTGCTTCTCAGGGATCCCAAGTCACACAGGGCAAGGCAGAGACTCCAAGGACAGCAATTTGCACCACAAAACCTCCAGACAGGAGGCAAACAGGTTGTCTCCCAAATCCACCGTTCCACTAAAGCTGCATCCAAAGCCCCGGTGACGCGACTAATCTGTTGGCAATTTATCTTAATAGCTCTACAATGCCCGTTTGTTTTCTCTTTAATATTGTAGGTTTCCATTTAATTAAGCAGCTGAGAGGCATGAGTGTGCTGTTAGTGCTGCTGCTTCCCCTGGTGCTGCTCGTGCTGCTGGCGGGGGCTCAGCGAGCCTGCCCCAAGAACTGCCGATGTGATGGCAAGATCGTGTACTGCGAGTCCCACGCCTTCCGAGACATCCCCCACAACATTTCCGGAGGCTCCCAGGGCTTATCCCTACGCTACAACAGCATCCAGAAGCTGAAATCAAATCAGTTTGCGGGCCTAAATCAGCTCATATGGCTTTATCTTGACCATAATTACATCAGCTCCGTGGATGAGGATGCGTTTCAGGGCATCCGCAGGCTGAAGGAATTAATCCTGAGCTCCAACAAAATTACCCATCTGCACAACAAGACCTTCCACCCCGTGCCCAACCTGCGCAACCTGGACCTCTCCTACAACAAGCTGCAGGTGCTGCAGGCCGAGCAGTTCAAGGGCCTCCGGAAGCTCCTCATCCTGCACCTGAGGTCCAACTCGCTGAAAACGGTGCCCATCCGGGTGTTCCAGGACTGCCGCAACCTGGACTTCCTGGATTTGGGCTACAACCGCCTGCGCAGCCTGTCCCGGAACGCCTTCGCCGGCCTCCTGAAGCTGACAGAGCTCCACTTGGAGCACAACCAGTTTTCCAAGATCAATTTTGCCCACTTCCCACGCCTCTTCAACCTGCGCTCCATTTACTTGCAGTGGAATAGGATCCGCTCTATCAGCCAAGGGTTAACATGGACTTGGAGTTCCTTGCACAACTTGGATTTATCAGGAAATGACATTGCAGGGGTAGAGCCTGGGACCTTCCAGTGCCTCCCCAACCTGCAAAAGCTCAACCTGGATTCCAACAAGCTCACCAACATCTCTCAGGAGACCATCAACACGTGGATCTCGCTCATCTCCATCACTCTGTCTGGAAATATGTGGGAATGTACTCGAAGCATTTGCCCTCTGTTTAATTGGCTTAAGAATTTCAAGGGAAATAAGGAGAGCACCATGATCTGTGCAGGCCCTAAACACATCCAGGGCGAGAAGGTGAGCGATGCCGTGGAAACCTACAATATCTGTGCTGAAATCCAGGTGGTGGTTACCGAGAGATCCTACCAGGCTCCCCAAACCCCCCAGAGACCCATCTTCATCCCCAAACCCACCGTTTCCAAACTGGAAAGCCATCAGCCAACATCTGTGATGCCAAGCCCTTCCGCAGACATCCCGACGCCCGGGGTGGAGCCGGAGTACGAGCACGTGTCCTTCCACAAGATCATCGCAGGCAGCGTGGCCCTCTTCCTCTCCGTGGCCATGATCCTGCTGGTGATCTACGTGTCCTGGAAGCGCTACCCTGCCAGCATGAAGCAGCTCCAGCAGCACACGCTCATGAAGAGGCGCAGGAAAAAGGCCCGGGAGTCTGAGAGGCAAATGAACTCCCCTTTGCAGGAGTATTACGTGGACTACAAGCCAACAAACTCTGAGACCATGGATGTATCGGTTAATGGATCTGGGCCCTGCACTTATACCATCTCTGGCTCCAGGGAATGCGAGGTATGAACCATGACCCTCCTAAAACCATTTCAGCTGCTGGGAAGGAGAGGTAAATGTTTGAAGCTCTTGAGGTATCTCTAAATACTAGAAAAATTAATGACTCTTTTTGTTTTGTCGGGTTTTTTCTACTTTTGGAGTTTGCTCCATAGCAGGTTCTCTCAGCAAATATCAACAGTCAGGGAAGGGATGGTGATTGCTTTGAATAATTAAGACTTACTAAAATATAGATTAAGTTGATGTCATCAACTGTGATAAAGGCATCTGGAGTGTTTTCATCCTCCGCTTTGCACCCATTTTATGAGCTGTGGCTACAAGAGAATCTTATTTTTGCTGTATTGGTAGATACAGAGGCATTTAAGAGCCTTTTCTGTTTTAAAAGTAAATATGGACACCTTTTTACTCAGCGCCCACATGAAATCTTGAGGGGTTTAAGGCCTGTTTAAAGAGAATGCCAAAGATTTTCTGCATTTTTGGTCTAGTTCAGCAGCAAACCAGAGAGCAACAGGACTGCAGTCTTGGAGTTAGGCACTTGTTTTCCTGGAGCAGCAGGAACAACACAGGCTCCTTTGAACGCCAGCCTTGGTCAAACAGCACATTTGCAAATGCCTGGGCTGGGAGATGGGTATTGTTGATGGTTTTAATTTCATTCCAGTGATCAGTGAAGGTTTAGACAGAGCTGATTTTCACATCCTTAAGGCTGTGTTAGGATTTGACTCAGCAACATGGAAACACAAACAGGAAAAGCTCCCAGAGCATCTTTTCTGTTGTTCAGCTCTGCAAGGAAACACCAAATTATTTCATTGCTGTATTGTCAATGACTCCTCTACTGTGTATGCAAGGGATGGGTTTGCTCTGAATGCTGATGCTTATTTATGGCTGGAAAAGGGGGATTTGCACAATTTCATTGCAATACTTGCTCCTTGTTCCTGCACGTGATGTGGCATTAGGGGACCGTGGGGGCTTTTGCTCCCCTGGTTGTGGATGTTCTATCTGAGAGTGTTTAATGTGCCTGTTGGAATTTATTCCCACCCGTTTGTGCAGACTGGGATTGACTCTGGACATTTTGAGCCGTGACTTTGACATGAAAGGCATGTTAAAGATGAGCAGTGTGGAACAGGCTGCAGTCCTGGCATCCAGGTTTTTTAAAAAACAATGGTTTCACTTTCTGACAAAGGGGCATCTTTGAGATGTTTCATGTTTGGCACCTGAAATCCCCAGCTGATTTTGGACCATGGAGTGAAGGAGAAGGCAGAAAAATGCCTGTCTTGGGGTTGCTTTCTCTGGAGCAGTGTTGTCTTTATAGAAGAAAACCACCTGCCACATCCCTGTCATTTCTCCAGCACCATGGGAATGGAGGTGTGGGGTTTTTTCCCCTGTTACCAGCACAAGTAGAAAATGATGTTAAAGTTATTTTGAATTTTCCCTGGCTGTCACAAGGAGCACTAATTTGATCTGAAAGGCTGTCTACCCTTCATACTCAGGTTTAACACTGAAGTTCCATCAGCTTGACTAAAATGTTGATAATTTACACGAGGATGGTAAGCCAGCTGAATCTTCATGTCATAACTGAACAGCCAGCTAATGAAAGCATCCCCTCTAATGGAATGTGGATCTCAGAAGATACAGGGATGATGTGATGTTGAGAGACTGAAATTTGGGTGATCTGGATTATGGCAGATAATTACAAGGTTGAAGAGTCCTACCAGGTGTAGGACAGAAGATGAGTGGGGTGTAACTCCTCTGTGGTGATGTGGGTTGTTACACACAGCATTAAACACAAGGGGACCCCAGCTCACCTGGTTTCCAGGTGCTGTTGCAGCACCACAGGCATTTGATTCAGGTTAAATTAAGCTGGTGCAGAATTTTGCAGGACTCAGGGTGTTCATTGTGCTGTCTGGGATTCCTGGTTCTGGTGTAAATCAGACAGCTGTAAATCAGACAGGAGGTGGCCGTGCTGTCCCAGCCTGTGACTTGTGTTTGGGTGGTGATTTATCATCCAGTGGCTCTTAGAACACTGATAAAAAATAGGGAATAATAAAGACTTCAGGAGATGGAAACCAGATCATTGAAGGCACGAGTAGCAACCCAAAGCCCCCACTGAAATCCTGTTTCCAGCTTGGATCTGACATTCTTCGTCTCCATAGCTACAAGGTTCCACTTGTAAAAGGAGAGATATGCACCGTACAACACTTAAAAATGGGGGAAAAAAATCTTTGTGGAGTCTTCAGCAGTGGGAAGGGTTTATGATTGGGGGAAAAATAGAAAATGGAGCATCTCTTTATTTCCTGATTTGCCCAAATATACATACTTGTGAGAAGCTGGTATTTTGTGCCAGTGAGATGCAGCTCAGGCCCGTCCTGCTGTGGGGCTGAGCTGCTCATTCCCTGTGCTCAGCCTGAGGTTTCTCCCAAAAAAGAACCACGTGGAAGGGAGAAGAGAGCGTGGCTACCAGAATGAAGGCAGGCAGCTCCAGAATTCATTGCTTGGGAGTCTACTGAGTTTGCTTTTTTTAAGTAATATTTTTCAAATGATTGTCTCCTTTCACATGTCCATCCCCCAATGCCTGAAAGCAGCTGAGGTGTCCAAAAATCAGGTGTCTGTAGGAAAGGGATAATGGTTCCATTGAACTGGGAAAGGTCAGAGCTGCCCGGCAGATGCTGCTGTTGGTAGTGGGTGATAAGGGATGTTTTTGGAGGTCAGGTGAGCAGACCTGTTTCCTCCACAGGGATCATTTGGGCTTTGGGAGTATCTGGCTCAGCTCATCCCTAATCCACCTGTTTTCCAGGGCAGAACTGGCCTTGGAACAGCATGCTGAGGTGTTTACACAGGTTCTTTCTTTCACAGCAGCAGGGATGGTTTTCTTTTAAGTTTAATGAGATTTTGAGAGTAAAACAAAGGCACACAGGGGTACAAGGGCTGCCCTGGAGTAGGGAAGGTGCAAATACACTCTGTGTGGCTGCTTTTTCCAGTCCCTGCTTTAGGAATTATTTCTTGTGCTGCAGAGATGGAGCCAAAGCCAGGCTGGCTGTAAATGGGAGCGACTCTTGGCATCAGTGGGATTATAATCACTGACACCTGGCCTGTGCTATTCTATTTAGTCTATTGGCAGGGGCTGCTAAAATCACTGGATGCTCATGATTTTGGCTCTCCCCAGCCAGTTCCCAGACTGCTGCTATCTCATTCTGGTATTTGCTTTGTGCATGTGCATCTCATTCCCTCTCTATTTCATATTTATTTGTGCATTTGCTGAAGATCTGGGGGCCATAAAAAGCAATTTCCGAGACCGAGCTCTAATGTTATGGATTTCCTACGTATCACACACGAATAACTGTGTGTGGCTCCCTGGGAAGGGCTGTGGGAGAAGGAACATTGCTACAAGAGTGGTTCTCTCCCCTGGAAGGTCATTCCTCTCCCCTTTCGCAGCCTGGCAGGGACCAACCAACCACCCAGGCCGGAGTTTCTCTGTGAACTGAGGCCCTTTGAGAGGGGAGGGACACAGACCTGGGAGGTCCCTTTTTGCACGCTTCCTTCTCAGTGTCTGACCGTGTCCCACGGATGAGCAGGGACATCTCTGCTGTGTTTCCTACTAGAGTGAGAACCAGGGTGGTTGTCACTTGTAGTCACTTGTGCTAAATCAGTCACACAAAATCATGCTCAGCTGGAATTCTGCTTCCTGCCTTCTTGCCATTGGGGAGAAGGGAGAAGTAGGTTGGTAAAGGAATGCAGCCCAGGCAGGCTCGGTGGGCTGCTGACCTCCTCCTCCTGAGCTTAATTTAGAAGGAAATGTTGACATGCTGCTCTTGTGTATTACTCATTTATTAAACACCATTTCTGTGTTGTTTTGGACAAGATGCAAAAAGGAAAAAGCAGAATAGTCTCCATCCCCAGGGTGTGTTTAGTGTCAGGTTCCAGTCCTGTAACTCAGCACTCCCAGGGTGCCCAAGGGCTCAGCCTGAGCTCAGGGGGTGTTGTGACCTCTGGGAAGAAACCACTCAATGACTGGCTACGGTTTTCTTTTTAAGAGTAGTGGTTGTATTTCCTTTGGTCACCAGCCTGAGGTTTTGGTAAGGAATGCTAAGCATGGCCTTCATTGTAGAGGTGTAGGTTTGTCACAGGTGGGGGAATGGGAAAGGAAGGTGATTCCACAGGTGGAGCACTGCAGAGAGAGGACTCTGGAGGTGAGGAGAATGGGAGGCAGGAGCTCTCCATTAGCCTGCTGTCATCACTGTAGGGCCAAAGCAGTTGGGGTTTTTTTTGTTACATTTAGAGCCTTTATGAGCATTTCACACTTGGTATTACCAGTATAAAACCAATATAAGGAAAGCTGTGCTCTGGATGCACCAGTGATGTAGCAATAAATGCACAGGCGCAAATTTTCCTGGGCTCAGCACTTGTGAAGAGTGAGATTTCCCTAAGATGTTCCCAAAATGACCAGCCGTGTTTCCGGCAGAGCTGAGCCAGCTGTGCCTCAGCAGCAATTGAGCCACGGGCTGTAAATGTGCAAAGGAAGCAGCAGGAGGATGTGGAACACTTCTGAAACTCTTACTCAGTCCTTATCCTGCTGCCTGGGGGAGAGAAGAGCTTGCCTCAGATTTGGGCTTGTGATACAAGTGCTGCTTGGAAGAGATTGCTCTGGGATAGTGGCAAAGAGAGGAGCTGAACCCGCATCTCCCAGATTTTCACTGAGCTTGGGAGCTTTCCTGACCACATTTCAGGCATTGCATTTGCTCCCCTTGGTCTCATCCAGAGGCCAATACTTGATTAGCAGAACTCTGGAATTGCACTATGGATTGATGGTCTTAGACACAATGTCCTGCCAGGATCATCCTCCCAGCCTTCCCTTCACCTCTTTTCCTACTTTCCCAAATGTTACCACTTTGTAGAAACCTCACTGAGTTGTGTACAGGGAGGACTGCTCAAGTGGAGAGGGTGCTGCACTGGAAAGCTTTGTACAAGAGAGGAAAACACCTGTATCCCACAGAATCCTTGCTTGAGCCCTTTGAGGGATTCCTGCATTGCTGGAATTGTGGCAGATGCTCTTTGCTCTCTCCATCTCCTTCTTCCTTTCTCTCACCCCTTCTGCCTCTGCCTAACCTCTGTGATGCCCTGCCAGTATTTTCAGGAGGAGAAAAAAGTCAATTTTAGTCCATTATGTAGCTCATTCCAGAGGGGAGAATGCTCAGAAGGGGGAGGAATGTGTTGAATCTGTTCATTTGTTTGTTTGGGTTTTTTCCCTTTTAAACACACACGAAAAATAAAACACACACTAAGAGGGGCAAACAATCTTATTAGTGAGTGTCCTGCTGCAGGAAATGTTCCTGAGCCTTCCCCAGAATAGGAGAGCTTTGGAAATCCAGTCAGGTCCCAGCTGTTCCATGGGTGGTCCTGCTCCCACTGGAGACCTCCCTCATTCCTGGCAGGAGCTGCTGGCACAGGGGATGGCGCAGCCCTCTGTCCTGCTACCCACGTTGTAAACATTTTGACATGCAAAATTCTGGTGTGATTCGTGTTTATAGCACCACCAACATGCCAGTGTTTGGTCATTTCCAGGCAGGTATTCGAGCCCTGAACACAGATGGGCTGCAGCAGGAAATGTTTTGGACACTAATCAGCTTTTATCACATCTGCCTCTTGTGCAGCCAAATAAGCTCAGATTGCCTGTAGATCTTCCCACCTGCACAGCAAAGATGAGTGGATCGATTCTGAGGGATTTCCAGGGAGCTCTCAGCTCTGTCCAAGCTGCAAAATTCTGCTTTCTTAGAAGCTGCATTCCCTGGTGAAGGGATAGCAGGAGAGGCTGTTGGGAATGTTGGCTTTTTGGATTTGTTTTGTCTTTGCCTTTTTAATTTCCAAGGAAATACAAAGCTTTTCCTGGCAGATGGATCAGTCCTGGTGTTGCCATGGGCACTCAAATGGGAATTGCTCCACCTGCAGAAGGGGGGAAGGCAGGGAAGGCCAAAAAGTGCTGATCATCTCCAATGCCTCACCATCTGGGTTATGTCCAGCTACAGCAAAACTCCTCCTTTGTTAATTAGTTCAAGTATAGATTTATTTTGGGGTTATTTAGGTACATTTGAGTATAATTGGCCAGAAGAGGAGCAGTTCCTGGATGCTGAAAAGGCAGAGTCTCTCCTGAAAGCTCTGTGGTCCAGAGCTGTGTCTCCAGCAGTGGCCAATTTCCTACAGAAAAGCCTTGTGAAGATGCTGGAGCTTCTCCTCTTTGTCTTCTATCCTTTGTGTGATGACAAAAAAAGCAAGGGCTTTCTTGTATTATACTTGAAGTTCTCAAAAGTAATTGGATAAGTAAGATTCTCCTAATTTTTAGTCCCTGCATCCCATAGATCGTGATCTCACCCAGCAGCTCTTTGCTCTCAAGGTTCTTTTTTTCCCTGTTCTTTCACTATCACCATATTTCACTTTCGCTTTCCTCTGAAATACACAGTAATAAAAAGAAAATAATATTTCTGTGTTTAGCCTATGGTGAAAACTAACACGATCAGTTTGTTCCTGATCAAAGGTGTGTGTTTTGTTCATGGGAAGACCTACATGGTGAAGACTGACCTTAATCTTGATTTTGACCCTGAATTTTGCAAGTGCTTTTGTCATATGAAAGCACTTAATATTTTGCTGTGTGAACATTCCAACTGTGCTGCAGATCAGGAGGAAAATTAGATGGTTTGTGAAGGGGCTTGGTGTGAAATCTGTGTGGGAATGTGGCACGTTCCCCACCCCAGCAGGCAGAGCTCAGTCATTACGTGGAGCACAAAGGGCTTTGGGCAGAGCCAGCACTGGGGGTGAGCTGGGCTTCCAACTGCACGTGGGATAAATACCCAGGGGAGCAGGAGCAGCTCCAGCTCTGGGCTTTCATGGGCAGTGGATGAAAGAACCAGTCAGAAGGCAGCCAGCTCTTTCTGGCTTTTCCCTGTGTAAACTTAGATCAAGGTTTTTCTTCTTGTATGGAAGGAGGAGGATTTTCCTGGCTGTTACTTGTGTGTTGATGCAATTAAGAAGCAGGGACTAGTGGAAGAAGGTCAGCTCATGTAAGGGTGGTGTTACTCTGTGTGTGTTTGGGCAGCGTGTTTGAGTAAACTCCCGAGTTTAATCAGGGGATGAAAATCCCACAGGAACCATTTTGTGCTTGGGGGAACAGGAGACAGCAGGGACTGTGCCCGGGCAGGGCACCGCAAGAGGAAATGGAGGCCTGAAGAGCAGTTTCTGCAGGAGAGGAGTTGGCCAGGGGTTTAAGGAGCCTTTGGCAATGTCCTTTATTGGCTGAGTGCAGCCCTTGGCCCTGGGAGGGAACAGACCATCCCATGGTCAGACCTCACTCCTGGGCACCAGCCCAAAGAAGGACCTGCCTGACACCGAGTACAAGCTCCAAGTCTCCGTGGCAAGGTCAGGCTCACTCTCCATGTCCTGCACTCTCGTAACTCGGTCTTTCCCAGCTTTTCCAAGGCATAGAGGAGTGTCTTTGATGAATAGACTCGAGTTGTGTGGTTTTGCTCATTTTCAAACTCAGTTCTCATTAAAAATCAGCTTCTCCTTCTGTGTGATGGCCCCTGAAACCCCAGATGATTCTTCACTGCTCTCATCTTTCACTAACACATCCATTTGGATTATCTTTGTGCCATGATGGATGCTTTAAAAGGAACCAACAAGGCCATCAAATTCTTGCCCTGGTTCAACTAGCATTTGTTAATGTTCTAAATCATCTTGGGCCTGAAATGTGCTGCTTCTTAAATTTAGAATGATGTGATTGCCTAAAGCCTCTCCATGTGTTAATTAAATCATCATAATTGTGGTTTCTTGAGACTGACAGGTTATAAATAGTTTTTCTTCCCCCCCTCCTGCAGTAATTGGGGATGAATGACAGGCAAAACAGCTATTGTTTAACTGTACATCTGACACCAGTCTTCCCATTCCAACTCCACTTCTGTGCTCTTACTTGATTGTCCTGAAATAATCGACAGTGTTGTCCTTAAGGGCTGGTTAATTGCCATGCACTTCTCCCATCATGGTGAGATGAGAGAAATGATTTTCCTGGGTTATCATTATCCCTTCCATTTACCAGAATGTGTGTCCAGGGGTACTGAAGGGCAGGGCAGATGTTCACACACACACACACACACACACACAAATATGTGACAGAACACACAGAATAAATACTAATATGTTCTAGTACTAATTTTATTTCCATCTGTCATGGAAAGCCAACATTTTGTGGAAATAGAAGTCCTGATGTTCTGAACATTGTTTTCCTCTGTTTCTGCCATAGAATCATGGAATGGTTTGGCTTGGAAGGGACCTTAAAACCCATCCAGTGCCACCCTTGCCATGGGCAGGGACACCTTCCATAGCCCAGGTTGCTCCAGCCTGGCCTTGGGCACTTCCAGGAATCCAGAGGCAGCCACAGCCTCTCTGGGCACCTGTGCCAGGGCCTGCCCACCCTCCCAGGGAAGGATTTCTCCCCAGTACCCCATCTAACCCTGCCCTCTGGCACTGGGAATCCATTAAAGACAGTTTAAGCCATGTCCAGCCCTTCACATGGGCAGGTGCAGCTTTGCTGTCCCTGGCGAAAGGCAGAGCACGCATGGTTTGGAAACAAACTCTGATTGCAGTTCTTTGCATTTTTAGGATTGAAAAAAAAGTGCTAGAAGTGCTGAAGTTGGCCAAGAATTCGTACTAAGCTTTTTGCTTGACTTTTGATCTTGCCCAGCCTCTGAGCAGCTCTGTCCCACGTGTGTGGGAATGAGGCAGAAAGGATGTTAATGGGAATATCCTCAGGCTTGCATTAGGCACAATCCCATTGGGCAATTAGGCTTTGCTCCCCTTTCATGTAGGTCTGCACGCTGTTTACAGCTCTAATTTGCAGAAGAACCCGAGGCTAAAGCTTGGGCTGCTGCTCTGGATCCTCCTTACCCGTCCAATTATGCAAGGAAACCACTGTTGCTTGAACTCTGGAGTACTGGGATGTCTCCTGCTGACTGGTGCAATTCAGGGGTCAGGAAGATTCAGGAATATACAGAATCAGGGAGTCATAAAGGTTGGAAATCAAAGCAGAATCATTTAGGTTGGAAAACTACTCAAAGGGCATCAAAGCCAGCCATTCCCCCAGCACTGCCAAGGCCACCACAGAACATGGCCCCAAATGCCACATCTTTTAGATCCCTCCAGGGATGGGGACTCCTCACTGCCCTGCAAACAGCTTGTTCCAATGCCTGAAAACCCTTCTGGGGAAGAAATGTTCCCTAATATCCCATGTAAATCTTCTTTGTGCAACTTGAAGCCATTTCCTTGTATTGGAGAAAGCTTCCACAGGGGAAACAACCTTTCTTTCCAAGCCTGGAGGGTGTTCTTCCTCCTTGGGGGCTGGACAGGAGGGTGATCCCCTCCTCGGGAATGGCTGCAGGCTGCGGCGTTTCGGAACTGGTGTAAACTCTGCTGGTCATTTATTACGAGCTGGCTGAGAGCCCTTCATTGCAAACTGTTGTACTTCAAAGGAAGAAAGGAAAGCAAGGTCGAATTGACTTTGATTACAATCTGAGCATTGAAACCAACCCTTAAACCTTTGAAAACTTCTCCTGTCTCGTAGTCTCTGCCCTCCCATCCACTTACTGGGGTGCCTTGCCTTTCAGTGCTGCCTACGTGGGGGCTCCAGAGCAGGGCTGGGCTTCAGCTCCTGCTTGAGCGTGAAAGCAGAAAGTATTGTCTGGAACCTCGAGGGATTCCTGCCGCGACTGTTTTGTTCCTGCCATAAAAGCCAGTCTGAAGTGCTCTGCTTTGTCTTGGGCAGGTATTAGCACATGCCTATTTAGTGCTTTTAAAATGTCTAGGCTATATTCAGATGCAACAGGGACTGACTTACAGCCACTCAGGTGCTCCCTCTTCCCGGAGGTTTCTGCAGAGCACTCAAATTGCAGGATTTTCATGGAAATTTCAGAGCCATTTCTTCCCTCAGCATTATAATTTTCTTTCTCAGAGCCTCTAAATCATGTATTAGGCTCCTGGCTTTAAAAGCCACATAAATGTCACACAAGAAGGGAAAGGAAGGAGCCCACTGGTGATCCTGAATTATTAGAAATTTTTATTTGAAAACAAAATCTATGGGTATTTCCTTTGGTGCCGTTTCTATGTTGAATATATTAAGAGTCCCAATATGTACAAAGCCTGAGGACTTGATTAACCTCCTTATTTTGAATCTTGACCTGCTGGGCAGGTGAGACAGGGTAAGGCTTACCCTTATTTTAAACTTCATACAGCAATTAATTAGTTGCTGTGTGTACATTTTGTAAGAGGTGTAAAAGCTACTAGTTAATCATTGATGAATTTTAAAGCAGGATAAGCACATAAATAGGAGGTTACATGTGATTTCTGGTAATTTCTTAGAGCGTATATTAATTTTTTATTAATTCTGGAGAGCTATTTACAAATGTCTGCCAGAGCTGGAACCAGCTGCAGTCAGAAAGCAAATAAAAACTCAGACAAATAATGAGAACTTGACAGAGCCAGCAGTTCTCTGATTCAGTGAACAAAACATGGTTGAGAACTGCTCCTGTTTGATACGGAGATTCCAAGTAGAGACTGGGACTCGTCAGCCCATCCCACTTTGGGAGATGGGGTGTAAAAAGCCATGTCTCTTTTGGTCTATTCTGTGTCAGTCTGGACTTTGGAAGCACAAGGGTTGTGTGGCTTGAAGTACCTTGTGGTCAGAAAGCTCACACCTTGTCTGGACACAGATGGACCTTCCTATCAGTTGTCAGGGTGCACTTTGGGACACCTTCTGACTTTATTTCCAGTGATGGCTCTGTTATCCCAGAGGACAGAGATGGGAGGGAGAACTTGGGCTGCCAGAGACCCACCGTGGGGAAACAACACTGAAACACGTAGAAAATCCTGTTGCTCTTTGCACACAGGCATGAGGGAGGGAGCTCAGGGCTCACACCTGTGTGGGCAAGGCAAGCCCTGCAGCGAGACTGGAATTCTGCAGCCAGGAGAGCCCAGGGGGTGGTGGGCACTGCCCAGGCTCCCCAGGGCAGTGGGCACAGCCCCAAGGCTGCCAGAGCTCCAGGAGGG
>JAWWMP010000060.1:1396162-1431192 GCA_035047865.1 Dendrocincla tyrannina | reverse complement strand
TGAACTGGAACTAAGTCAGTTCTGGTCTCAACTGCAGAGGAAAATAAAAGGAAAATTTCTTGTTTCCTTCCTCTTAGAGATCTAATGCAATGCATGTATGAGAATGCAATTTATAGAGACATACGTTTTAAAATGCTTTGAGGTGGATGTTGCCTAATTTGCATTTATGGAACTACAGCGAGACATTCTTTTGTGCAAATTGGAGTATTGCTGTTTGCTCCTTATCTGGCATAATGCAAATACTGGAGGATAAAACCATCCAGTGAAAAAGGTTGTTTCCTAGGCAATGTTTGGGCTAGAATTTTTCAATATCAGCTATTAGAGTATTTTTTAAGGACAAATAATTGCTTTCATTTGAAAGAAAAATATTCTTTTAAAATTTTGATCCCTTCTCAGATGCTCCTGATGAGCCCATGATTTCCCGTTTGATCTCTGTGAACTTATTCCTGAAAAATAAACAGAAAATCCTGGAGCTGGCCCAGTTCCCTGATGCTGCTCAGGCAGCTGCAGCATCCTCTGCGCCAGCACAGGAGGAGGCAACACAGAGGGGACAAGAGGGTCCAGGAGGCTGGGGAGGAGGAGGAGGAGGAGGAGGAAGAGGAGCAGCTCTGCTGTGGCATCAGCCTCGTCTGTGGAGTCCTGGCTCCTGAAAAACTACTGGGATTAAGGGCACATCCTTGGCTTTGCCTTGGCTTCCCCTTTTCCTTGGTTCCCTGCGTATCCTGGGGGTGTGGTGGCTCTGGAGGAGCAGGTTCCACCTGCAGGATATCTGGCTCTGAGCTCAGCTCTTGGGACCCACATCAGGTCATGGCCAGGACAACCCCAAAGCTTGGGACTGAGCAGCTGTTCAGGTCAAGCACAGCAGGGTGAAAAACCCCAGACAAGTTTCTTTGTAGGATTTCTGCTCTCACCTGCTTTTGACCCCGAACAGAAACATCTTTAGAGCCCTTCATTTGATATTTTAGGCTTTTCTGAGCCTCCAATTCCAGCTGGAGCGATGTAGCCTTTGGCAAAGCAACAATTTTAAGGCAATCCCATGTAAGTATTGCAGAGTTTGAAGGGAGGGAGAGGGAAGCAAAACCAACTGCATTTTAAATTTGCCTCTGAACATGAGAAGGGATTGAGGGTTCCCAGGAAGCTTTGTGTTCTGGAATTCACTAAGAGAGGTATCCACAGGAAAAATACCCAGTGGGGTTCCTGGGAATGGCTGCCTTCGTAGGACAGGATGCACTGGACTAATTATTTGCATTTAGCCTATATATATATAATGCAATTACCTAGATTATGTAGATATGCAATTCTCTATATTATATATTATAATATGCAGAATGGCAGTGACAGTATTGCTGTGGGAGCTTTTGAAAGGGCAGGGGTAGGTAAGTTATGGATATACCATTGTTTTCTGTGGAGAAATGGAAGTTGTTAAATGGCAAATGCACTCCAGCGAGAGTCCCTGAAATTCCACAGGAGGCTGAGGGAGCTGTGTGTGACAAGAATTAAATCTGGAGGGACTTTGTGCCACTCCTGTGGCACAGGGACAGTCTGGGCTGTCAGGGAATTGTGGCAATAGTGATTTCTCAGAGGCACCTAAAGAGGACATAATTCCCTGTGAATGATCACGCAATGGGATTGCATAAATCTTTGTGACTTCTTCAAAATCCTTCATCAAAGAGATTATTTTTCCCCATTAAATTCTTGCAGTAAATTACCTGCAGCTCTTTATGCTGGGACCAAAGTTGTGCGTGGTTTAAAACAGAGGTAGATGTTGTGCCTGGGGTCAAATAATCTGATTATAATAATTCTTTCTACTCCATTGATCCAGTTTATTTCCAGTTCTGCCAGGGCTGGAGCCATTAGTCACTTCAGGAAAGGCTGTAAATGATCTCTTATCAGCCGTGTGGAACTTGTACACAGGAACCAGCAGGAGAGGGATGGCAAATGTCTCTGGGTAAAGACCAGCCAGGGCTTCCCAAAAAAGCCCAGGAGCTGTTCTGTGTGACTGGAGCTCAGGCTGGAGTTGAAATTACCAAATCTGATCGTTCACAGTCCAGCACACAAATTCCCTCCTTTTCAGCACTAAATAAAAGATGAAGCTCTGCTGTACCTTCAGCTGTCACTTGGGCTCAGTGCACAGCAACAGATCCTGCTCCTGGCCCGGGTGACACCGAACAAATTCCGTCTGGTAATGATGATAAATCATTTATACAATAACACAGGAAGGGCAGAAAGTCCAGACAGCTGCACAGAGGTTTTGCATGCTCTAATTTGCCTTAAAAATTCCACCGTGCCAGGTCTTACCTGAACCTGTGTCAGCTCCTCACCTGGCATGTGATTTGTGATGCTCTGAATTAAGGACAAGTCTGCTCATCAAGGAGGGCAGTTAAAGCATTATATGGAACCTGAATTTCACTTAAAAGCCCAAAGAATAATGGAACCTTTTGAGAAGCTGACATGAAGCATTTAAAACAAAAGCTTTTCAGTGTATTTTTTTTCATCTTATGTAACATAAAGTCATTCTTTGGAACTCATGACTGTGAGACGGCTTTGAAATCAAGAGCAACAAGGTGTAAAAATAATGTATTTTCAAAAGACATGTGTGTGAGTAATGAGGATACTCAGGATTATTATTCAAGATTTTTGGTGGGGATTGGTTTTCTGATTGTTGGATGTTCAAGGACATAAACCAAGTAACCAGGGCTGGAGTCTGGAAGGTCCTGATGTCTGATAAAAGAAAAAGAGTCAGTAAATTGAAATGCACGAGCTGCAAACAAGGGGAGCAGGAGGAGCCCTTCCCCTGCTCCTCATTAACCGTGGCCCAGGTTCTGCTCAGCTCCTCTCCCCCACGCACACTCGTGCTGCTTTCTCATGGTCTGGTGATTTCCAGCCAAAGAGAACCAGAGTCTTCTCTCAATCTCTGCAAAGTGCTGACTTGGCTCCTGGAAGGGAAAGGCCTGAAACCCTTCTGCAACCTCTGGAGCTGCAGTTGCATTAAGCTCTCCTGAACAAATTGCACCACAGGGTAGGTGGGCAAGCCAGAGACTGAAAAAAAAATACATTTGGCTGGGACTGAGCAAAATTTTCTCCTTCTCTGCCAGTAAATCAGAGAGCTTTTGACAATAATTGTGCAGTACTGTGTGTGGAATAAAAGAAGCACCTTTATGCAGTTGTGCTTGTTTATGACAATGCCATCATTAAAAAAAGCACTTAATTTGGGTACCACAGTAGATAAAATATGTGAGAAGTGAACGCGATGTCTTCCCTTTGGGCTGCAGAACAAGGCTGAGCAGGAACAGGAGTTTGCTGGAATTTGAGGAGTACCTGACTGGGAATGTGCCTTCGCTTTATTCCACCTTATTCCACCCTGTCCCTCCTGCAGAACAACCTGCATCCCAGCTGGGCAAGTGACAGGAGGAGGGGGAAGTGCTGGACTCCTCTCTCTTTGGGGAGGGCTGGCACTGAAGGTGAGGGAAAAAGGCCTTCCTGGGTCTACCTAAAATCAAACCCATCCTTCCTTGTGTAATGCAAACAAGTGGTGCTGTTTGCAAGGGTTTTATCTGCAGATTCAAAGCATTTGGTTGGAATAATTATTAGTGGTGTTGAGTCTCAGAGCACTTTGTAGGGAAGGATTAGATATTTTTCTTCCTTTGTGGAGAAGAGTCCAAGACACAGAAAGGATATGACCAAAATTCAATTTCTATCCTCTTAGGACTAGGAACACAAGCAGAATATTTAAAGAGTTGGCTTGTGCTTATTGCACTGAAGGAATGACTGGGTCTGTCTGGTGCAAACACTGGTGTGGTACCAGTTTCCTGAAGAGTCAATTCAATGCCCACTGAAATGGTCGGTTTTAGCTATGTGGGGTTTGGTTGTTACAATCAGTTCTTCCCTTGGGGTAATGTGTGAAGAAAAAGGATGAAACCAACAGAAAATTTCTTGTCAATTCCTTGGAAAGTGAGTGAGGAGACAGAAGTGAAGAGATGCCCTGCCTGGAAACCTCAGGATCCACACTCCGGGGCTTGGATCATATTCATTTGTTTGCAGGGGCTCTGGGTCAAGACTCTTTGGTGTATATGAGATAACACAATCATCTGTACTCATCATAATTCTGGAAATAAAAATGTAGGAAGCAAAACACCTAAAGCAAGTTCTGGAGACACAAGTGAGTAATTGGTTTCCCCAGTGCAATGGTGGCTGCGCTCACAAAAATAAATGTACGCTGAGGCTGCTCACTTCTTACAGAGCATTAGTCACTTCACCACACCTCCAACCTTGCTTTTTTGTTCTTTTCATTTCTTCTGCACAGACTTATTTTTAGAGGAACTTGCTGCACTTGGATTCATGCACAGCAACGCAGCCTAAAATATCGTCCTTTAAATTAATTCGATTTTTTCCCCTCTACAGCAAAACAACTCAAATGACACTGCATGGCACATCCCAGGCACTGCTGCTCCCCACCCTCTGCCTTTTATGTAGGAAAAATAGATGCAGTACAACGTGCAGTGGCTCGACTGTGCTAATTGTAGTTAATGGTGTCAAAAAGGAGTTTGTAGCTCTCGTTTATGCTGCCTTCAAGTTGGAGAATAATTCCTCTGGATGAGCTGCTGGAAGGTGAGGAGGATCTGGAGGGGTTGGGTGCTCTGAGAAGAGCCTGAAGTCCAAGGCTGGCAGGGATTTCTTCTGGTGGCCCCAGCAGGGAACTCTGGGCGGATCTTTTCCAATATCCCCAGGGGTTTGGAGTGTTCTTTGCTTGAGCAGTTTTTTGGAAACTATCTGGAGTTCCTTACAGCTTCAATACATTATTAGATGTGACGCTAAATCAGTTCCTAGTCACAGCGATTATTGATAAAATCTAACCTGTGAATCTTACAGGGCAAGACCAGCAGCATATGGTTTTCAGCAGCTAAAATGTTAATTGGTATAACTCCTAATACTAATTTAGATCACAGTAGCATTGAGTTTCCAACTCTTGTGACTCTAGTCTCTTGAGCTCTGTGCAGATATGAAGGGACAGTCTTATTTTTCCTGAAGGAATTTCTGTGCTGAAAACACTTTATGCCCCAAAACTGGTAACAGGAGATCAAAGAGCTCCACCCCAAACACTTCTGCAAGAACCTGTTTACAAGAGACTCTGTCCTGGGACCATTTCTGTGCCATCTCACCTGTGCTCTTACAGATAAACCCCAGTAAATCCCCTGGTTTTCTGGCTGTGGCTGCAACACAAACCATACCCTGGAAGGCAGAGTTGTGTTGTGCAGCAACAGCAGGAAATTCTGGGGTGTGGAAAACATCCAGAGAGTCACCACGGGGGATCGTGGTGATAGCTGTGACATCATGATAACCTGTGGCATGGTGGTACCCTCTGCCATCTCAGAGTTCCTGAAGCCTGTTGTGTATCTCCCTTTGTATGTGGTAAGAGGCTAAAATTGGTCTCCTGCGCACTTTCAGAAGTTGTCAGTGGAAACTTATATTCTGCTCCCTGGAATTTCATTGCTGTCTCCTCACATGCACCTTCATCTTCCCCATTCTATGCAGGATCATTTATTTGGGGTCATATCCCAGCATGCCCTATTAGAGGTTTCCCCCCTTCGTTGTTTTTTGCAGGTTCAGTATCACCCCACTATCCATCATTCCTTTGTCTCAGTCATTAATCATTAATGATTTAATATCTTGCTTGGCTAACTGTCATTATCCTGTTTTTCCATTCCTTCACCCCTGATTGATTTGATTGACCTTGAGAGGCATTGGAGGCTGGTGACAATAACAAGGCAAGTGGCAGCAAAGAGGATTTGCACTGAAATATTTGAGGGACACTCAGAGCTGTGGGAGAGTAGTGGGACAAGATCACTGGGGCACCCCAGGGTTTGATCTCACAAGAGATGTGATCAAACCAGCAGTAGTTACTTCTTGATTTTCATTTGAAGAAGTACCCAGCATGTCCAGCTCCCCACAAGCCAATTTTGGAGAAGTCAGCAGCTCCTCCATCTCACCTGTTTGCCTTGGATTTCAGTTGCCAGTTGCCAGTTCTGATGAACTTGGCTCTGCCATTCTCTCCTCTGTGTCAGATGCACCATCCCCACAACTTAAATCCAGGAGTTATGGCTTTGAGCGCATCCACCCTCAAGATAATAATTCCTGCAGAAAAAACTGACTTAGGTCTGCCCTAAGTGCCAGTTGTGGCCTTTCCCAGAGCCCCCCTGCCTGTGCAGTGCTCACCTGCCCCAGCTGCTCCCTGCAGGTTATTCCAGCTGCCTGCTCCCAGGGAGCTTTGAGATCACTGGCAGTGCTGTGCACACTGAGGATGATGGGGCACCTTCCCCGGTGAATTTTAATTTGGCAGCCTGTTTTGTGGCAGGATCCCTATCCCCCCCCTTCCTTCGGCACTTTAGTTTTTCCCATTGTGGACCTCAGAGTGGATTCTCTTTGGATTCTCTAGATATTCTACCTGTGTATGATACATCTCCAGTGGATTCTCTCTATAACAGGATGTTGTGGTGGCTTTCCTATGGAGTTTTTCTGGTGTTATGTGGTGTCACTGTGTGTGTTTACTCAAGAGAAGTTGATTTATATCCTTTATTTATCAATTTGTCTTCCCTTTCCAGCCACATAATAATTTAACCCGGTACTGCAAGTACAATAAATCAACACCTCTGAAAACAGGAGATGCCCAGTTGGGAGATGCTCTGGAGGGGCTGGTACTGGTTGTTTTTAATTCCTCAGGGCTGGGTGCTGCAGGATTTGGTGTGAACGTGGGAAGCTGTGCCAGACTTTGGTCCCAGTTTGTGATATTAAAGTGGGTCACTGTCAGAGAAGGTAAAGACTAATTGGAAAAGTTTTTGGGTGTTAAAAGAATGTAATATGAAGTTGGGAGAACTTCCATCCCTGCTCTTCTCTGGCACAAGTGAGGCAGGAGCCAGACAGCTCCTGGGCTCCATTTCCGTTCCTGGGTGCCAGAATTATGCTGGAAAGCAATTTACCTCTGGTATAACCTCACACAGGAGAATTACAGAAAGTTGTCAGGGAGAGAAAGTGCTGCTGAATTCCTCTGTTGTTCCTGCCATAAAGCATCTCACACATAATACCTCATTCCTTCCCCCCACTCCAGCTCCCAGAGGCTCCCTGTTCTCCAGGGAAACAGGATGCAACTTTATGGGCAGGTAGGACTGAGACAATCAGCAGAAGCTCCAGGGGTGCATGGTGGGTCATCTCTCACTGTCAGGAACTCCTGATGGGATTCAGGAATCCTGGCTGGCCAATCCACTGACCCTGAGTGGGTAATTACATTTCTCCAGAAATGCTTTTCCCCCCTTGTAAAGTGGGGAGGATAATGATGATTTGCCCCATAAAGTGCCTCAGTCTCTGTCCCACAGTGATGTGGAGGCTGGAGAGAATTCCCACGCCTCCATCCATGGGCAGGGGTGGGTTCCTCAGCAGAGGCAGAGCCAAGGATGGTGGCAGCTGAACTTTGAGGGAGGACACATCTCCTCAGCCCACCCGTCAGGCAGGGACAGAGGCAGGTGGTCAGTGAGCTGGATGTGCCGGGATGGGAAACCAGAGGGCTCTGAGGACACAACAGGCTGGAATTGTGTGCAGAGGGAAAGGAGCACCCAGGGAGGGGGATTCATGTGCCATGTGAGCCCTGCCCATGCTCGAAAGGAGCATCAGATGCCAGTGGGCTACAGCATGTGTTCCTTTTTTTATTTTTTTCCCTTTCCTTTCTTCCCCCCTTTCCCAAACCCTGCTGCCTGGTAACGGCAGTATTTTTGGGACTGATTCTTTTTGCTAATTGCTAACCAGAAATAGCACCTAACTTTGGCAGAGCTTTCAGGAGAAGAAGAATGAAGGCTTTTTTGGAGGGGAGAAAATTCAAATATGCATAAAACTTGCATAAAAACCTGTTTTATTCATCTTTCTGAAAATTCGCTGCTCAGACATGTGCAGAAGGAATGTGATTTTGACAACTGGGAGAAGGTCCAGAAAAGCTGGACTGCTTTAATGAGGTTAAAGTTCCAGCAATCCTCTTTTGAGCTCTAAACACAAAATGTGCCTGGAGCCAGAGCCTCTGCAGGACTTTGTGGTCACTTGGAAGCTCCCAGGGCTGGTTTGTGTCCTGCTGGGAACACGGTGCTGTGATGGAGAATGAAATGAGGGAGCACAAGAGCGTGGGAGGTGTGGGATCTCTCCCCTCCCGAAGAACTGCTGGGCAGCAGGACTTGGGACGAAGGAGGCTGAAGACACCTTGGCATGTCCCAGTGGGCTCCTTTCATCCAGCAGCTCCAAGGGGTGACTCAGGAAAAGGGAAATCTGTGATTTCTGTGGTTTCTGCAGCTGCTGCAGGTCCATCAGTTCTTCTGGAATTTGGGATGTTCCCAGGCTCTGTGCCCTGGCTTACAGCATGTCATGGTTTGTGATGAAACACTGAACACTGAGGAGAGGGTGTCCCTGTGCAAGGAAAGGGTCAGGAGAAATTCCTCCCTGAGGGTGGGGAGGGCTGGGATGGAATTCCCAGAGAAGCTGGGGCTGCCCCGGGATCCCTGGAAGTGCCCGAGGCCAGGCTGGAGCCACCTGGGCTATGGAAGGTGTCCCTGCCATGGCAGGGCTGGCACTGATGGGCGTTGGGGTCTTTTCCAGCCCAAACCATTCTGGGATTCTGTAAACTGTTGACCTGCACCTGTTTCTTTCTGGTTTTGTGTGAAAAGCAAAAGCAGTGGCTCTTCAGGGACCAAATCCCAGATGTGTTGCTGGCACTGCTCCCATGAGGAACCTCATGGACTCCAGGAGTTAAATGAGCTGCATCATTAAGCTTTTAATGCTTTTACCCCTCTGTGATAACACCAATCCTTCCAGGCCAGGACAAGCCATGGCAGTGGGGGTGCAGGAGACCTGGGATGCTGGAGGTGGACACAGCAGCACCTGTTGTTGGGAAGCTCATGGAAATGTATGCAATTAAATATCCAGGCTGGGAGGCTTTTATGTGAGCCCATCACTCAGTAGGGAATGCTATAATTATTTTGTACTGGAGGGTGATATAATATATATCCATTTTTATTTTTTCTGACTCACATATTTTTTATGGCAACTGCAGAAAAAGAAACCAGATAATGTACATAAAGGGGAAGCTGGAAATGAAGCAGCTTGGAGCTACAGCATCTGAAAATGTACATTTAAAGTAAAACTAAGGAAGAAAAGGGATAAATGGAGATCTTTTTTTGTGCAACATTGTGCCTGAGAACAAATCAAAAGACCACAGAACTTTCTGGTCCAAGGGCCCCCTAATTAATGTCAGGTAGCACAATTCAGCTCTGCAGCCTTTTCTCATGTTAATTTCTTTTTTAAGTACTTTTCTCGTTTCTGGATGGATTTTGCAAGGAAATGGATCATCCTGAGTCCATCTCTCAGTTTTCCAGGGGCCTCTTGGCAGCTGTTTGGATGGTGCTGCCCCCCAGGGTGGGGTTGCAGGTCTGAGCTCCTCAGTTCAGCATCCCTGCCTTGTGCATTCGACTCCCTCTGTGGGGCTGGGAGCCCTTACAGTGGAGAAAAGCACTTTGTGCTGGGCCTTCAGTGAGACTCACCCCAAAATGTGGTGAGAAGCTCATTGCTCAATGCTGTGGCTCCTGCTGGAATCTCCCAACCCCGTGGAATTTCCAGATGTACCTCAGTGTGTCAGTCAGAGGGTTCCAGGGTGTCAGGACAGATTTTTGGGGTGCTTTGCTGCTTGTGCCAAAGGGAAAATGAGCTGAGCCTGTAGTGTGTGGATGTCCCTCCCCAAGCTCTCCCTGTGCTGGGCCAGAGGTTGCTCAGCTGGAATTCCAGAGGTTGCTCAGCTGGAATTCCAGAGGTTGCTCAGCTGGAATTCCAGAGCTGTCAGGCTCGCTGGGTAGCAGGGGGTAAACGTTTGTTGTGCTCAGCTGCTGCTGAGGGCTGTGCAGAAGGGATGCAATTGTTTATGGTAAATTTGCCCCTTTTAATGAGGACACACTCCTAATGAGACAGCGTTTTGGAGAAGGGTTCATTAGTCATTTCCTACTCCTGTCAAGCTCGGATTGAGCCGGAGTGGCTGGCGTGGCAGAAATGTTCTTGTGCCTCAGCTGGGACATCTTGGGAGACTCTGGGACAGGGGGGGAAGGGAAAATGGAACCTGATTTCACCTTGCTGTGAGTATTTGTGCATAGCAAACTAATGTATGAGTGGAATGCAGGCAGTGATATGTGCTCTCGTCTTCCACCCAGGCAGTCGTGGGGTGAAGGAGGAGGGGAGGATTCTCCTCATCCCTCACCCCTGGAAGTGCCCAAGGCCAGGTTGGAGCAACCTGGGCTAGTGGAAGGTGTCCCTGCCCATGGCAGGGGGTGGCCCTGGGTGAACTTTAGGGTTCCTTCCACCCCAAACCACCAGTGATTCCATGCATGTGGCCTTGTATAAACTGCTTTCCCTTCTCTCTGTCCTCGATATTTCTGCAGCCATGACAATGGTACTGACAGCAGCTTCCCAAAGAGTCTGGATTAGCAGGTGGTTTGTGGTGGTGAGCACAGCAACAGAGCTGAGAGGAGCAGTGGGGACTCAGAGCCCCATCCTCCACCCAGGAATGAGCAGAATGATTCACAGGCCCATCTGCTCCTTCCCTGGGAGCTTGAACTGTAGGTACAGGTCTTATTACCCCAGTTTATTGCTTTAATAAGATGACAAGTTTAATGAATGCAGCGACATCAGTAGTGTGAGTGTGTGAGTGTGAGCTCAGGTTGCAGTGTCAGCTGCTGGGTCAGGCAGGGCTTGGACTGGGCACAGGGAGAGCAGGAGCTTTGCTGACCTTTCCATCCCAGCCAGGTCCCTGGGCTCTGGGGCAGGACCTGTGCCTGATCCCTCCCCTGGATGCAAAGCCCTGCAGCCCCCATTTCCTGGAGAGCTGCTGTGTTTGCCAGGTCATTTGGCACCCTCTGTCACTGAGGGGGGGCGTGCACAACACTAATTGTGTTTGCAGGGGTTTTCCAAAGTGCTGCAGGGGTGACCGAGATCACAGAGTAATTGTCAGTGTAATCCCTCTCCTCTCTGTTGGGTTGTTGAGGGAAATCTTACATTTACTCTTCACTGCAGTCAAATATTGGACTCTGTCTGGCATCCCCAGCCATCTGGCCTGCAATAAATCTTGCCAACATGGTTCTCCATCATGCAATTCTGATTATTATTCAACCCTTTATGATGAGGCCTCAGCAAATAACTTCCAGCAGGTTCAAATCTCAAGGGAAGGTTAAGTACAGTATCAAAAGAATGTCAGGTGTGATCCTCAGAAAGATAAACAGAACAAAGATACTTCACCCAGCAATAATTTAATCTTCCTTGATTGCTGATTGATTCCATGGACATCACTGGGAACGTGACACATTCGCAGCACCTCAGCCTCTCATCAGTCACTTTAATTTGCACTCTCCTATATTTCAAATATGTTCTCAAGGTGACTCCACAGAATTTTTTTTCCTTTTCCTCTTTAGAAATTAGAACTAGAGGAGTGATGGGAGGATGAAATGCAGAAAGTGCTAAACAGACTAGGATTTCTTCTTTAAAGCCATAATAGAAAAATGTTATTAGTGTAAAAATGAAACGCTCTACGTTGGCAGTTTTGCTGGCAGAGGGAGGAAAAGCTTCGGGGGGTGAAGATTCTTTGCAAGGTATTAGTGTCACATAATCAGCTTCTCCAAGGAGACAGCAATACAACAGTAGTCACAGCACCTTTCTGCTGGGGAGTTCAAAGTGCTTCTCACACAGAAAAGTTTTGGGAAGTCTTTTGAAGGACCAAGATTTCTTTTGGGAATCCTGAGCTTGGAGGTGCCAGCTGAGGGAAGTTCCTCCCCTTCCTTCACCCAGAGCAAAGGCTGAGCCTGCTGAGAAGTTTGAGGTGCAATATTCCAAAACTGAGATTTCCTCTGCTTATTATCTGGGGGGTGTGTGGGAGGAACATCCAGAGAACCCAAACAGATTTTGGAAACCAGCTGTGTTTTTTGCTGGCGAAACAAGGCGTGTGTGTTCTCAGGGTTTGCAATTACAAGCACTAAGGAAATCCAGTGGATGGGGTAAGAGAAGGGGGAGCTTTGCACCCAGCTCTGGCTTCCTCTGAGTCTTCTTAGATTAAAACTCTCGTGAGAAAAAAGGTCTCCTGTGTTAAAAGCTTGCCTTGTGATACATGAGCTTGTTCTAGACATTAGTATTATTTATAAATAGTAAACGAAAATTACATTTTCTACAGTTTGTATTTGTTTCAATGAATGTTCCTTTTCCTCCCTGTATTACAAGAACAAGGAAATAGTAATATCTGATTTATATGGGTAATGATACATTTGTCAGAGCCTGGATTTCCCAACAGTGCCAATGAATAATGCCATCCTTTATTAATTACTCCTTAAAAATGCAGATGATTTTCAAGATGCCTCATTGACTTTTGGTATTAGATTCCTTTGCTGATTTTCCCGTGGAAGTTTGAACAGTGTTGATCATTTTGGGGGTATTTGACAGCCTGAGAAACTCACTGGGAAGCAGAAAAAGGAGCAAGAGGGGTGTGGTGGAGCTTTAAAAGCCTGCATAGAGTGTGGCAGAGAAGTGTCTGGAGGGGCTTCTGTAACTCTGAGTGCACTGAACAGTCGGATTTTTAGCCCAGACCCCCACGAAGTCACTGCCAAAACCCAATCCTGTGAGCAAAGCATAAAACGGGACTCAGAACGTGCTTTTATAGGCATTAGAGAAGTGCTGTTCTGAGTAGCAGTAATTGAATAAACTGAATTATTTCTGGGGAAGAACCTGTATTTAACTGGTCTCACCTCACACAAAAGATTTTGCCTCCCTACCCACGTGTCTCTTTAGCTCACAGTTCTCACCCTGGGAAGGCTTTAGTGCAAAATAATTCAGTGGCTCAATAATAGATGGAAAACAAGCAAAGCAAGACAATAATTACCACAATGAAGAGGCCGTAAGAAACCTGAGTGGTGAATAACAACAAAGTAGTTGAGGCTGAATCTGAGCAGTTTCCTTTAAAATTCTATTTGAAACTTGGGTGTAAGGCATGAGTTTTCCACCTGAAACTAATGAAACATTCCCATGGCAGCAGAATGCCCTGGGAATGTTGCCTCTGGAGTCTGGAATTACACTGAAAGCTGGTAGAGAACCAGCTGGGAGAATGATCTAAGGGCTTTAAATTCCCTCTTCTTGTTAATGTTGTCAGAAGGCTCATGGAGGAAATCCAGCTCACTCAAGCTTTCCCTTGAGGATTTACAAACTCCAATACACAACGAGAGGATCTTGGAGGAGCCTGGGGACACACTGAGGAACAGGGAAGGAAGGGAAGAAGAATTAAACCTTTGATGGTTTATCATTTATTCCATCACTTCTGAGCTGCTGGTGAGATGGACAGGGCTGTGTCTGAGCTTAGTGCTGGTTCACAACCAGTAGATGGAGCTTGGCACAGAGTTTGCGGGTTCCCCTCAATTGTGAGACTTCTTAAAGCACAATTTAAATAGACAAAAGTACGTTAAGTAGAAGGAGCTGTCAAAAAGAGAATATTGCTTGTCTGACCAGCATCTTTATTTGCTTAGGGTGAAATGATCTTATTCTGAGAGGCAATTCAGGAGCTTCCATCCACATGTGCTGGTGGAAATGTTCAACAGCTTTTAGGGCTGTTTTGGGGCAGGAAATCCCCCAGGGAATGAGAATTGCTGAGCTTTGCCAGGAGCTGCTAAGCCAGGTGGGAGCAGGGGGCAGATCTGCAGAGAGCATTCCCCATGGTTTGATCCATTCCCCATGGTTTGATCCTTTCGCCACCCCGTTGAAGCCAGGAAGAAGCTCCCCCGTTGCTCTGCTTATTGAATTGCTTTTTGCTTGAATGGCCAGTGAATTCTGCTGTTTATAATGCTTTATAGAGAGGAATTAGGGGAGCCAATGCATGTAACTTTTCTGGACTGAATTCCATCAGGGAGTTTTCTGGGATGTGATTTGCCCAACGTGGCTGCTGTGACTGGAAACCCATTGGATATTGCGGCCCTTCTCCTGAGCATCCCCTTCCAGGGGACTCACTCATTTATTCCAAGTGGGTGACAGTGATGTACCCCTGGATTTTACACTATTTTAGGCTGCAGCACAGATTTTCCAGCTCAGTTACAGATGGGAATTGGGGTGTCTTGTTTCTGCTTCAACCAACCCAGTGCTAATTTTGGCCCCAATTCCAGTTAGTTGCTGGTTTCTGGCTGGATCTGGGCTGTGGGAATACGACCAACACTAGGGATAGAAGAGCTGTTCCTTTCAGGAGAAATGCAGTTCCTTCTCGTAGATACAAAATCCATGTTTGTCCTGGTGCAGGGAACTGAAATAGTCAGGGGAGGATAATGTAAAATAGATGCAATTTTGCAAAGTCTTGAAAGGGAGAAGCAGAAGGAAAGAAAAAGCTGAGCTTTAAAGAGCCAAACAGAAAGGGGAGATAATTTTTAGTCATTATGCACCAGATTTTCCAAAGAGAAAAGTGTCTTCTGGGTGATGACTCCTGAAAGCAAAGGAGACTTGAGTATTTTAAATCTTATAATTCCACTTTGGATTTTCAAAGGAGTTCAGTATGTGGAATGTTGATTAGAGCCTATCAGAGAATGAAAGGGGGTGGGAAGAAAAGGAAATTATTTTTTCTCTGCTGAAAGTTTTGATGAAAATTAAAAGCATTTTGCTTTTAGATTTGATTTGCTGGAATTCAGGAAACACAGGAAGGAGCAGGCTTTTTTAGGAAGAGGAATAATGCTGGACAAGTAGGATAGAAATCCCCACAGGTTTTGAAGAGCAGAGAGAGTCCATCACATCGGTAAACATTTGCTCCCTGAGTGCTCAGGTACCAACATGATGCCCTTGTCTGACCTTGGAGCACGAGGACCTTTCCAAACAGTGCTTTTCATTTAGTTCAGCCCTGAAATATGGAACCCCTGGCACTTCTGGGTCTGGGATCCAGTTTCACACACTGTATAATAACTGGGGGTTATTTTTTCTTCGGGTGCCAGGATGAATAAAGCGAGAGCCAAGCTTTAGAACTTGGATTATACTACATATTCTTTTCTCTCTATCTGTTCTTTCATTTCTGTCATCTCCCAGCCAGCAGCCAATGGCAAGGGATGGGCAGCCCTGGGCTGTGGGATAGAACCCCCCCAGGCTGCACAATTCATGGACCCACAGAGATTTCCTGGCTCCATCCTCTCTCCCAGGAACATCTTCCAGAGAGAGGTAATTACCTGAGTTCTGAAAGCAATGTGCCCTCAGCAAATAGATCCTGATATTCTCCTTCCCCTTCTCCTTTTTGCTGTAACTATCTCTAATTTGGAAGCCAATTTATTTTTCTGTGAGCCTGGAATGCCTTCCCTGTTTGTCTTGGATCATGCCAGAATTCCAACGGGCATTGCTGACAAGCGTTTAACTGTGTCATTCAGTGCCCAGAACCTTCCACAACCACGTGGTTGTGTCATGACTGTGTCCCACACAGCAAAATACAGGCAGGAGACATCAGGTGGTCATTTCTGACTGGAGTTTCTTGATCCATGTGAGCAGCTTCCAGGGCAGCTGAACTGCTGCACTTGCAGCCTTTCAGCCCAGTAGTGGACAGGCAGAAAAGCCAATTACAGGCAAGTGGGTTTGGTGGATTGTTTCCATTCTTTTGCAGAATGTTCACATTGTTCATTGAGTGTTGTGGCCTTGAGGTTTGTCAGCTTGATCTCATGGAATGGTTTGGGTTGGAAGGGACCTGAAAGATCATCTGGTTCCAACGCCCAAGTCCTGAAGATTGTCACATTAGTCTTTGTAAGTGTTTTTATGCTCAAGGACAGACTCAGGACTGACATGTCACATTTTGCTCCCTAGAAAAATGACCAGACCGGCACTTGGCACACGTTGAATTCCAGGATGGGTCTCTGCAAGCTAAAAAAGCAGGTCCAATTCTTAAAAGCGTCTGTGAGCAAACTGGCAAGGAAGGTACAAATGCACTCTCAGTCCATATGTCTTTTGCTGTAAGTGTGGAACAGTGTTTATTTTCCAGAAGCACTTCTGTGCAAGGACAGATTCATCTTTTAGGCTTGCAAATGAAATAACTGAAAATCAGGAGATTCTGTGGAATCTGTCCCAGAGGAGCCAAAGACTCACCAGGAGCTCCTGGAGGCACAGCCTTTGGAAGAGGATGTCACTCTGCCTGTGCCCAGCCTGGGGAAGGGAAGCTCCAGGGAGACCTCAGAGCCCCTTGCAGTGCCTAAAGGGGCTCCAGGAGGGCTGGACAAGGGGGAATGACTTCCCACTGCCGGAGGGTGGGGTGACATGGAATATTGGAAAGGAATTCCTCCTTGTGAGGGGCTGGGATGGAATCCCAGAGAAGCTGTGGATCCCTGGAAATGTCCAAGGCCAGGGTGGGGCAACCTGGGCTAGTGGAAGGTGTGGAAGGGTGGAACTGGATGGTGTTTAAGCTCTCTTCAAACCCAAACCATTCTGAGGTTCTGGGAATTCCCCAAAGGGGGAAACCTCTGTCCCCCATCTCCAGCCTTCCTGAGCCGTGTGCCCGCCTTGCCTGGCCCCCTGCTCTTTGCTCCTGGCTTTATTTCCCCTGCAGCCATTAGAAAAGCTGAAAGAAATAAAACTTGTCCTCTTTGCCCTCTGTTTAGCAGCGTGCCTGGAGCACAAGAGTCATTGAGCATAATGTTCATCCAGTAAATACCAGTGAAAAGGATACTATTCATTTGCAGTTCTATTAGTGGAAGCCACAGTTAACAATTCAAATCTAGGGAGAAAGATAATTGCAGGAGCTGATTGCCAGCCATCCTCCCATGTTGACTCACAGGGCAAAACGAGCGAGAGTGAGAAAGAGAAGCTAAAATTATAGTACAAGTCTCTGAGGAATATTAATGTAATAGTTTTAACATGATCCTGCTCACATTTTATCAAGTAATGTTAATAGCAAGGAGAGCACAACTCTGGTAATTTTTGCAATATTACTTTTTCTTTGGAATAATTGTGACTTGACGCTCACTTTGCAAACTAATGAAAGTTTTACAGTTCTCAGTGTTTTTGTAATTTTCGTTATCTAGGTGAAGATTATGCCTTGGGGCTGAGAAAGTGCATTCTGGAATTTGAATCTTGTTTTTTGAAATATTGATGTGCAGATCCTGTACAGGGAGGGATCTTTTTTGGGGGAACACGTTGGTATGAAATCTCTGGCATTGCTTTGAGCAGCTCATTAGCCATGCAGAGTGGGTTCATTTTGGCTTAATGCAAATGGGAAATTGTCATTATAGCCCCAGTCAGGATTCTGGGCCCTCGTGTGCCTGGAACTGCCCTTGCTTTGTTCCAAACACAGAACCCCTTCCCTGGAGAGCCAGTGTGTGCTCACTGGGTTGCTGGAAGCAGATGAAACACATGAGGAGGTAACAAGAGAACCAGCAGAGCTTGGCTAAAGAGCAGAATTCACAGTTCGGTGCCTGCACGGCCAGGAGCTGAATGGTGTGTGGGCACTGAAGTGAAGGCAAGTCTCAGCTTTCTGTGAGGCACGACCCACATGGCCTGGGCACTGATACATTCCATGTGCCCTGGGCACTGATATATTCCATGTGCCCTGGGCACTGATATATCCTGTGTGCCCTGGGCACGGATATATTCCATGTACCCTGGGCACTGATATATCCTGTGTGCCCTGGGCACTGTTAATATTCAGGCTGTGCTGGGGCAGGACAGAGCCAAGACACAAATCCTGTGAGCTCCTGCAGCAAAGGGACCCATTGAGGGACTGAGCCACTTCCCTTTGCCTCAGGGGCAGGTTGTGTATAACTCTTGATTTCCAGCCAGATTTCACCAATGGCTTCATAATTGAGCTGGTTTTGGTTTAAAGCCTGGATTGGAGCTTGGGGTAGTTTGACCGAATTTGGAATTTTTCCCTCAAATGCACAAAGGGACCAGTTTGCTCTGGTGGTTAACACGGATAACCTCTAGATAATAACTGAATTATCCTGACTCTTTGTGCCAGTCTGGCTTTTCATGTTTCTGGGGATATCTTTCTGCACTTGATTTTAGAAGTCTCTTTTGCCTTCTCAGGATGTGTGTGTACAGGACAAACTGGTCACTCTTTCTTTTTTTAATGGAATAAATAGATTGAGCACTTACAGTCTCTTCCTGAAGGACGTTTTCTCAAGCCCACCAGTCATTTTTGGCTGTCTGGATGTACTGTCCCAATTTCCCAATTCAAAACTGTTGCCATGTAATTCCCCTCCACTTGGTATGTGTTTTTGCTACGTGTTCCAGGGTCCCACTGCTGTGTGTGTGGGCCAAGGGTTCCAGCACAGGGATAGTCCTGCCTTGCAGTGCAGCAAGGGCCCCAAAGCAGCCCCATGATCTGGGTATTTGCAGCAGAGAATCAAGACAGGCATTGATTCCAAATGTCCTCCCGACATGCAAGGGTGTTTGTTTTCGTGGGAGGATGAGTCAATGGGGTCACTGATGTGCAGAACTGTTAGGAAGGGGAAAAGCAGAAAACAAAGAGTGGCCAAATGTCTGAATGCAGAAAGGGCTTTGTTCCTGAGTGGTAACAACTTCAGACCTGCGCTGGCCCCAGTGGCCCCAGTTTATTCTCACACGAGGCCCGGTTTTTAGGCAAGCTAAATAATACTCCTTCCAAACTCCTGCAGTTCTCTGTGAGCACCTCGTGAGCCCAGCTTTGGGCTCTTAACCTTGTGCCCTTTCCTTCTCTCTGCTGTTCCTTCCCCAGTCCATGGTGAAATTCAGTCACCCCATTTATAGGGCTTTATAGACTTAATTTGTTTGGAATGGCAAATTCCACTGTGGGGAGAGTGATGGTCACCAAGTAAGTTACTTAACATGCACAAACAGTCCCCAAAGGTTTTGCTTTGAGTCAGGTTTATGCTTAAATACCTTGCAGAGTGAGGCAGGTAGGTCAGACAGATGCTGGGGAAAGGCACCTTTTGGGATTCTTTGTGTTCATTCAGGTGAAAAGAAACATTTTACAGGGCAAGTGGGGAAAGCCCGAGGGTCCTGTCAGGGTTCAGGAGGTTTATCAGTGTTGGTTAAGTTTTACTGTTCATTGCTCTAATCCACAGTTCTCCAGGCAGAGAAATGGAAATGGAGGGTAGATGGAGCCAGTGGAGGTGGCCAGAGGTGATGTGCTGTCCCCAGGGACAGGGATGAAAGGCCAAAGTCAGGAAAGGCCCCCCCTGGGGCATCACAATGCCAGAGTTGGGCATTCACCACCCTTCTCTATCAACAGCTGAGCACAGGACCCATTCCTGCCCCAGCCCTGAGGGTTTCTCCTCTCTTCATCTTGCCATGGAAACAGCGAAATCAGTGACATTCAGCAACATTCAGGAATGCGCCAGTAGTTTTATTTTTCTAAGTTGAGATGCTTTTAAATCATAACCTCCCCATGGCATGAGTGTCATTTTTATGCAGCACTTGGCAGAAACCAGGGGAGACCAGGATTTCACAGGGGGTCCCAGAGGTCTGGAACCTGGTTTTCAGCTCAACCTGCTTCTGTCTTGCCATCCAGAGGGAATGAGACTGTGGAGATCTCAGTGATGAGTTGGCCCTTTGGGTGCTTTGCATTTAAGACACTGAATTTGCCCCAAAGTTGGATCCCTCATAATTTCAGGGAGGTGATAATTTTGCAGAGAATTTCAATAGTTATGGTAATTTGGGGCCAGGAGTGCAGAATTCTGCCCCAAACTCAAAAAGCAGGTGTTCAGCAGTGGAGCATCTCCTTGTTTTGATGTGCTTCCATCACTGAGTGAGGACTCTGTAGCCAGGACAAGAACCCTAAGGAAGAACAGTACCTAAATCTGAGAACAAAAGGGAGAAAGGGATTTATGGGAGAGAAGTTTGCAGAGGATACTTTGAAAATAACCAATTCGGCTGCAAGAAAAAATAAAAGAGTGTGGGGAAGGGGGTGGGATCCCCGTCCAGAGCTGCTTTGTGCAGTCAGAGGCAAGACAAGGGCCTTCATGCTCAAGAGCTTAATCAGAGTCAAGTACAATGTTGGAACAAATGGTGATAAAATCCTGGCTCTTGAAACTGGGCCAAAGGAAGACAGAGGAGCCTGATGTTTTCCATAATTGATTTCAAGGCTCAGATGGGGAATGCTGTGTATTATAGAAACATCAATTGTTCTGTTTCCTTAATAATTCAGCCTGGCTCTTTCTTTGATAATGATGTGGAAACAACCCTGGGTAAACACAGGGTAGAGGAGACTGCGAGTCCTTGGCATCAGCAGCAGCTCAGAAAGGTGGCACTTTCTGCAGGAGTGTGGGGAGTAAATAAAAGAAAATACATGGATTTGGAGGCCATTATTTGGTAATTTGTATGCTGATGGTTTCTCAATTGCTTTATTGCTGCCTGGGACTGCAGGAGACACACTCAGGGATTTCAGGTTCCAGCTGGATCTTGCCAATAATACCTGCCCTTTTTGGTGGTTCACAAAGGAGAGCAGAACTGTTATCCTCGCTTTACAAAAGGGGAAATTGAGCCATATATTGGTTTGTGGACTGATTTTAGCCATGGACAAATGTCACTCCCTTGGTCAAATAAATATCTACTACTAATTTGTGCAGATGCTTTAATTTGTCTCTTAAAAGTAGCACAACAAGGCCTGTTTTCCCCATAAAATGGTGAATTCAGAAAACATCCTAACAATGTGTAAGCAAGTGATACCAAGGACATTGTTCATTGAAACATGTTGGCACCAGAAGTTGAATATTTCAAATAGCCACAAATGTGTATCAAATACACAAATTCAAATACTTACACATGTTTTAGAGGGGTATTTATTAAAGACAGGTTTCAGGCCTAAATCTTTAGCCCCATTGTCTCTGTAATTCAGGAACAGCTCCATCCATGGCATGACAGTGTCAAAAAGGACGTCAAAAGAATGTAATGGTGATAAATATCCCCAGAGTTCAGGATGGGTGTGAAATCAGGTGTCTCATTTCTGGCAGAGCTGGAACTTTTAGGATGTGAAATCACTGATTTTAGGAACACTTCTTGAAGCAAAGTTCAGAATTTGAAGTTTGGGGTATGTCAGTTGTTTGTGGTTTTTTCCTGTTGGTTTTTTTTTTTTTTTCAATAAAACAAAACAACTCTGAGAAATAAAATAATAAAAAAAACCTCTTTGGTTTTTGCCAGACAGCATTGCAGGGTATGAAACCCATCCATATTAAATACATATATGGACAAGAGTCTAATTGCCCCAGATTTTCCAATAAATTATTTCACCCAAGAATCCTTTGGATATTCCACTGTGCAGCCCAGCTCAATATTGAGCTGCTGGTTGCCATAGCTGCAAGCTCTGGAAAATGCACTTTTCTCCAAGATTTATAAACAGAGATTGCAATGTTTTAGCTCTGTGTAGCAACACACAATATCCAGTGTCCCCGAGCTGGATATAAATCCAAACCCTGGGGAGCCATTCCGGCCACATTTGAGCCCCACAGTCTGTGCAGCACAAGAGCAGCATCCCCTGAGCTGCCCATTAATGCACCCTGTGCTGTCCCCTCACCAGAGCCACGTCACAGGGACACTTCTGGGAGCAGAAGGAGCAGCTCCATCATTTGAAACCTCAGGGATTACATTGTTTTGCTCGGGAAGTGGCCAGGACACACCCAGCTCAATTTCCAGTGGGGTTTGGGAGGGATTTTTGGTGAGTTTTTAGTGTTTTTTGCATCTTCCCCCATCCAGCAGCTCTGCACTGCTTGTGTTACCCTCGTCTCAGCTAGATAGCCTCAATTAGTTGAGTTTTGTTTAGTTTAGTTAGTTTAGCCTCAGTTTTCGTTAGATGGCCTCAACTGGTTTAATTTAGTTTCGTTTAGCCTCAATTTTAATTGAGATGCACTGGAGAAATCCCTGTCAGGGAGATTTGATTTAGCAATGCCATTACCAGGCTTTGAGGCTCAGGGTGACAGAGTTTCAGAAGGCAAAGCCTGATGCTTGTATTTATCTCAACTACAGCTTGATTTATTTAGACTTAAACTTGGTTCCTCTTCACTCTTTTGTTTTGTTTTGGGGAAAGCTTGGGCAAAACGGTGTGTGCATTTCCCAGGAGGTGGGGCTTTTTCATTTGACTCTTCCCTGGCTTCTGATTTTGCTTGTTGAGGATTAGTTTGTGTTTGTAATAAATAGTCAGCAGATTAAGTGGGTGACACGGTTACTCCTGGCATTGAGCTCCAGGATTTGGGGTGGGGGGCAGAGTAACCTCAATCAGCACAGAGATGACAAACGAAGAGCCAGTGTTAGCAAACAGAACTCTGAGTGTGTGTGTGGCAGCTCTCGTTGAAATTCTGATGCAAATGTGATGTTAGAATCCAGTGTAGCATTATTTAGGTAAAGAAACAGAGCTGGATTTCATCTGCACAGGAGGGTTAGGGTGGTGGTTCTTGGTCCTTTCCAAACTCCTGTGTGCCCAGCTCGTGTCGTGTCCCCGTTTGCAGGGAGAGCCCTCCAGGCTCCAGCTCTTCTCAGCTGCCCAGAGCTGCCTTTCACATCCTGGGCAGGACATTTGCACCAGGGGCTGGCAGTCCCTGAACTGCCAGAACAAAGAACTGGCAAAACTCAGGAAAGCTGCAGAATAAAGGAATTTCCTTCTGTAAACATGAGATATTGCAAGATCCAAAGAGCAGAACATTTCAGCCTGGGAGGACTCTGTGACAAATGTCCAGATGAGGCTCTGGGGCAGCTTTTGTCCAGACATTGATGAGTTTGAGCCATATCCTCAGAGCTGGAGAAGAATCTTTCAAAAGCATATTTGAACAAAATAATAGTGTGCCTTCCAATGTATTAGTTTAATGCCAGACTTGTCATTTCTCCTCTTTGCCTGTTAGGTGAAAGCTGTTTGTGTTATCCGGTGGGTACTCAAGTGGCTGCAGAGGAAGGTAAAGCAGCAATCTTTAATATCCATCAATTGGGGTGTCTCTCTGACTGTAAACCTGCATTAAACTGCACAGAAAGGAGCTGCTTTCATTAGTCTGTCATATGTTCAAGAACTGTGTTGCTGATTCATCAGTGTAATTACAGTGTTCCTGTAGTCTTCTGTATGGCAGGGAGAGAACAGGGAGCAGAGCTGCTCTGGGAAATGCAGGCTGGGGTCTTCTCCAAGCCAGAGTAGACAAGGTCACTCAGCACCAACAGATTAAGGCCCCAAAGTGCAATTCTTACCTGTATTTTCATTCTGCCAGCTTTCCTGGCAGTCTGCAGGTTACCTGGAGCTGTGTTTACGTTCTGGGAGTACCAGGGAGTGGAGGGAGGTGATGCAAAGACTACTGAGTTTATCTTCTAAGGCAAGTTTGCTGGTGAAACTTTCATCTCAGGTCCACGTGGCTTCAGAGCAGCTTCAGGACCTGAAAACTTCCCTCCCCATCCCTTAGTTATTTAATGTGTGTTTATCTGCACAGGAACTGAACCCCCCAAGGGTACATGTTATCTATAGGGCCTGGATTTCATTCCATGTGTAAAACAAGCCCTGATACTTTTTTTTAATTCTCCTGACTGTGCATTCTGTAGCTAATTATCCCCTGCAGGTGGGATGAATTCCATCTCCACCCCTTCCCATGATAGCTATGACTTCACCCTTTATCCTTAACTACTTGTGTTTAGTGGCACATCCACATTTTCTCCCCTCTTTTTGCATTAAGATGCTAAAAGGTTTCCCTTCAGCTTGTCTGAAATTAATGTTGCATTGAAAATAAATTGTCCTGTTCTCGGGGTGATTGAGGTGGCAGATCCTGTGCTGGAATTGCCACTGCCGGGAGCTGCTCTGAGCAGGAGCAACCAGCAGCAGAGCTTTGGGAATCACATCATGGAATGGTTTGGGTGGGGAGGGACCTTCAAGACCACCCGGTTCCAGCCACCTGGAGCAACCTGGTCTAGTGGAAGGAGATGGAATTGATGGAATTGGATGATCTTTAAGGTCCCTTCCAACCCAAACCACTCCATGTTCTGGCTCTGCTGCCAACCTGCACCCCAGGCAGTGGGCTCTGGTGTGTTATCCCCTGTTCCCCCACACTTCTCTTGTGCCACCTCCTCTCTGCAGGGGCAAAAGAGCACATTCTGTTATTGCAGGAGCAAATTCCACCCTGAATTGTCTGTGATCCTTGGATAGAAGGTATTGCACGTGGCAGATACGCTTCTTTAGCACTCGCTGCCTTCTCTCACTCCATACTCCCTATTAGAAGGATTAGTTTACAGGATAGTCACAGCAATAGTCAAGATTATTTAAATTGAAATGTCAATGTATTTTAATGATATGCTAAGGAATAGTCATGGAATTACGTGTTTTACATAATACAGACAATAACTTCTCTGTCAAAACCTACTGACACACCTAATTTTGACTTCTTAGCATCGCATTGAAACTCCTGATTGTCCTTTGAGCTGCAGGCTTTGAACCCTTCTTGAGAACAATGTGTAAGGCAGAACCAAGTCACTCAGCATCAAACCTGGACCTGGGGGCTCATTGGCCATGTTTACATGCCATTACCAGTGGGGTTTAGTGTTCAGCCAGACGACATTTGGTTGTGTCCCATTCCTCTGTGACTGTTTCTGGTGTTAAAACAGCTGAAGGAAACTCCCCACGGCCAGGATTGTCTTTCCTGTCTGGTCATAAATGACTATTTGTATCACTATTTTGTATTTTCTGTGTCTTTTACTTGCAGAAAAGTGCCAGATTTGTTGAGTAGAAATGCCCAAAGGTCCATGAGACCTCACATTGCCCCCACTGATACCTGTGTGCTACTCTGGAAGGTCCTGAGCAAAACAGCCCTGTGGGTTAGACAAGAGTCTCCAGAACACTCAGCAACATCTGGTAGAACATAATTGCATTGACAAGAAATGGACATCATGAGTAATGAGCCTCTCCTAAAATCCTGCTTTCTAAGGGGCTGTGGGAACAAATAATGCTGCAAAATGTGAAGTACTGAAGGGCAGCTCTGCTGGCTTGTCCCTCATTTTTAGCCTGCTTTTACCAGAGATGCTTGACAGCTTTACAAAATGGGCCATAATCTGCACTAAAAGCTGAAACTGTGCCTTCTGCTTACCCTGGGCCAAACTGCCAGCTCTGTGTGCTATTAATTTCAGGAGGATTGCACGGGGTGTACATGCAGCAGCCCGTGGTCTCCAGAGTGCAGTGTGCTGAAGCTGAAGTGGAGCTGGAGCCTGGGCTGGAGGTCACTGGCACTACATGCCTTCATTAGCAGGAAATGCCTGTGCCAAAGGCTGGGGCAGAAGGCATTTGTTTTAAATGCTGGGTCTCAACATCAGCAATCACATAAATAATTCAAGTGTTGTGATGTCTGGATCTAAACTAGATGTTTAAACCACAGTTCAGGCATGGAATTGAGGAAGGCAGCCCTGGAATTGAGCACCTCTTTAACACAGGCCATAATATTTCTATGGCCCTGTTGAGATACTTCCCAAATTCAGAATCCTGGCATGTTCAGACACACATTGCGTAGGCAATATTTGGTCCCAAAGCCCTGGAAAGCTGAAGAGATCAGATGTTCCTGTCAGATTGTGTTCCTTGCCTGTGCTTTGCCCTCCCTGCCCAACTGGTGGGTGCTGCTGAGCTCAGCGATGGTGCTCAGCTGAAAATGTCCTTTCTTTTAGCAGGGGAAAATGTGTTGCAGATGCCCCCGTGCTGGGCTTACCTTTCTGGAATTCGTGTGTCTGTCCAAGCAGTGATTCTGCAGGTTGAAGGTGGTCCTGCCCCTGGTGCCTGTGTCTCTGAGGTAAAGGGGACAAAAATCAAACTGCTTACCCCTGCAGTGCCTTGTCAAAGCACAACTTGTGGATCTGGCTGATGACAAGCTTTTGTAACTCACTTTGAAAAAACCCTGCAGTTTCCCCAGAGCAGCAGTTCATTTTCTTGAGCATCTTTCAGCCTCAACTCTGTTTTTTCAGTGAAGGCCAAACCCAGGGTGTGCAGCCGGTGAAAAGTGTCATTTCCTGTGGCTTCCATCCTTAGCTGTTCCCTGGTGACTTCCCAGGCTCTCCGTGGGTGTGGGAGTGTGATCAGTGTGGCTGTGCCCGTATGGATTTGGTGCCAGGCAGGGGCTGCTGGAGGGGTTTGCAGCTCAGCCCTCCAGGGTTCAACCCTTCCACTGCAGGCTGGAATTGATGCTTCTGCAGGGATGTCCCTGAAGTTTGTGGTGAGGCAGCAGCTCCTGCACAGGCACTGGAGCTCTTCCTGCCTCAGGATGGACCAGGTTCTCTGGGAGGGGAACTGCTTGGAAACTGCTCCATCCATACAGCTCAAGAGAGCTGCAAGGAAATGATCAGTGTTCATATTGTAGATCTCTATCTACATAGATCTTGTAAAACGCTTTCATGAGAGGCCAAGTGTATCCAGAACCTGTTTGTGAAAATAAACATAATACTCTGAGCGTTCTACAAAGGCAAATTAGATTTGTATGAAATAGTTCAATGAACAGCATTTTGAATGGGATCCATAATGGGCTTTTTAATTAAATGAATATAGTCATTTCATAGAGGCAGTTCTCATTAGTGTGCCAATACTGAGCTGACCATTTCCTTCTAATTGCATTGTGTATTTATGTAAGAGGCTCTGCTTTAGGTTTGATTTGAACAGATTGATATGTGATTGTGTCCTGACACCTGGTGCACACAGAAGAGGTGAACTAGCTCTGCTTTCTACATGAAGCTGTTCAATAGTCAGTGAAACAAGGGAGAGCTGTTTCCTGTAGCATGTCCTCATCGCCCTGGGTACCTGTTGCAGTGTCTGTATAACTCCAGCTACTTAAATTCCTTTGCCCAGTCGAGGGAGTTTTATTAAATCCCCTTGAGTTCCTGCTCTAAAGGAGATGTGACTTATTCTCTGTTGCATGGGAGAGACTTCAAGGCACTGTGAATTTTCCACCAGAACTCAGAAAAAATAATTTTCCTCACATTTTCTGTCGTTCCCCACTTTTTTTTGTGGTAACACAGATCCATTGATCTTCCGCTTTAATGTTTTAACAGAATTATATTATTGTTTGGGAGAAGCTTGAGTTCCTTATTTCTTTTCACCCAAAGATCCCTGTGTTGTCCATTCACTGGGGTCAGGCCTACTGGAACCTGCTGCTCAAAGACCTGCTTGGAGCAAAACTCTTTCCTGAAGTTCACAGAACATTTTGGGCGTGACTTAATCCTGTTTCAGGAGGAGGGCTCTGACTCCAGACACTGAATTACCTCAGGAGCTTGTAGGGGTCTTTATCTGCTGGTTCCATCTGGACTTCTGTGCTTCTGTTGTCAGAAGTTGAACACAATCAGCCTCCAGTGGGTGAGCATTTCAAACAGTTAAAGCTCTGAAGCTTCTCTGTTGTAACGACACAGCTGCACAAGTGCTTTTATAGGAAGAGCTAAAAATGTCAAAGCACAATTTAAAAATGTTAATTAAGTTTCAATCTTTGTGGACAACATTGTTAATCGCAGTAAGTGAGTTAAACAGCAACCCTTGGGTGTTCTCACTGTCACTTCTTATTGAACAGCAGTTCATTCCCACTCTGTCACTGCAACTTCCTCTCTTCAGTCTGTCCACTGAAAAATCACTAAATGTCGGTTCTTCAGTCAGAAACTTTGTTAAACATTCAGCATCAGTTGGTAAGTTTAATCTTTGACCCTGACCCCTCTTCCACCACCAAACCAGACCAGATGTGCTGTGCTCCAGATGTGCTCCAGATGTGCTCTAGCTGGTTAGGAGGACATCCTCAAAGGGAAGAGTTGAAAAGCATGCACATCCTCCATGGCTTCATAGTCATGAAGAAAGAGTAGTTCAGATGGTGCTTCTGCTCCTGCCTGGCTCAGGTAGCAGGAGTTCAGGGGGGTCTCGTCCCTGCCGTGGTGACACCAGGAGTGGCCAGGGCTGGTTCCTCCGACTGGGAGCAGAGAAATGCACACCTTCTGCTGTTCCCTGGCTGCAGGAAAGGGAGGCTGTGATTTCTCACTGCCTTCCTCCACGTGGCTGCCCCTCTCTTTGGGAGTGTTGTCTCTTTGTAGTATCTCAGTCACCAGCAGTGATAAGAGGGGGGGAGCATGAGGGGAGAGCTCGGGGAGAGTTTGCTGCTTACCTTTTCCCTTTTGTTTCAGTCTTCCTAAGGCTTGGCCTGCACTTTCAGTACCACTCAGCATCCCCTTACACCGACTGTGGGCACACACTGAACCTGCTGCTCCTCCATCCCTTCCCATTCCCGCCGTGGTGTCTCATCCTCCCTGCCCTCCCTGCCTGGGACACCTCTTCCTTTCATCATCAGTCCCATGCTGTGCCTGCCTGTGGCTTTCCAGGCTCTTGGCCCCGAAAATGTTGCTTAATGTCATGCTGAGCTTTCCAGTGTGTTAATGAGTCTCAGATTACTCTGGATCTCTTTCTCTTTGCCCGTTCTCTCGCCTTCCATGAGCTCTGAGCTGGGCCTGGATGAGCTTTTTGACACAGACTGATGCATCCACTCAGTTTACTTACAGTGCCATTGCCTTCTAATGCTTCCCCCTTTAATTATTTCCATTTCTCTGGGCCTACATACATTATTCCTCTCAGCTGTCAAGCCCTTGCAAAGGGTTTTATCCCACGAACTGTAATAACATTTCTTTTCTTCTTTTTATTGAAGTTGCAGTGAAATCATACTTGCTTTGTTCTCCCCAAATAAAGGAGGATGCTAACAAGGCTCCCAGTGTGCACACATCTCCTGAATGCAGTTTGGGTATGTGCTTTTAAGCTGTCTGAAGGAAAAGCAGAAACTATTTTGGGGAGTGCTGCACTTGAGAAAAATAAAACCAAAACTCACCAATAAGAACAAACAACAACAAAACCCCTCACAACAATCCCCCCCCCCCTTGGATTATCCTTTATTATACATCAGGCTTTGATTCCTCTGTGTATGAAAAGGGAAGTGTGGAGCATGGCATTCCTGTTAGGAATTTTCAGCCCTCAGGAGGGCCAGAATTGCCTTTGCACAAATGTTTGCCTCTCCAAAACAATGTGTGTTTCTCTCTAACAATCCCTGTAGGAAGGGTTTAGATGCAGGAAGGCAGTGAGACCAAAGCTGGAGCACCACAGGAACCTGCTGCTTGCACGGGATGCCAGGGCCATCCAACAGGAGAACACGGAAGGGAACAGAGTGGGAAGGAGGAATGTGCCTCCAATTAAATAATTCTCCATCCCTGTGTCCTGTCCTGCTGATTCAGGAATTGCACAGCAGCCACAGACTTTCTGTGACTTCAGCACTTGATCTGTCCTGTCTTGCCTGGCCCCTCTGTAAATGTTTGTTCACCTTCTCAGCCCTTCAGGGGAGGTGCAGCAGCAGAGCCTGCAGAGCCCCTGCCCCTGCACACACGTGCCAGGCACTGCAAAGGAGCTGCTTCTGGAACCCCAGCACCCAGAGTGGCAACTGGGGCATTTCCCTGGCTGGGAAATGCTGTTGGACAAGCTGTTTCTATTCCTTTCCTTTGAGTGAAATGCAAAAGGAGAGGTGCTTACCAAGAACTCAAACTGCTGCTTTGCAAATGGCCCTGCAGTGCCCCGAAGCTGAACTGCTTGTGGTTCTGCTGTCCTGGGCAGCACCTGAATGTCTCATCCAGCCTTCTCCCGGAGAGTAAGAGGAGCTGGATCAGGAGTGCTGGTGTGCTGATCCATGGCATGGTTTCCTTGCAGTTAAGACATTATTGCTGAGGGGTTTTTTTCTCCCTGCTCTTTATTTGGTGGGGTTTTTTCCTCTTCCATTTTCCACCTCTGTGACCTCCGTGGATTTCAGTCCAGGATACTTTGCAATGTTCTCTGTCCTCAAGAGGTCAGGTGATACATCCAGCCCTGTGTTTGATTTTAGTGGGTGAAGCTGTGCAGCCTAAAATCTCTCTTCTATTCAAGTGTGCAGGGCTTGGTGCTGTGTTTTGTCCTGTGTGAGACACACACACACTAATCCAGAGTGAATCCAAGTGCTGCAGCTGAATGGAAGCTGCTGCAGGAAGGTTCCTCCTTTACCCTGTGTGCATAAAGGGCTTGTTAACCCATTTGTTGCTGGAGATTTGTGTGTCCTGTTGTAGAACTGGACTGTTGTAAAAGTAGGACACAGAATCACAGGTTCTTCTGAGTTGGGAGGGATCCCAAAGGATCACTAAGTCCAACACAGGACACCTCCAGTGTCATGTGTGACTCTCACACTTGACTTTTGGATGGCCTTTGCTTATCACTGACCTCCTGAGGCAGTCCCTGCACTGGGACCTGCAGTCATGGCTCTGTCAAGGCTACTTGTGGTGAACTCAGCGAGGGAAAGCAGAGAATCTTTATGTGAGGGAGTTGAAATTGCTCAGCATATTCATCTCCCACTCAGGGGCTGCTCCCTCCCCTGATCTACACAAATCACAGGGAGAGGGCTGAAGGAGATGGCATTAAACACCCATATTTTCCAGAGCTCTGCCAGTGCAGAGCTCAGTGACAGCAAACTGAGTGTCACCTGCACAGGGGGTAGCAGAGGAGGCAGATCTGGGGGGAGGGGGAATTAAAAGCAGGTCTCGTCAGTGGAAAGGTGTGATGCTCATCGGTGTGTTCCTCGTCCCAGGGCAGTGTCCTCGGAGTGGGTTGGTGTGTCCTGGGCATGGAGCACCAGGGGATCAGGAGAGCAGGGGAGGAGACCTGAGGGCAGTGACCTCCTGAAATCCTCTCTAAAGCACAGCTGGCACAGCTGTGTGTGTGGGTGGGGAGTAGGGACTGCTTTGCCAAGCTGGCACTTGTGTTATTCCCTCCAAGTTTCCTCCTGGGGAGGTTTTCAACTCCCACCAGTTTTTCAATCAGCTGAAGTCCTGGCTTGTGTACAGAGGGGGTTTTCCCCATCCTGAATTGCTTTCTCTGATGTGGAATCATGGAGTCATGGAATGGTTTGGGTTGGAAGGGACCTTAAAGGGCATCCAGTGCCACCCCTGCCATGGGCAGGGACACCTCCCACCAGCCCAGGTTGCTCCAACTTGGCCTTGGGCACTTCCAGGGATGGGGCAGCCACAGCTTCTCTGGGCAAGGTAATGATGCTGTGAACTGTTTAGCAGCAATAATGTTTTCTTGAAGCTCCTGAAAGCCTGGCTGTATTTTGGATGGATCCATCCTGCTGAGAGGAGCATTCTCCAGCTCTGCCTGTAATACACAATAATCTGCTGTGCAGCAGCCCCACATTATCAGTATCATTAGGGACAAAATACAACCATCAGCCCAATTTTGTGCTCTTTACAATACAGATCTTCCTAAATTGTGATTTGAAGGTCACGGGTGTTTCATGGAGAACTGGCTGTTCCCATAAGATCAGCTCCTCCTCCTTATTTCAGCAACAATACTGCATCCATAGAGCTGTATTTATCTTAGATTCTCTCTTAACATCACTACACAAGCCACTGCTCGAATGCCTGTCCTCTGATCATCCACCGGAGCAGGGCTTGAAGGATTGTGAGAGGAGAAAAGGAAGGGAATTACTCCTGCTGGTACAACAGCCAGGTCCAGCAGGGGAAACTTTCCACTAAAAACGTGCTCAGAAAAATTACTAGAAGTCCATTTCTAATCCTAGTCAAATCTTTTTTTCACTGGAACTGATTAATCATCTGGAAAAAAATTAAAATCACTAAACTACTGATAAGACTAAGAATAATGAGAATAATGTGGAAGTGTTTTGTTTATTTTGCCTGTTCTCAATTGTCCAGAAAAGCTTCTCTTTCTCCATTTCTTAATTCGTCAACTCTTCCCCTAGAAATGAAAAGAACTATGGCAAAAAAAAAGAAAAAAAAAAGCTGTTCTGGTGTTAATTACAAGTGCAACAGCTGGAAAACTGTTTGGGAGATAAAAATCACTCAAGACTTTATGATGATGTGGATCTTTGAGGTCTGGTTTTTCGGGCAGTTTTGCATAACAAACAGGAGTCTGGAACCTCAGGCTACTCCACTTGTATTTGGGAGAGGCTCCTTCCACGTTTGGGAAAAGAGTTTCCTGCTTGTAACATATTTAATCGGTTCCTTGGGAGATGATGAATTTTGAATTGGCATTATCTTTTCTCGTAGTTCTTGTTTGTTTTTCACTCCTCAGCAGAGCTGCATTTGATCTGGGATATCTCGAGATGCTTCAAGTAGAAAACCTGTTGCTGTGCTCAGCCTGTTGCGTTCAGGTGGAGCTGTCCAAGGTGCCTCGTATCTGACCTCCCCGATTTCATCCTCGGGAAGCTTTCCCGGGTCCTGAGGAATAGGGGCTATTTGTTCTTCACAACACTCGCCTTATTTCAGGGATTGTGAGCACAGATTGCAGCTTTTGAGGGTCATTAAAACTGCTGCTTAATGGCAGAAGCTTTATTTTCTACTTGGGTGTTCAGGGATGATTTGCTTGGCCTTGTTGTCTCCCATAGCAATGTTTGTACCCAGGAGGTTGGGGGAAGTTTAAATATCACCATCAAGTAACTATTAAAAAGGCAGGTTATCAAGAGATAAAGGATAGACATGATTAACTTGCTGAAAATTAAGCACAACCTTATAAGCATCAATCTGAAAGTGAGTCTGGGAGCCACATAAAATCTCACCAGCACCATCATCATCTATTTAATGTTAATGGTCCCTGCCCTGGAGAAGCTGCTCCCAGGGTCTGGTAGGGCTGTGAAGGGAGAAATGGAGCATTTGGAGCTACAGGCTGGCTGAGCCTCTCGCTGAATTATGGTCCTCCTCAGTACCCGCTACAGGGGGAAAGCAAACTGAAATTCAGTCCTGCTCGGAAAGTTTTCTGAACTTGGAGTCATTTTTAGGAGATTTATGGGAGTCCTGGTGTCAGGAGGAGAATGGGCTGCAGATTTCCGGAGGGAATGGCCAAGAGCTCGTAACAAATCTCTCTGCAGTGAGTGCCTCTGTGGCCTGGGCTGGAGGAAACGCTGCAGACAGCTCGGGGGGGCTCATTAACCATTCTGTCCCCACAGGCTGGTCATGCAGTTCCTTCAGAGCTGAGCCCACGTGGCTCTGAGGGGCTCTGCAGCTGCAGCAAGGAAGTTTTGGAATAAAACTGTGAGGGAGAGATGAAGATGAACCACACAAATCTGTAGCTGTTCAACGTTTCTGAGCCCCAAGAAGTGAATCATTGATTTGCCTCAGCATAAAATTAATGCTTTGATAGAGGATGAAATGCTATTTCCAAACAAACAGATGAGTCTGCTGAGGCCTGGATAGCAGAACATGGAATGAGCAGGAACACAGGTGAGCAGAGATGCCCTTGGAATTACAACCTGCAAGACTGGGCAGAGTAGAAAGGTGCTGGCTGTGATTAGTGAGGGAGTTTGTAGCACTTCATATTTAATATTTCTGATGGCTCATGGACAGGTATCACAGTGCCCGTTGTAATTGATGGTGCAAGTTGTAATGGATTTAGACAGCCCTTTATTCAGGTTGCTGTAGAGTAATGATATTATTTTGCCTTACTCCAGGCTGACTTAATACATTTCAGTTGGAATGAATGTGGTTTTCCAAGAGCCACATGCTCCTTGAATAATTTATATGTATATTTTTTGACTGCTAAGAACCAGAAATATATTAAAGCACATGGCAAACACCAGAAGGTGGTTGTGGATACCTGTTCCTCCAGTTCCAGGGGGAAACTGGAAATACAACTGCAAAGGGTGGAGAATAAATTCTCCACTTTTTGCTCCTGTTTCCCATCCGTTGTACCTGTACAGTTTGCTGGAAGAGCAGATGGAAAACCTTGAATGGGAATTGCAGGCACTGACAGAGCAGAAGTGACTCTTGTTGGAGCACTGAGAGGTCCTGTTGTTCTGGGTTTTTTCCTCATTTTCATTCAAACCAACACAGTTGTGAATCTGCAATTTCTTTCCCTCTGTCCATCTCCCAGCTAGATGGGTCTCAAAACGTGCTTTGCAGAGGTGGATCTTGGGCTCTGCTGTGGGGCAGAGCAGAAGAAATTGCAGTTTACCATGGTATATCTCTTTTATAATAGAGAATAGTGGAAACAGCTTTCACAAATGCACACAGGCACCTAAGGAAGCTTTTTGAAGTACTTTAAAAATTCCATCAGGTAACTTCAGGTCTCCCAGTGAAAGCACGACAATTTAAACTGCACGGGGTGCTTGTAAATGGGATAAAAATGTGTAATTACAGGCATCAAAGCATCTCTGTGAACTTGGCTGTAGGTCTCTTAAACCTTTTTACTAATTTTGTGATATTCTTGCCAAAGCAAGGAGCTTCCCAGGTGTTTGGAGGGAGCCTGAATGGAGTCTTCCTGAGGTGGTGAATTTACTACATCTCCCCTCAGATCCCCGGAACCTTTTCCTTTTCTCCACTGCTAAGGCCCTTTTTTACAGCTCCTGTCAGCATTCCCAGCTGAGCTGAATAATTTACCCTTTAAACTGACAGCCGCTGTCATTAGGGAAATTGCAGGGCCAAGTTTGACAGGATTCACACAATGGAGGAACTTCAACTTGAACGAGGCTCTGAGAAAGCCCAGACTCTTCAGCACATCTTGTCAGTCGGAACATGAGCTCATCTCCTGCTTGTGAAGAGCTGGCAGATTAGAAGATTATATCTGACAGATCTGAACCAGCCCCAGTGACATCCTCCAACAGCAAAATCTCAGGGAGGGGACGGGGGGGAGAGGGGAGAAGGGCCTGAGGAAAAAATAGTTGTGAAAAACAGGTAAGCACTGAACAAATGGAAGGATTCTCCGTGTTTGGGGCGATCTGTGGAGAGAATTCCTTCCTCTCCTCTGGGCTAAATAGTCCCAGCTGTTAATGACCCAGAGACTTCCAGCTCTCTCCATGCACAGCAGTGTTTTCAGGCTTTAAGGCTCCTTGTAGCTTTGTCCTTTCCTGCCATTAGCAGGCAGTGGTTGGACCTGGAGGATGAGTGGTGGCAGTGGTTGGACCTGGGGATGAGTGGTGGCAGTGGTTGGACCTGGGGATGAGTGGTGGCAGTGGCTGGACCTGGGGATGAGTGGTGGCAGTGGTTGGACCTGGGGATGAGTGGTGGCAGTGGCTGGACCTGGGGATGAGTGG
>JAWWMP010000060.1:1354340-1392389 GCA_035047865.1 Dendrocincla tyrannina | reverse complement strand
TACCCAAAGGTTCTTTGGTCATCTTCTATCTGTTGCAATAGATAAAATACATTTATTGCTAGATAATGCCAAAATGTTCACATTTATCTGTGAATAAATTTATCAGACATTCCCCAATATCTATTTCTGTAGCTTCAGTCCGGTGATGGCTGCTCTCCATGCCACTCTGCCTGACCATCCCCGGCTCCAGGGAGCAAACGTTCTCCTCAGAATGCAGGCAGTGTGTTGTGCAGTATGACAGTCCCCGTGGCCCTGTGAGTGATGAATGGCTCTACTTAGGCTGCATTGTATTTGCCTGAATTTCCGTGGACACACATGATTCATTGTGGGTTGTGCTGCAGAGTCCCTGCAGCTCATAAGGCACCCAGAGTTTCATTTTGGAAAGTTGGAAATTGGCTGCCCTCGGTGTGTTTGTGGCTCTGCCGGTCCAAGGGAGGGTGAGGGGAGAGGGAAAACAGGGGAGGGAATCACGAGCGTGACTGAAATGAAAATGTGGGATGAAAATAAAATGGGGCCGGAGTTAATGGGGCTTTAAGTTCTCTTCCCAGCCAAAGCGTTCCAGGATTCCAGGAGTCTCAGTGCAGCTGCTGGGATGGGATGGCTGAGCCATGGATTCGAGCAGGGCCATTTTCCTCAAAACTGAAGGAAGTTCTGACCTGAGGGAGGATGTGAAGTGCTGGCATGAGGCAAATGAGGCTGAAATTAAGTGTCACCACGTGTTGTTGGCCATGGATTTTACACCTGTGCACACTTGGACAAAGGGCACACGAGGAGCAGGCTTGGAATGGCTGTTTGTAATTTGCCAGGTCAGTTTTAATGGGCTTTCAGCACAGTAAATGTCAGTAACATAGATCAAAACCGTGATTAGGTTAAAGTAAATACCCAGTTCCACGAGATCGTAGCTCAGATTTATCTGGGCCTTCATTGTTAGTTCTCATTTCCTTCCTCCCTCCCCCTGCACTGCTCAGTGCACCAATCACAGCAATGGGACTCAGGTTAATTTAACATCAATATTCCCATTTTACTGCCTAGGACAATTCACATATGTAGACAACAATCCTTGCTTTTCTTTGTTCCTCTTCTGTCCATTTTCATTCTAAGCTTGTGGCTGTTTAATCTCTCAGATTTGTCAGGAAATTAATTGCATGTGACAGTCCACGTGCACTGAATTTGGTAGCGAGGAGCTCCAGTTTGAGTGAGGGACTCTAGAACTTAGAATCCCAGAATGGTTTGAGCTGGGAGAAGCCTTAAAGCCCATCTCAATCCAACCCATGCCCTGGGCAGGGACACCTTCCACTGGGCAAGGGTGCTCCAAGCCCCATCCAGGAAGTTTAATTTAAAATTAGTAAAATAGGTTATTTTGAAGGAGCCATTGAGTCCTGATGCTCATGGAGCACAGTGCTGAGAGTGGGCAGGATGACTCAATCCCTGTGCTGTGGGGTTTGGGATACTGGGGGTCATGTGCCATCTTAGTAATGCGTGAGTCGTTCCAGTCGAGCTGATTTGGATCACAGGTATCTAATTAAAGAAAATTAACACCGTGTGACTCTCAGAAAGTGACGGCTTGAGGGCTGTGAGCGCTGCTGTGGTGGAGCTTTGTTACTCTGGAATTCCACTGCTGTTGCTGCTGTGGGTGTTGCTGGTTCCAGCAATCCTGGAATCCCACACTGGTTTGGCTGAAAGGGCCTTAAAGCCCATCCAGTTTCACTGAACTCCTTCCACTAGCCCAGGTTGCCCCATTTGTGGAATGCCAGTGATTGAGAGGAGGTGTGAAGTGTTGTTTTCTTGTCCTGGTGATGAATTTTTCCCATGTCCTGGGAGGCAAATGGTGCATGTATTTTTCTATGAATTCCAGACACATCCTTGCCTGGGTCAGAGTTCAGACACTGCCCTTTTGCAGGGGGAAGGATGTGATTTATAATTAGCCATCCTCCATGGGCACCTGCTGAAATACCAAGTCCTTTAGGAGAAACCCAGTTTTTCTTTATTTGCATGCAGGTTGCACATGAGTCAGTATAAATTGCTTAGATTTACGTGGGACTTGTGAATATCAGGGTGTTTTCTGTATAAAACTAAAATGTGTGGTGGTGTGCTTAGTTTCTGTGCTATGTGTTCCCAGAAACATTAAAAACCTTTTTCCTACAAGGGCTGAAACAAGTTCAGAGCTCTTTTGGTGAAAGTAGCAGGTGTTTTCTTGTTCTTCTGTTAGGAGAAAATTAAATTTGAACCAGCAGAATTTCCCTGGGAGGGAAATCCCATTTTCTGGGGGCAGCTCTCAGAGTGGCTGGGGTGTTCTGCCTGGTATTCTCTGGTTGGTTTCTTCACCTCCTGACTGACATCTTGTATGAATTGGGCTGTTCAGGGTCAAGAAATCAGCTTTATGATCTGTCCATATGGTATCTACAGATCCTGATGTGCAAGGGGAGGCTGAGACAGCGATGAAAGGGAAGAGCTAAATAAGCAGTGCAGGTGTGTTGCTGGAAGTGCTGAGCTGGGCTCCTGGGAAATGACTGGTGGAAACACGGGGCTCTGGTTTCTCCCTGCAGAAAGCTTCCCTCTGCCGTGGGGATTATTCAGAGGGCTCTGGTACACAGGGAGGCCAAACAGCAACCACGTTATTCATAGGTGAATACTGCCTGTAGCTGTAAATCTCTGTAGATGGAAACCAGCAAAGCTCCTCCTGCAGGACAGATCTGAAATTCCTTCCAGTGCCAGTGGATGGAGTTTGATGGAAAAGTCGAGTTGTCAGGACTGTGGGTTGTTCCTAAGTCAGGGGTTGTTTTATCACCCACGTTTTCTGTGTACTCATGATTCACAGGGACAGGGAAAGCAGGAATGGCCAGGCTGTGGAAGGAGGTGGCTGGTGAGCTGGGGAGAAGCACCAAGAACAAGGTAAAGAGGGAATTCTGCAGGAAAGCAGAGCCAGAGGATGGTGCAAAGTTAAGGAAGTCGTGTCAGCCCTGTTAAACTCGGAGTTACACTCAGCCCTGCTCCGTGCTGTCAGCTCATGCCTTTGTGCTTAGGGAGCCAAAGGGAAAGCTGGCAGTGGGATGAGACTTGTGTGTCACTCCTGCCCCAGGCTCCAGCCCTCCCCCTGTCCCTCGGGGGCTTTGCAGCTCTGACAGAGACCTGGCTCCCTGGGAGCTCCATCCCAGCACACTTTCAGGGGCAGCATTGCCAAACAGGCTGTTGCTTCCATTTAAAAGGACTCCCTGCTTTCTGTCTGCAAAGACACACTGAGGTCAGGGGGTGCAAATCTTCCCTACCCTGTTTGCTCAAGTGCGGGTTTAGCAAAGCCAGGCCTGGATGAGCCCTGCTGTTCTCCCATTTTCTACTCCCCAGCCTCTCTGAACGCTTCCCTCAATACACGACAGCAGCACAACCACCTTCCCTGCCCAGATCTCCCGTTCTTCTTGATAAGTGTCCTCCAAAAATATTCCCACTGCTGTGGATTGTTGCTATTCCCCAGTGGCAAACTCCCTCTTGCACAGTTTCTAATGCAAAGAATCAGATGATTAAATATTTGACAAGTGCATTCAGCACTGAAATACTAATAAATTGCACAATCTCTTGGGGCAGAAGGTTATTTTTTTTGTCATTTTAACAGGAGAATAATGATGCTTTTGGAATGTTACAGTTTTGCTGCATGTAAAAGCAAGCAAGTCCTCCTTTCTTTCCAGTAAGATTTTAATATAATTTGCAGCCATTGTTAACTTGTCATATTCTCCCTTCCCCCTCCCCAAACCCCCCAGTTGTTTAAAAATCCAGTGTCTGTATATCAGCTTCAGTTTTTTATCACTGAGCAAAAGTGAATTCCAGATTCATTATGGCAAGGAAAAGAAATCTTTACATTGATATTAAAGGAATCTCTGGCCCTGCTCTCTAGTTTCCTATAGGAATCAACTTCTTTCAGTTGAAATCCCTTTCTCTTTTTGTAGCAGATGATTTGTTTTGAAGTGACCAAGGAACATCCCAGACAGGGCTGCCGACTGTCCCTCATCCTGCCCCGTTTCCCAGGCCAAGGAACATTCCAGGTAGCAGGAAATCTTTGGATGATTTAGGAACTTGGTCCCTCCTGCAAGTGCCTCCATATGTATATTCCACCTTGGCTAATCAGTTTGCTGTGGGGAGGCAATATTTAAACGAGCAGAAAATCATTAGATGATTTACAGAACGGTGAAACCCCACGATGAGACCAGGAGGCTTCTTTTGGAGTAGAAAATGATTTAATTATTCTTTGCTGTTCAAAACATTTGTCTTGGTAAAAATTAAAGTGATTGTGTCAGGCAGAAAATTGGGCTCCGTGTTAATATTTGCTGTAAATGAACAAATGGCAGAGCCTTGGTTGGTTTCTTTACTGGACTGAAAAAATGAAATACATTCTGGGTGCTTTTTAATGCACAGTAGTTTTTCAAAGCTAATAAGGGAATTCTCTAAGCCTGCTTGTGCTTTATATTTTAATTGAAGGAAAGCTGTATCTTTGTCTAGTGGATTACTGTCCCTTTCCTCCCTCAGCGCTGGAATTCTTGTTGTCAGGGTTTGCATCTGTGGCAGGGAAGTGTTGCCACGGTGTGTGATCTCCTGGGCAGCTGAGAGCAGCTCGCTCACAGGAAGGAGGCTGCAGCAGGTTGGGCACACCGGAGTGGACAGAAAGCCACAGGAAGGAGGCTGCAGCAGGTTGGGCACACTGGAGTGGACAGAAAGCCACAGGAAGGAGGCTGCAGCAGGTTGGGCACACCTGAGTTCTGCTCTCTAAACTTCTGGCCCTTCATTCGTGCCATGGGACAGAGAGCAAGCAGGAGCGTGCAGCATTCCCTAAGGACAGAGTTTGTCTGGCAGTGGTAAAAATAAATAATTAGAAACCTGGTTTATTTCCATTTTTTTCTTGCAGGAGCAGGTGGTGTGGAATTGAATTGTTTCTCAGCGATGCAGAGTTCAGGCTTAGGACACTGAGCCACATCAGCTGCTGCTTCTCACAGACTCCGATATCTATCTTTTAAGAGCCAGAAGGAACGCTCAGATAGTCCAGTTTAGGCTCCTCTCTAACTGAAATGATTCCCTTGGTAAGCCTGGGTGGAGCCCAGAGATGTTTTCAAGCCAGTTCTCACGCCTGGGAATCCCCTGGGTTATTCCTTGTTTATTCCAAAGGAGATAAAACCACAGGCTGAAGGTTGAATACAGCCCATTTAGGGACACCCTCGCCCAAAACACGTGTCCAGGGATTTATTTCCATCCATATTCCCCTCCTCTCACCAGGGATGGGAGCAGGGGGAGAGGGGAGAGGAGTTTCCAGCTGCCTGCACTGCTCTGACCTCAGCATTCCCACTAATCCATGGGAATGTTCAGTGAGGGAACTGTGCTCCGTGTCTGACCCCGGTCTGAGTCACTTTGGACCTGCCAAATCCAGAGCATCCTGTGGGCAGAGGGAGGAGGAGGACAGGGCAGGCAAACTGGATTAATGTGTGTGTGGCCCCATATGGCTCCTGGGTTGGAATCCCCTTAAGGTGATCAAACTGCTCCAGCATCAAAGGGATGGAGATTAAAATGGTATCTGCTCGCTTTGACCTCGGGACTTTTGAAAATGTTACAATAGAATATAAATAAATATATTTGTGCTGCACTACAATCTGCTGAACTCAAGTTTTCAGGCTGAATCTGATGATCCTTAAAGGAAAAGATGGAGAAAACCCCTTCCCCTGGCAAAGGGGGGGAAATTACAACCTTTGCATCCAGTTTTAAATGAGGAATTTGAATTGCAACATTATCAAGTTGCAATTTAGATTCCTGTTTTAGTGTCCCATCCCTGGGAGTGTCCAAGGCCAGGTTGGACAGGGCTTGGAGCCACCCGGGCTGGGGAGGTGTCCCTGCCCATGGCAGGGGGTGGCACTGGGTGGGCTTTGAGGTCCCTTCCAACCCAGACCATTCCTTGATGCTTTATATACTTTAATAGATTGTATTATGAACATATTATATAATAAATTGACTCAATAACTATGATACTGTTATAAATAGACACAATACATTTTATATATTGTATATGTGTGTATGAGTGAATGTATATCTGGCAAAGAGGTACTGAGGAGCGTGTTAGGTACATTTTCAGTCAGGAGTTTCAGTGGAGGTGGGAAATGCTCAGCGATGCCCCAGCCCCATCCATCAGTGAGCCCAGCCCTGTTTGCAGGCATTAAAGCCCGTGCTCAATCCCAAGCCCCGAGATTCCTGCTGATGGCAAATCTAAATCCATTCCTGTTGTTCAGGGACAATCTCCCTGGGCAGATTTGGTTAAACTGGTAATACATTAAAAGCTTTTACATAATGACAAGGAGGTTTGCACAAAGCTTGCCCATGTATTCTTTCCAGAGTGTTTTATTTGTGCCCCAGGGCTGGGTTTGCAGGGAAAGCAGAGTTTTGCTGGGGTCTCCTCCATAAAATCCCAGCTGCTGCTCTCTGGTGGAGCTCGTTCAGGAATCACTGCAGTGATCAATAGCAGGAATTGCTGATTGCCAAGATAAAAGGTGTTTCTGTATTAAAGAGTTTATCGTCATAGATGGAGATTATATTTAATCTGACAAATTGATGGTGTTTTCCTCCATCTTTTCCCAGGGCTAATTTCCTGCTGATTCCCAAACTCCCAGAAATCGTGTGTTATTTCCACTCAGGAACCCCCCTGGCTGCCACCTGCTTGATGCAGTGGGAGAGCAAACGCCTGCACAGGAGCGAGCAGCTGCTGTGACACTGGGAAGGCAGACCCAGGCAGAGAGTTCACAGCACACAGATGTAAAAATAATCTTGGAGTTGATTTCCTTCACCCTCTGTTTGCCAGTAGTTCTCAGAATTATGATGGTAAATTCCCCTTCTCCGGTTATTTACAAATTTGCAAAGCTTCAAAACTAGAGAAACATCTTTTTTTTGGAGTGTTGCTGACAGTCACCATTAATCCTCTATCTGGGCTTGTTTGTGCTGCCTGCAGATTGTTCCCAGTGTTTAGAATGTAACTGATATTCTTAAAAACTAATAGGAGTGGATAAGTGCTTAATTTAATTTTTGCAGAGATCAGCAATGTCTTTTCCCCATTTTCTTGCCCTGTTGATTTTTAACTCAGTAGTAAATAAAATCTTCGTTAGTGCCACAAAGTTTGACTCTACCCAGGTAGTTTTCTAGTGTTTTCCCCAACACATTCAGGCCAAAGTGGGGGTTTTATTTTATTTCACAGCTGGAAATATTAAACTCATAACATCAGAGCTGGTAATGGAATCATTCAGTGCTGGTTATAGCAGCACTCCTTATGCACATGACAAATCTAATGTTTGCCACTCATCTGATTAATTCCACAAATACAGTTCAGAGAGTTTTCTGTGGGATTTTTTTAAGGAAAGCATATGGATTTTGCTCCTAGCTCCCATCTGGCTGTTTAAAGGAAGAGGACAAGAGTGAGATGATGAATTTGGGTTAGTTTGGCTGTTTTCTCCGTGTCTCTTCACTCTGCCACATTTTGTTTCTTTAGTGTGTAAACAAAAGTCTCCTCCTTGCTGGCTCCATGCAGACAATGCTACAGGTACAGAAACTGTCCAGGTTCTTTGAGGAGCTCAGAGTTCAACTGAATTCTCAGCGTCCTCCTCTGCACTTCCAGCTGAGTGCTGTGCCTGCCCCACAGCCAGGGCTGTCCCCATTTCTGTCCCACCAATTCCCCGTTTCCTGGACTACCTTCTGCAAAGACTGAGAGCAACAAATAACTGCAGTAGGAGTGGCTCTGTCAGCTCTTGATGGGAGAAAAGCCTAAGCTGCCCCTTGGGGAGCAGAACATCTCTCTGAGGTGCTCAGGGGAAGTCCTTCCCTGGCACCCTGAGCTCCCACCTGGAGGGCTCCAGCAGGAGAGGGCACCTGCAGTGGGCTGTGGGGTGGCCCTGCCATGGCTCACAGCACCAGTCTGGCTCTGGGGATGCCTTTCTGTCACCAGACCAAGGGTGGGGCTTGTTGGACTGAAGCTGTTGGACTGGGGCTTGTGTAAGTTGTTGCCTTTGCAGTCCAGGCTGACCGTCGGAGCTGACTCACTTCCACGAGCTTGGAAATCAGGAAGCTGAACTAAATCAGATATGACAGATTTGTGATTGAAGATGGGAAGTGTCTTGACCCTGCAGAATTAAGAACAGGGTGTTTGGCTCGGGAGTTGCCGTTTCTGAACTAGTTTTCTGACTTGATCTTTTTATTCAGTGCCTTGGAGATTTCTGTGGGGAGCACTGCAGATCACTAAGCCTGGTCACCTGGAGTATTTCCCTTGCACTCAAATCATGCTCATTCCAGGTGTCTCCACCTGAGTTTGGCTGTTCAAACCAGATGAATTTGTGGCAGCAGCCAAAGATGGGAAAATAGAAAATCCAAATCTGCCTTAGAAATGAGTTTCAGGCCAGGTTGGAAGGGGCTTGGAGCAACCTGGTCTAGTGGGCAGTGCCCCTGCCATGGCAGGGGATGGCACTGGGTGGGCTTTGAGGTCCTTTCCAAGCCAGCCCCTTCCCCGGTTCTGTGATTCCCTGATAACAAGGTTGGAGCAGCAGTTCTGTTGCTGATTTGTCCTTTCCTTCCAGCTCTCCTGCTCTGAGCTCCGGAGTGAGTGCCCATTATTGGGGATGTATTCAGTGTGTACATGTCCTTTCCAAAGTTACTGGGTTGTTTATTTTGTTTCCTTGTCAGAAGGATCAGAGATAGTGCATCTGTTTGAGTTATAACAGCGACGGGCAGGACTGATAACAGACTATTTTAAGCTCCTCTTACCAAGAGGCTTCGGAGCTGCAAGGTTGTGTGAAAGATAGAGACAGAGCATTATGGAACTGTGCAGTGAATTATTAACTGATGCTCCTGGCCCAACATGACAAATAAAATTCCATTGCAAAAAGATACTCACTTGTGTCAGGCATTGATTTGGGAAGATGTCTAACAAATGGCTCCTGGATAAGCCCACTATCCTTCTTAATTTGTCTGTCTGATCAGTGAAGTTGAATGGAGAGAGAGCCACCAAATAAAATTAGAATTTCCTTTCACTCATTATCCTTATGAAAAGACGTGGAAGGCCTGCTGATTGCAGGGGGTAACGCAGCCACATGCAAATCTCAGATACCTTTATTTAAGTTTCCTGATAAAATCACTGAAGGACCATAAATCAGCTCCAGATGTGGCAAACCAGATTTTCCTCTCAGTGGTGGTGGGGTTTGGTTCATCTGGGTTTGGTTTTGGTTTAATTTGAGATCTGTTTGGCACACTGTGCCGATTGCCACATCGTCCAGCTGGCAAACAGCTTTTGTTTTGTCCACTCTCAGCAATTAACCAGGATGATCTGAAAAGGGAAGAGTCGTCACAAAGTGCAACAGCTGAGTTTTAATTGTGCCAGGTTTGATCCCTGGCCGTGGCTCAGAACCACGAGAGAAGGAAGAGGAGGCACTGAGCCCGCCAAAGGGCATTGCTGCTCCCTGGGCTGGGCAGTGGCTCCCAAGGATCCAACCTGGCTCCAGGAACCCCCCCTAGCCCAGGGGTAGGGGGAGCAATGCGCCTGCATTCCTGGAATCCTGGCATTTTGGCAGCAGCAGAATGGCAGCACCTTCAATGTGTTTACAGGATTTATACTAAGTAAGTGTATTTACTCAGAATCACAGAATGGTTGGGGTTGGGAAGGACCTTAAAGATATCTTGTCACTCAGGAAATCTTTAGCAACCTTCAACTTGCAGGCATTTTGTCCATCATCACTGCTCCACGTGTGGATAAGTCAGGAGTACCTTGCTGCAGAAACAAGAGGCACAAGAGTTTTTCATAACAGTTGGGTAGATGAGAGGCTGGGAGCAGTAAGAAGATTAATTGCTTTACAGAGAGCACTGTAGTCCTTGAGTGTGCAGCAGGCCCAGGGAGGGCTGTGCAGGAGAACACTGGGCTGGAATTTAGCTGTAAAGGCTGGTGTTCCATCATAGTCACATCCCATTGTTCATTCCTATTGCTGTGCTTGGAGGGAGAGAGAATGTAATTCCCTGCTCTGAAGCATCTGTATTGTTTGTAACTAGTGGAATGAATTAAAAGTGGAGTGTGCCTTTGGCTTTTCACGTTCAAGGAGGGTATTGTCACAAATTTCTTAATTATGAGGACTTGAAGTCTATTTTAAACTTTATGCTCCTCTGAGTTAGTTTCAGTGTATAAAACATGGGTTTTAGATACTGGGTTGGCTCTGATATTTTTTGTACTTACTACTCTGAATTTCTGATTTGTTCGAGTGGAGAGAGAGCTTTGGGCAGGATAAAAGACACTTTTTCAGTTTCTTAGGGCCAAATTTGTAAACACTTTGAGCCTCTAGTGCTAAACAAGATAGGTATAGAGTTAATCTCTGATGTAGATTAACACACCAAGGCTGTGGTTTTGAGCCCCATATGGGCTCTTCAGTTAAAACCAGCTGGGTGATCCTGGTGGCTCCTTCCAACAGGGAATACTCTGTGATCCTGTGAACTGCTTACACACCTGCTTTGCTTTCTCTGCTGGTCCGGGTTGTTCAGAGCAGCCCAGTGGGGAATTGCACCCTGAGATGTGTCCAAGCAGTTGTCAGGATACAGTGCCAGGCAAAGGCCCCTGGCATGGCACTGGGGCCAGGGGCTCACAGGAGCCTCAGATGGACAGGGAATGTGCTGTGAAGGGCCTGAAAAGGTTTTTTACATTGATTTTCAGGAGCCAAAGCCAGGTAAGTCCTTTCAGCAGTTTCATCCCACTTAAGGAGATTCTGAGCCATCCCTTAAGAAAGTGCTTGTGCACATTGTGCTCCAAGAAGCACCTCACTGTGTTTTGCTTCATCCATGCATTGCTTTGCCCCTGCTCTGGTTTATACCGGGCTCTGGAATGGCCCATACAGGAGATATTTTGTCCCAGGCAGAAGCAGTGCCTTGAGAACAGTGGTGTGAGCTCTGTGTGCTGAGAGACACGATTATGGAACTTGGAGGAGTTCACAGGCTCTGCAGCACGGGATTTAGGGAGAAGAAAGAGCTGGTGAGCAATTTCACTGCGAGGTTCATTATGATGTGTTGTAGGAGGCTGTTCATGTGCCCGTTCACATGGTCTGGTGTAAAGTACTGATCACTCCTTCCCCTTGGAGCAAACATTTGTCAGCTGGACTCGCTCCCTGCTCGGGCTTTGGCGGTTCTGATGAGGCTGCGGGAAGAGCGGCCCCTTTTGTATCAGCATTTCTTCCAGGCAAGTTGCAAAGTGCTGTAATAGATGAGCAGAAATATGGGCAATTTCAGAGAACCATGCCAATTTACCTTTTCAGCCTTCGAGAATGACCTGAACTGAGGTGAGGTCCGTGAGCTCCCAGGCACTGCAGAGCGAAATTACCTGAAATCTCTGCCTGTTCTCCCTTCCACTTGCTTTGCAAGCTGCTGCTCATGTCCAGCAGCACGATGAGGAAAGGGACCACAAAGGTGCAAAGTAAACCTCTGGGAACTGCAGCCCAGAGGGAGCTGGGGGCCCTGGGCAGCTCCACGGAGGCTGTAATTAGAGTGAGCCTGGCTCTCCTGCATGGAAACTCTCTGGCCTTAACCTGCTTCGGTAACTGGGAGCTCCAGCTCATTTCTGCAAAGCTCTTCCCTGCAGTCAGGGGTTGGGTGAGTGGGGTCAGGATTAGAGTCCCACTCGGGTTCTGCTTCAGGCTGTTCATTCACGAAACAGGGGAATTACAGTGATGGAGGGAAGGGAATTCAAAAGCCACACAAACACATAGAGAAAAGAAAGTCCACCTAAAACTGAAGTGCTGTCTGTAGAAAGCATGAAAAGTGGGAAAACCTGCAATTTGCCTCAATCACTTCCCTTTTCCTCCCCTGAGAAACAAACAGGAAGCCCAGGTCTCAGCTTTGCTCCAAATGAGGGACCCCAGTCTATGTGGTACAGCTCAGTCCTGACTCATCCTACAGCCCATATCCCTTTGGAAAGCTGCTGCTGCTGCCCCAGCCTCTCCAAACCCTGGCCCCAAATCTGGCTAAATGATCAGGTCGAGATGCTGCAGTTCCTGTACAAATGGCAGAATTCCCACGAAGACATCCAACAGTTGCTTCCCCAAGATGACATCCTGTCTGAATGTTACCAGTCAATCTTCTCCTTGGTATTTATATTCATTTCTATTCCTGGTTGACTTTACATAATCTCACGGAGCCTTTTTATTTTTCTGCAAAAGGAGATTATTCTGGGTGGCAACAACTGACGCCAGCACAGATAAAATGCCTTAAAATAGTTGATGGAAAGGACAAGAGAAACAGCAGCTTTTGGAGCATGGAGAAAGTTGTTCTGTGTTTAAAACTGATTTTAATACTGGATGATCTCCCCTCAAGGTGTTTTGGTTTCAGATCCTGTAGTTTAGGATTGTTTTTACAGATTTCCCATTGCTTTCAGCCACTGTGGGGCCCTTACCCTGGGAAAGGTCTTCCCAGAGTATTGGAGAAACACTTTGGGTGTGATACAGCTGTGTAAGAGGATTTCATGTGGAGACAGGAACAAGAAAGGACATTTGAGAGAAGAACTGTGAAATGAACAGATGAGTTTTGATGGTTTCTTAGTTTTACAAAGCTTGCTGGTCCACTGCTGAGCCCAGACATGTAAACTGTGTGTTCATGCTCGAAAACCCCCTGGCCTTCAGAGCTGTACATGTGAGATAATCAGATTAAACCAGTGCAGGAAAGCAGTTGTGGCAGGTTTGTATTCTGTACCTCTGCACCCCTGGAACTCAGCAGAGAAATGAGTTCTCAGTGCTTTTCAACACGAGAGGGATGGCCGGGAAGTCCTGCAGGATCTAACCTTGGGGAAGGAACAGCATTGCAGACCCACAGACATCAATGTATTTGTACATATTCCCCAGTACCGGCTCTGGCTTCCCCAAAATTAATGGGATTCTCTATTATTACATTAACGCCATTGAGAGAAGTGACACCAGCATGTGATGGGATTAAAGCATTTCTCCATCAAGCCAAAATGAATCCAGCCCTCTGAGCCCCCCAATTAGACACGTTGCTCACAAGAGTTCCAAAATGCTTCTTGAGTCATGAATTTTCAGGGCTTATTTACAGGCACATTCTGGGCTGTGAGAGAAGGAGAAGGAAGTGCTTCTAGGTTTGTATATATTTCATAGTACTCATCACAATTTTTAGCTGAAAGCTGCTGGATTCATTCCCTGCTGTTGCATCCCTACGAGGGACAGAGTAAGATGGAGCTGGTCCTCTCGAGCAACTATTTTAAGGCATTTTGTCTGTGCTGGCGTCAGTTGTTGCCACCCCGAGTAATCTCCTCTTGCAGAAAAACAAACAGGTTCCTGGGATTATGTAAAGCCAACCAAGCAATGCCATGTTTGTCTGCAGGTATTTTCTTCTTGCAGCAGGGCTGACTCTGTAATTTGGAGCGATGCCACGAGGTGCTTCTGCCCTGACAGGGTTTTGCAGTCCTGAAGGAACTATTTGTGTTGGAAAATGTAAAGCATTTGTCATTTTGTAGGGCTTTTTCTCCCAGCCTGCCAGCCGGGCTGCTGCAATGAATTCAATTAATGTGGGCCCCACCAAAGTGTTTCCAAGCAGTAATTGTCAGTGGCAACACAATGGTGGGTTTAAGTTGTTATTCTGCAGGCACGAGCCCATATGTCACCAGAGCTGATAAGCTGCATTATGTATATCACCTCCAAATTAACTTGGGATAATATTTATCTTGTAAAGAACCAGCCATTCTGTTGATGGCAGAAACAAATGTGTCTCCTCAATTTTCCTTATTCAAAAGAGGAAAAAAAAAACCCAAACCCACAGTAGCCCCCGCCCATGAGCTGAGATCAGATTTAATTTAGAACAAACACTTCAATTATTAGCATTCATCCAGGACACCGCAGAGTGGGGCCTAATAAGAGAAAATTAATTAAAAATTAATAAAGGAAATATGGAAGACATTTTTCTATACAGTTAATAAATCTCCTCTGAATAACCCGAAAGAGGGGAATAATTAGCCCAGCCAGGTAATTGGCGAGTGAAGGAGGGAAGGGCTGTGGATGTGTCTGCAAGGACTTTGACACCAGATGCCACCTCATTCTCCTGGAGGGTGCCCAGGAGGGCCAGGGGCACCCTGGGTTGTGCCAGCAGTGACACAGAGCCAGGGCAGTGCCCACCCCCTGTGCTGGCACTGCCGGCACCCCTCGAGCCCGGGGGGCACCTTTGGGTCCCTCAGCCAAGGAAGCGACTGAGGGGAAGGGAATGGAGCTGGGAAGGGGCTGGAGAACTCCTGAGGGAGCTGGGGGGGCTCAGCCTGGAGAAAAGGAGGTTCCGAAGCGGGGAGCCAGGTGGGAATTGGGCTCTGCTCCCAGGGGCCAGGGACAGGAGCAGAGGGAACGGCCTCAGGCTGGGACAGGGTGGGTCAGGTTGGATATTGGGGAAAACTTCGTCACAGAAGGGGCTGTCCAGCCCTGGCACAGCAGTGGAGTCCCCATCCCTGGGAGGATTTAGCAGCCCTGTGGATGTGGCACTCGGGGACATGGTTAGTGGTGGCCTTGGCAGCGCTGGGGGGATGGTTGGTTTTGATTTCAGATGATTTTTCCAGCCTAAATAAGTCCATGAATTCCTCACTTCACAGCCCATGTTTCAGGCTTTTCGTCTCACCCTCTGTCGTGTAAACAAGTTCAAGAGGGCTCAGCAAAATCAACAATGACTTATTGTTGAGTCACCTACTGTTTCATTATATTTGTCTTTTTGAGTCTGTTTGCTGCTCTCTTTTAATGAATATTCAGTTTTGAGGAAGCAGAGGCCTCTCTCGTGTTTTGGTGGAGGGGTCTGATCCCAAACCCACGTCAATCAGAGCAGCTCTCTCTGGTGGGTCAGCGAGAGCTTTGTTAAGCCAGGCTCAGCAGGGCCTGAGCTGACTGAACTTGGTGGACTTTGCCCATCTACAGTGAGTTTCCTCTGGGGGATAATGCTGAGAATGGTGGAGTGCAGGAGAGCCCTGTGTTTAATCAGGAGGGGAGCTCATTCCAAACCACGGTGAGATTCAAGGCTGGAGAGAGAGTTCTGCTTTCTCTCATGGCAGGGAAGGACAACAGCAATGAACCAAAACCCCGTGAGAATTCAGGCTCTGCATGTCCAAGGGATGTTTTCCTTGGAGCATCAGGACAGCACGTATTAGGTACTTCTTTAGGTATTTATTTAGGTATTTATTTAGGTACTCAGGTTGCCCAGAGAGGCTGTGGCTGCCCCTGGATCCCTGGGAGTGTCCAAGGCCAGGCTGGACAGGGCTGGGGACACCCTGGGCTGGTGGAAGGTGTCCCTGCCCATGGCAGGGGGTGGCACAGTGTGGGCTTTAAGGGATTCTATGATTTTATGTCTGTTCTCACCCAGACCCCGTGTACTTTTGATTTGCACAATCAGTGCTTGGCCTCTGTGCAGCTCACAAATATGCCCTTCCATTAGTTTTGTTGCTATTTTATTATTGTATCTGTTAAATGAACTCCAGGTCAGCAGGGCTGATATTGGGGCTGATTTCTTTTCAGTTTCAGTCTTTTCATGTCCTTGCAGCAGAGGATCAGATCCCGTTGTTGGAGTCTTTTCCCTGATCCGATTATACACAAGCAGGGAAAAGGTTCCTTCACTGGGTGCTTTGACTTCTTTGGCACCATTTCTTTATCAGTTTAGTGGCAGTGATTCCCCCAGAAAGAGGGTGGAGCTGGGACTTGCTTAATTGGACTAATTGCCACCGAATAAGGTAATTTCTGGGGGGTTGTTGTATGGGATAATGTAAGGAGGGAACACCTGTAAGAGACCGAGCCATGGACCAGTGCACTCATCAGGCTGGGGCTGACAAATGAGTCCTCTGGAGCCCCTCTTGCCACAGCAGATGGCTTTGGGATGGCACAGGTGGTGGCACCAGACAGGCTGTTGATTTCAGTGCACAATATAATTCCTACAAGAAAATATCTGCTTCGGTTGTGCATCCCCTGCAAACCCCAGATCATTCCAGTGATCAAACCTTGATCAAATAGGGGACTTTCTTTCCTTTCTGTCTAATAACTCTTCATTTATTCAAATGTCTAGAAAACACATAGCCATGATATTTACTGAAGCAGTGGAGTCCAGAGGCTGGGAGTGCACTCTGCCAAAAGTTCCAGATTGCAGGTATAATTATATCTAATTATATTGTTCCGAGAGAGGTACTTTAAAGAGTCCTTAAAATGATCAAACATGATGACTTTTAAGATTGAACGATGGCTTTTTCCATTACTTGTGTGAGACACTTTAATAGCATTGTCTTTGCTGTTGCTGCCTAATTGTCCACACCTGCTGGTGGGGGCCAAGCCTTGCTGAGGTGAAAGGCCCCTGGCCCAGGTGGCTCCTGCTGGAGGGGGCTCAGAGCAGCAGCCCCGGGGCAGCTCCTGGTGCTTTCTGCCCTCTCTGCTGTGGCACCCAGAGCAGAGGACTCTGTTTCTATTGCAGGGGCTGCCAGGCAGTGGGGGCATCTTACACAAGGGCTTTGAACTCTCTGCTCCAGCTTTTCTCCACCCGGCCAAGGTGAGTCATCTCAGCAAATTATTAATTCATGTGCACGATGTTTGAACCTATTTCTTTAGGTGCAGGACAAGTTCTTTTGCAGCAGCTCTGTGGCCTTGGAAAAGTTATGAGGTTTTCAGCATGGTGTGCTAGCTCTAAGAAGATTTTCCTCCCCTGGCAGGAATGTGACACCCCCCTGATGGGTTCTTTTGGAACTGATGGGTGTCCTTAGTTAGAGTCAAGCTTTAGCTTCTAGAGCTTGGTTTTAACACAGTGTCTACTCCATGAAAGCTTTGATTTCTAGAAAACCAGCAATGTTCAATGAAAGGTGTGTTTTCCAACGCAGACTCTGCAGTTGCCATAATGCATCTCTAGCTGATATATTCCTTAATTGCCAACAGATACAGAATCCAAGAGTGCAATACACTCAGCAAAACTGTGACAGCCAGGAAATAATTTTTACTTTGTCTTTAAAACATAATATAATACTAGTAAACAAATAAATATTTAATAAATAATAATAAACTAAATATAATGAAATGCAAAATGGTTCCCTGCCCACGGCAGGGGGTTGGAATAAGAAGAGCTTTAAGGTCCCATCCAACCCAAATCATTCCAGGATTCTAAAATGCCAAAGCAGTTTCAGGGCTGTTGTGTGTTCCTTGCATAAAGTGAAACCATCTTTCTTCCCTGTCATTGGCAGTACAGACCTGAAGCAGAGCCTTTCCTTCTTCCAGCTTTTGGGCTGGGATGCCAGAGGAAGGTTCTCCACTGCAGTACAGGAGTGTCCTGGTGGCTTGGGCTCCTCACCCTCCTCCTCCTCCTGCATCTCAAAGTGGCCTGGAAAGCCAATTGCCTTCAGCAAGAATTTAGTGTGTCAACAACTTGAAAATCTGTTTTTACATATATAGGATATACTCTTTCAAATGGGATAGTTAGGCATGGAAGAACTTGTGCTGCTGAATTCTCTGAGCCTTTTTCCTTCTGATTTAGTGGAGCATAACCCTAAATATGTAGTTTTTCATGGCAAATGGATTTGGATCTGCAGCAGTGCCTCTCTGTGCAGGAAGCTGCTTGTTGTTCCTTTTGGTGTTCTGGGGGAGTTGCTGTTTGTTTTGATGTGGAAAATTCTGGCAAATTGTTTGCGTGTCCAAGTGGGGGTGTTTTTTAAACTAAATCAAAAGGAAATCTTTGCCACATAGCACCTTTCAGCTGTGGAGCTGGATGTGAGATGAGTGTCGTTATTCCTAATTAATGTATTGAGAAACAACATGAAGCGGCTTGCCTGTGATTGTTCATTAAGTCACTGGCAAAAGCTTGGAATAAAATCAGGAGATATTGAATTTGCATCCATTGCCCTTCCATCAGTTTGTTCTTTTGATTTGCTTCTTTATTTTTAAAGGAGTCTTTTGAGCATCTCTGAAAATCAGTTAGCTCTGCGTTTGGTGGCACTGCCTTCGTGGCTGTTCCTGAACCTGAGATAATGCACCTGGAAATAAAGGTTTGGCAGGCTTTAGGAGCTAAACCCGAGCCACCAGGGCAGACCCAGGACCTGCTGTTCCCTGAGCAGATGTGTTGATGAGCTCTTCCCTTCATCCCACATTGTAGGAACTCGGGGTCTTGCATCACCCAGGTCAGGGAAAGGCTTTTGTTAGAGAGGTGAACAAATGAGAGAGTCTTTTGGCACCTCGCATGTTTTCATGTGCCAAGAATGATTTCCCTGAAATATACAGCTGTACTTGGAATGTTTAGTGGATTTATTTGGAGAAACAAGTGGAATGGGATGATGAGGGTCAGAAGGAGTCTCCTTGCTCCTCCTGCAGTAGTTAAGGAGCCACTGAAGTGTCTGTGGCAGTGAAGTGCTTCTTCAGGGGACTAGAATTAGGACGTGGCTTAATGAGGGAGGAATCCCAGGCTCCTTGGTATTTATTTGTTCTTTATAGCTGCAAAGGGGGACAGAGCCTGTATTTAAGTGGCTGCAGCATCTGCTGTCCCTCCCAAGGGACTGGAGCCTGGGGTTTGTGTTCAGCCAGGAATCCTGTTGCTTTACACAAGGAAAGGTTTCAGGGGTACGTTTTTGCTCGTGTTTTCCCAGGTTCTGGCAAGGTTGCCAGTGGAGAAGGAGCTGCTTGTTCAGAGAGTCCCTGGGATGAGAGTCCCAAGGTTCTGCCCATAGGCAGAAATTCCACTCAGGACTGTCCCGTGCCTGGGAAGGTTTTGCAGCTCCTCATTATTCGTGTTATTCTCCTGTTTTCCAGTTCACCTCTGGGTCTGTGCTCAGCAGCAGCACTTCCTCCGAGGCAGATTATTAATTACTCTGTGGAGGAGTTCTCGGCCGTGAGGGTTAGGAAAGGAGGCAGGAAGGAACAAAGAGAGAGCAGGGGAAAAACAGAACAGAAATTTCCCTCTGTCCTTTTCCAGCGACTGGGAACGGGTTGAAAGGAGTCCCAAGGCATGACATAGCATCTATTAATTCTGGGAGCAACGCTCCACACATGGCTAATGATCCACTGCATGGATTCATTTCCTTTGGCTCCAACAGCTTCGTTCTGAGCATTGCAATGATGGATTTGTCTTGATCCTGAGGCTTCCATTTGAAAGTCCAAACTGGGGGGGAGGAATGTTTAAGCCTGTAAGATCCCAGCCACCCCAGAGGCAGCAAACCCTGTAAATCTTTACTTGGGTGCAAGTGAAAGTGCTGGATTTGTTTGCTACAAGCCCTAAAGAGGTGAAAGATAAAGATGATGAGAATTAGAACGGGTTACTGTCTTCCTGTCTGTGTTCCAGTTTCCACAGAACTGACAGGGAGAATTGCTTAATGGGGGAGTATTACAATAAAAGTCATCTTCTGTGGTATGAAATAACTTTGGCAGTGCCTGGAGAGCAGCCCAGGCTTTCAATGAAACAGCCCCTGAAGCTGGGGCTGTCTGTGGGAATGGCTGGGGGGGTGTTTGTTTGCAATAAATACATGCAGTGGTTTCTTATTTTTCCCTTCTTCACTTCGTCCTGCAGTGCTGTTTTTGCACAGAGCTGGCCCCTGCAGTGGTGAAACAGGAATTTTTGCTCCTCTGCCCTCAGATTATGGGCTGGATGCACTGCATCCTGTTCAGTGGCTGTGCCAGAGCATTTCGGAGCTCCAGCCCCCCAGACTCACCTCCTGCTGCTGTTCTGGCAACACATGATTGGTATTAAGACCATGATGTTCTTAGACCTCAAATCCATATTTGTTTTTTTAAGAAGTCAAAGCATGTAACTTATTTTTTTCACAAAACACAGGTAATTACTCAATACTGGGAGTTTGACTTCGTTTAACCTTCAGAGCAACCAAATGCTTTGAAATTCTCCTGCGAGTGTTTTGACGTGGCACGTTCTTGAGAGGCACTTACTGAGCGTCAGCAGCTTTTGTGATACACAAAAAAGGAATATTTTTGACTCTCTGAAGTGCTGAGTTTCAGTCTGGGTCACTCACTGTGTAAATATTTGCATGAAGACTCTTCCTGACTATCTGGACCTACCCACCCTGCCAGCTCCACAGAAATCCAGGGAAAATGTTCCGTGACTAAAACCTGTGGCAGGCTCCAAAGCCAGGAAGGTGTGTAGATGGGAATACAGGGCATGACATCCTTGGAGCATTAAAAAAGTCATTATTTTTCAAGGGAATGAGTTGTTCTAAAATGGAAAAGCAAATCCAATGCCTGATTTCACTCTCCTTTTAGCTGTGCATCAAACCCCTTTGCAGCTGTTTATTTCTCGAGGATAAAAAGGAATGATGTGTTTGAATCCCAGATGGGGACATAAAGCATACTATTAATTAGAAAAGTCAGTATTAATTGAATAATACAAATGATTAATAATTGTCCAGCTTTGAAAATTACAATTCCTATTCCAGCTCATTGAGTCTGTTTTGTGGTGTTTCTTTTTTCTCTTTTTTTTTAATACTCACCTCGAATCATTAAAATTAAAATGAACGTTGTCATTATTGACTTGGAGCTATTAGAGCTTGGGGTTTATATTCCCTGGAAATACTTCAGGCATAGTTGCTGTCTAGACATTATCATTTTCTATTCAATCCCAAATTGTTCCCAGTGTGGTTTCTGGTTGGAACATCACAAGAAATACCACAGAATGAAACAGAAATGCATCTCTAGGATCTTGTCAGAGCAGCTTCACTGGAAGTGGCAAACACGGTGTGGATTTGCCTCTGTATTAAATTTTGTGTCTTCTTTGTGATCAAAAAGCTCCAACGTTGGATTCAAGGCATTTGGGCTCTTTTTTCAGCTTTCTGAAGGGGTGGATGGAAGGAAGGACTAAATGAGGAAGGGGAAGATGCTCCTACCTAGTTCTAGACTGCACAGATTCCTCCCTATGTCCCCTAAATCCAGCTGTGGAGAGGAATATGCATCTTCAGAGGCTGATTTAGGCTTTACCTGGGTTTCCTGATGCTCTGCAGGTGTTTGTGTCTTCTCTGGCTTGGTTCTCATCCCAGCTAATGGGATTTGTGGTGACCAAGCAGAATTTGGGGAGTTTAAGGCCCGTGGATTTGACTGATAACTCAAGGCAGTGATGACTTCCCGAGCTCCTTACCCAGGGTGTCCTGCAAACATCGAGGCAGCCTTGGCACCTTGGGATGGACCAGCAGGATCCAGCTGGCTCTTGAAATGGCAATTAGTCCTAAAACATTGCAGAGAGGCACAAATAAATTTTCCTGATTTATTTAAATTGTGAATAGGTCAGAATTTAAGTATCTCTTAAAACAAACAAGGAAACAAGCCAAGCCCAATTTCAGGTGGATTTAACATGCCTGTGGACAAGTGAATTTTTAATAGCTAATCTTACCCTGACAGCTCATGGGAAATATCAATCTATTAGGCAGGATTCAAGTGTTGAATTTTTAATGCACTTTTAGTGATTAAAGTGTTCTTTTTCTCCACTGCTTGAAAGAGATCACAGTGGCTTTAAAGAACAGTTTAAAGTCAGAACAACAATGGAGAATTAATAATTGTAGTTGACCATATTTCTCTCTGGAAGGGAAGGACTGTTCCTATTTGCATACAAGCCTTGTATTTGGAGCGTTAGGGACAAAAGAAAATCACTCCTTTGGAGAGCAGCAAATGAGCCAGATCTGCTTTTAAAGGATCCTGTGGCTTTGTTGTCCCCAAGCGAGATGTGGTTGGGGACCTCTGGGGAAGGGAGGTGAGGCTTGAAGAATGAGTGCTGAGGATCATTCCTACACATGGCTGTGTAAGGATGGCATCTCAGTGTTCCTGAGGTGCAAATGGACACGTGCTGGACCAGAGCTGGCCGTGACACCAGACTTTGCAGGCAGAGAGGCCTCCCAGCTGGGTCCCTCCTTGTGCTGCGGCTGAGGCAGAGGAGCAAGGGTGTCCCTGCTGGATCCTTTCCCAAGTCCCTCTGCAAACCAGAGCCTGGCTCTCCACCACCACTGCATGCGCTTTGCAGGTAAAAGGAAGGCAGTAACACTTAGTCCAGAGAGTTGCACTTGCCTTCTGCAAGCAGGGCCACAGTTGGCGTGTCCTGTGCAGCGCTGCTGCCCCCGGCTCTTCTCCCCCTGCATTATCACAGCTGTCTGGCCGGGCTCTGACTCATCCAGGCTCCCATCTGAAAAGTGCTTTCAAGGACCCTGCTCAGAATCTCCCTGTCCAACCTCCATTTGTGTTTTAAAGAAGCTCCAAAGCATCAGAGCTGGAAGTTTTCTCCTCACTTCGTTGTTGTTTTGGGCTTGCTAATGGATGTGTTATTGCAGAGCGGACTGGCCCCGGGCAGTAATGAATGACTGAGGTTAATTGGGGGGTTTCTGGGGCTGTGCTGGGTGTCATAAATAAACAAACAAAGAGCAGCCTGAGACTCCTGGAACCAGGGGGAGAAGCTCCAAGCAGGCTCTGGAGCTCGTGGCTCTGGGGTTACAGCCCAGGGAGTGCTGGGAACCATTTGGACTCTCCTCGACGTTGATCGTATGGGAAAAAAGCAGAAAATGAAGTGGGAGAGGGGCCCTTGGGTTAAGGAAACATTTGTGAAGCCTTTGCAGCTGGGAAATTCGCAGGGATTGTCTGTTCTGATTCTCAGGCACGAATTTCTTCCTCACCTGCTTCAGTTCAACATTTAGGATGAAAATCAGTGCCTGTTTGAATTGTTTGAACTGACAGAAGTCAAAATATGACCCACTTCCCAGGCAACATGTTCAGTGACTCCTTTCTCTCTCTCTGTGCTGTCGAATGGCACTTTCACTCTCCCACCCTGAATAATCTGATGTGACCTGATCCAGCTGGAGTATCCAAGGTGAAGGGAATGTTCATGTCTGGTACATCAATAGTGGGATTTAACCGGTGATTTGAGGTCTCTCCAACTTCACTGAGGATCTGCTTCCAAAACCTTCCAAACTGGCCAGGAAATTCTCTGCTTTGGAGTTTAATGAATAAAATGGGAGGGGGGAATAAAATAGAGAGAAGAAAGTGATATTGTAAAATATCATGGAGTGATGGAATGGTTTGGATTGGAAAGGACCTTGAATGTCATCTGCCATGGGCAGGGATACCTTCCACTAGACCAGGCTGCTTCAGCCTGGCCTTCAACAAGTATTTCCAGGCTTCTAGTAGCTCTGATTTAATTGGAACTTATGGCCCTAAGGGTTTTCAGGTGGAATGTGGTGTCCAGGCCCATTCTAGTGTGGGTTCTGTTTCCCCGGAGCTGAGTCCTGCTGATGCGAAAGGGAACAAGTGGAGTCTGTGCTTCCCTCTCTGGCCCGTGCAGAGCTGCAGGAAATCCTCACAGAACACAAACTGTGTTCTCCAGACTTGGAATCCACTGCCAGGGAAACTCTAGGCTGTCCCTTCATCACCGACACTGGGGGCTCCAGGGCAGGGAACTGGAGGAGCTTTAAGGTCCCTTCCAACCCAAACCAGCTCCTGGCTCTGGGATTCTTCCTGCTGCACTGGGGTATGTTGGACTCAGAGTGATTTCTGTTAATTTTTAATGCAGCTCAACTTCCAAGTGATTTTTTCCAGAACAAAATGACAGGACAGGGTGCCCAGAGGAGCTGTGGCTGCCCCTGGATCCCTGGGAGTGCCCAGGGCCCGGCTGGAGCACCCTGGGCTGATGGGAGGTGTCCCTGCCCATGGCAGGGGTGGAACTGGATGATCCTTAATGTCTCTTCCCACCCAACCCATTCCAGGATTCTATAACAGATGAAAACTGATTTTTGAAAGTAACTTTGGCACATAACATATTCTTTTATTGACATTTATATTCCAGGCTGGCAACTAGGAAGGCTCTAAAAATGAAACTTCAGCTTTCTGCTTACATGAGTATTCCTTGAAAATGTTACAACTTCCTGGGGCTGGTGGCTGTTTCATTCATTTCCTTCAATACAAAGGGATTTTCTTGCACAAAATGGACCAAATCAGTCTTTTCAACAAAACTCTATTTTTCTACTCTTTTTTCCCCCTCTATTGTTCTGCCTACTCTGTCTCATATTTCCCCAGCTGGCAGTTTTTGAACTTTTATTTATACCCTCTTTTCTCCAACCCCTCCCCATCTTATTCCATATGTTTATTATCTTTTCCATCACCAAGCTGTGAATAATTTGGGGGGACTTCGTGCAGCTGCCTGGCAATCAGCTGCTTGGCACCAGCACGGGGCTGGCTCGCTGGAGAAGTCCCTGGGTTAACTGACAGCAGCTACTAAAGTATTCTGGAAAGCACAAAAAACATCCTTTACCAGCAGTGCCAATCCCAAACTTGTTGTAATTATGAGCTATTATTGGATTGACTGAGAAATAGGGAGTTAAAAAAGAAAAAAATCATGTCTTTATTTGCTTTCTTAGAGTTGCACAGCGTTGTTTTTAATGCCCAATGAGCTAAATGTTACATATTTAATAAAACTGAGGATTCTTCCTTAAAGAAAGGCTTAAAATGAGGAGTACAATCAGTGTAGTCCTGGGAGGTTTTTCAGGGAATAGTTCAGATTTGGTTTCTGAAGGCACCTTGGGAAGTAAAGCTCCTAAACGAGGAATGGGTGGAACAAATTCCAGTCCCATCCTGGTTCCTATTCCTGCTCTTTCTGCCTCTCTTGGGTCTGACTCCTTTCGTTCTGTGGCTCCCATACTGTGCCTAGACCACTCAGGTAAGAGCAGATCCCAGGCCTCCTTAATTCCTGGCAAGAGTTATATTATTCCTGCTGGGATTTCCAGGGGAATTGGGAGCCAACGCACACCTTTGGGGCCAGAGATGATCCGTAACAAGCAAGGCAGGGCTCCAAATTTTATTTACTGGCATTTCTCTTTAAGGAGCTGAGGGTTATAATTGTTCAGCAAAACAGAGTAAGGCGTAAATTCCATTTTGTTTTTCCTTCAGCCTTTCCAAGGGAAACTGTTCAGGCATGGGAATAATTGTGTTTGATTTTTGCCTCATCAGCCAGTGGTTCAAACAGGCAGCAATCAAAGCAAAGCTCTTCTGCCTGTAAATAATACTTGAGAGGTTCTGATGGAAGAATGGCACGAAGGGTTTTCATTAGCTGGTTTTAATATCTGTGAGATCAGGGAATTAGAAAAATGAGATGTGAATCTGCAGCCAAATAAAGAGACTTTCATGTTGGATAATGCTGGATCAGAGGCCCTGCATTCCTTCAGGCTGCTGGGCTGTCCCTGGGGTATTGACAGCGCCTTTCTCTGAAGGCACTAACAGGCTGCAGGCACCCATTGTATCAAATCCTGTTAATTTTTGAGCTTGGAACCGTATTAACTTGTTTATACTGCCATAGGACATGGCATTTTCTGTGCATTTTTTCATGGCAACATTAGGATTTAACAGGATGGAAGAACTTAGAGTCAGAGAATTGAAGAAAGATTTATTTTTGGAGCGGCTTCTGGAGGAAATGGAATCCTGTCCCCCTTGCATCACGGCTAGTTTAAAGCTCAAGATTCCACAGGGCTTGAAAATGCACAAGGATGAAGATTCCCCAGATTCTCAGGGTTGTGTTTTGCTCTTCAACAAATCACTTGGTTAATCTTTATTTCTTTTTTGAATATGTGCAATCAGAACTTCCCAAATGTTGATTGTACATCCTGAGTGGGTCCTGTCTCCATGTCCTCTAGACCCCTGCTGGGAACAGAGGGAGGATTGCACCCTTCCCCCTGCCCGTGTCCTGGGACCTTTGCCCTTTCCTCATCCTTCTCTCCTGTGCCACGTGTGTTGGATATTTGGAAAAATGTCTCCACTGGCAGAGTGGTTCAACACTGGCATGGGCTCTGCGGGAAGGGGTGCAGCCCCCACCCCTGGGAGTGTTCACGACACGAGCACTCGTGGTGCTTTGGGGGTGGTTTATGGGCATGGTGGGGGCAGTCGAAGGTTGGACTTTGGTCAGCTTGGAGGCCTTTCCCAACCTTGATGATTCCATGATTGTGTGTTCCAGTGGCGGGGAGAGGTGCTGTTCTGCCTGCTGGCTGGGAGGATGCTGGGCCAGGGCTGCAAGCCTTGGATGTGGATGTGGAATTCCTGTCTTGTGGGTGTGTGTCCTGTCCCCCCTCAGGAACCAGGCACCAACTTGCTCAAAGACCTGCCTGGCAGATTTGCTCCAGGATGGGGATTTGGAGTGTTGTCATCAACAGAGAGGATTTTCTCAGTGTGTTTTGAGTCACAGGTTGGAAAAGACCTCCAAGATCATTGAGTCCAACCTTTGGTGCCCCGGTCGGCAGTTTAATAGTGTTACAAGCCAAGCACAAAAGCTCTTTGAGCCTGCACAAGACCCAGCGCTCCATGTCTGCTAAAGCAGCTCTTCCTCAGCTCAGTTCCATCAAACTGTGGCAGGGGAGGTTGAATTTGGGGCTCAGGAGAAGGTCCTTCCCCCAGAGGGTGGTGGGCACTGACCAGGCTCCCCAGGATATGGTCACAGCCCCAAAAGCTGCCAGAGCTCCAGGAGAGTTTGGACAATGCTCTGAGGGACAGGTTGGGATTGTTGGGTGTCCCGGGCTGGGGCAGAGATTTGGCTTAACCCTTGTGTGTCCCTTCCAGCTCAGGAGTTTCCCTGATTCTGTGGTTCAGACAGTGGGAACAGCCACAGCTTCACTGCTCTGCCATCCAGGCATTGCTTTTGGGCCGTGGTGTTGGAGCAGCACAAGGAAAGGGTGAAAGAGAGGACTGGAGTGGTTTCCCACTCCTGCTTTCTCTTTCTAACAGTACCCTCCCTCAGTCCCTTCAGGAGAGAACAAACATCTTGAAGAGCAGCACAGTCTCCTCTTGGCTGGGCTTTTGCCCAGTTTTCCACTCTTAGCGTGGAGCGATTCCACAGGACTTCAGCTCCCAGCAGAGCTGAGGGAGGGCGCTGGTCAGGTGGGTCTCTCACAGGAGGAGGGGCTGAGGACTCTGCACTTTACTGTGAGACAACAATTTGCCCAGGAAGCTCCAGATAACCTATTCACCTGCCCCCACAGAGCCACAGTCCGTGGGCCTGTCCATATGGAAACTGGAATTCACACTGAGTGAATGTAAATAAGGCTTTTCAATGCCTTTGATAACAAAGCTATTTGTGCCTCTCTCTCAGCAAGTATTTCCATTCTCTCCCAGACAGAGTTAGCATAAAAGAGCAACCCACTGTTTAGAATGCATTTAGATCAAAACAGCAAAATCAAACACAAAAATCCCTCCCAATCCCCCAAACTTCAATCTCTTGTTCCCTGACTTCAGACGATTATCATCAAGTTTTATCCTACAGTTATTATTTATTGGGGAGAGGGCTTAGAAAAGAGTGGGAGGATTTAGGCAACTAAAGCCTCCAGTCCCCCACTAAAATAATCCCAATTTGGTCTTTCAAAATTACATTATTGAACATTTCCAAGGCTGATTTTAGACAGTTAGACATGTGTTATACCGTTGGGTATGGTTAGTCCTACCCCTGAAATGAATTGCTGATAGTCTGAGCTTTGCGTGCTGTTTAGGGAGGAGAAGTTCTTCATGTTATTTCATGTAAAAAATGTTTGTTTGAACGAATTAGCTTTATTTTTAACTGAAAAGAACCATCCCCCTTGAATGGAACGAGCTGCTCAGCTGAGTTATTGTGAGACAGGACTCTAAAACCTTGAATAATTCCTGCAGCATGTTGAGAACCCTTTGCAGTTCCTGCCCTGCCATGAAGCTTCCATGTGTGTTAAGTATGTAGATACAAATAGTCACTAAAGATTTGTTTTGCTGAAGAAATTATCAACCCACCTTCTGTCAAAGCATAGGAACTTTGAGATAAAAGCACAGCAGGGAGAATCCCCAGGTGTGCAATGGAACACGCTGATGTGCAAGGCAAAGGAGCAGTTTGGAAAGTCCCTTCATTCCATGAGTGGGCTCAGGAAGGAATTCGGCAAACCTTCCAGTGCCTGAAGGAGCTGCAAGAAGGGTGCAGAGAGACTCTTTACAAGGGCCTGGAGTGACAGGACAAGGGGAATGGCTTCAAACTGGCAGAGGGCAGGGTTAGATGGGATACTGGGGAGAAATCCTTCCCTGGGAGGGTGGGCAGGCCCTGGCACAGGGTGCCCAGAGAAGCTGGGGCTGCATCCCTGGGAGTGTCCAAGGCCACGTTGGAGCACCCTGGGCTGGTGGAAGGTGTCCCTGCCCATGGCAGGGGGTGGCACTGGATGGGTTTAATGTCCCTTCCACCCCAAACCATTCCAGGATTCTGTGAAAGTTGGCCAGGCAGTTCCTAAACAAGGACAATTTAGTACAACTCTGCAGACCAAGCCGAGGGTTCAGCTTTGAGCCCCTGCTTGGCAATGGGAAGCAAAGTCCCAGTCAGTGGGCTGAGGGCAGGGAACCTCCAACACCCAAGGACTCTCTGCTCACAGGGCAGGGCTGGGAGCAGCTTTGAGATGTGGCAGCTGCTCAGCACTTTCTTTGCACTTGCACCTCTGGCAGTTTGAAGTTGCTGGAGAAACATCAAAGGTAAACACAAAAACCTAAAGCTTGATTAAGCTCATGAAAAGCTGCTGTTAAATGAGGCCTCTGGCTTTCTTTGTGAATCCTTATTTTTTTTTCCACTTGCCTTTTCTTTCATTTCTTTTTTTTTCACTTCAGCAGGAAGCTCTTTTGCACAGTGACTGTGACCTGGGGATGATCCCATGAAATGCTTTCACTCCTTTAGACCTCTGTCTGTTGAGGACAAATATCACCTCAGACAGCTTTGGAAAGGAAAATTAGTTAAGATCCTTAACCCAGGATATTCTCAACACGTGTAACAGGGTTTTAGGAGGTTGGATCTCTTATATACTTTGGATATGATGAATGTTATGTTTGTAATATATATTTACAAGGATGACAAAAAGCCCTTGGTGAACTAATGGGTTTCCTATGGATATATCTGAGGCAAACAGCTTCAATTAAACAGGTGGAAAATCACCTGAATCAAGCTGTGCTGCTCCACTTAGCACTGGGATGTAATTCAGAAACAAGTGTGAAGAACAGGAGTCAACAGGAAAGAACCAGGAGGCTTCAAAGGGAGTCTGTGTGCCAAGGATCAGATTCACCTTTGGAGCAGCTCAAAGGAATCCCTGCACTCTCAGAGCAGCAGATGCACTGCCAGGGTTATGTAAAACGTGCTTATCTAATCTTTTCACTCCATCAACATATATAATGAAGCATATTATTATTTACATTAGAGAAATGCTGAGTGTCCTGGGCTGAGGGCCCTGGTGTGTGTAGTGATGCAGAGCCCCTGCTCGGGGCAGGGAGATAAGGAGGGAATGGTTTGGACTGGGAGGGTGGTGGATCCCCCAGGAAACAGCAGCAAAGGCAGGTTTAGCATTCCAATTGCATGCCCCGTGCCCTTGTCTGCTTGGCTTCAGCCAAGCTGCTGTGCTGGAGGCAGCTGGAGGAGCAGAGTTAACCCCTGGTTGTCACAGAGGGAGAGGAGAGGCTTGAACATCTCCTCAGGACACCTGGGGATGTGCTCCCTCACTGCCGGCGACCCCTTTGTGTCCCCTGACTCTTGTCCCCATCCCTGGAGGTGTCCAAGGAGCGACTGGACGTGGCGCTCAGTGCTCTGGGCACGGTGACAAGGTGGGCATCGGGCACAGGGTGGATCCTGGAGGTCTTTTCCATCCTCAGTGATTCTGTGATTCTGTGGCTGCCTCTCCTTCCCTCTGCTCTGCCTCCCTTGTCCTTCCCATGTCCTGGCTACTTGTGCAGAGCTGGGCTACTCTGCTGGGAGCTGTCCCTGCCCATGGCAGGGGGTGGCATTGCATGGGCTTTAAGGTCCTTTCCAACCCAAACTCTTCCATGATTCCCTGATGATTCTCTGATTCATTAAAACCCTGTTTCAGGAGACAGTCACGTTCTTTTGACATTCCATGAGGGGGATGTGTGGGAGCAGTACCAGCCTCTTACTGGAACCTTCTTCTTGTGTGCTTGTCTTTGGACTACTTGGCAAAATCAGAGTCACTGAGGCTGGAAGGGCCCTCTGGAGACTGTCCCAGCTCTCCAGCACGGGGCAGGCTCTCCTAGGGTTGGGGTTTGAGTATTTTCAAGGATAGAGACTCAAAAGCCTCTCTGACAGCCCCAGTTCTTGAGCACCCTCAATTTTCCCCATTTCAGTTTGTGCCTCTGCCCAGCCCAGGGGGTGCTGGGGCAGAGCCAGAGGGTCACTCAGCACCACGAGGGACATGTGGCATCCCTCAAGCTTTGGGCTTGTTGTTAATCACGTCCCCATAAAACTTCCCAGACAGTGCAGTCTTGGAAGGTCACCTGGAGTAAATCAGTCATGATGCACAGCAGAGCTGAGTAATTATGGCTCAAGGTCACCCAGATAAATTCCAGTGTGTGTCTGATGGGCTCTGAAGGTGCTGTGTGACTGTTTAAAACACAGCCCTGTGCATAAACTGGGGTGTGTTTGTTTGTGCATGTTGCATAATTAATAAATCAATAATTAATAAAACAGTAGGAAGGCTGGAGGTTCATAAAGTCCAGACTCAGCCTTGACTGCAGGGGGCTTTTCCCCAAACCCTGGAGAAAGGTGGGCTAATTTCTTATCTCCCAGTGGTAAAGCCAGTTTATGTTTCACAGCTCTTTAGCACGGCTTTAATTACCCCTCTCATCCAGAGGAGTCCTGGTTTTCCACACTTACATTTCTCCACTCTACGGAGAGGAGAAGGAAGATGAGCAGGATTAAACCAAAGCTGTGGAAAATACAGCCTTACTGAGCCAATGGCAGTGTGGTGCCGCTTAGTTATTGCTGAATTATTTTTAATTTAAGATAAATTAGTTAGAGGAGCACACCAGGGGGTGTGAGCTGTGCTGAGGGGCTGCGTGTGCCCATTTGAAGACAATCCATGGGTTAAACAGTGCAGGTGTTACTTCTCATATGTATATTTAATATAGAGATATATTTTATATATTTGTGAGAACAATGTGAGAGGTTTTTAGGTCACCAGGACAAACCTGTAGCCTGCATTGCCTTCAGGCATCTTGAGCAATGACCTTTCACGTGGGTCACTGTAGAGAAACTTGGGCAGATAAACAAGGAAAATGAACAAAAAAATGCATCTCAGGTAGTTTTCAGATCTTCCTGCAACTTGATAGAAGGCTGCAAGGGTATCATTCCAGTCCACTTGCTGACAGAGTGAATTCAATTAACTTCAAAAAGCAAAATATATGGATAACTTCAAAGTGATATCTCCAAAGTCACCTTGAAGTGAGGGAAGTCTTGACTTGTTCCTAACTTTGTCAAGCTGGAGGGAAGCTAAAAATTCATGGCATAGTTCTCTCATGTTGTTGGGTATCCAAATCCTTCTTCCCCTTCCCAGAAACAGGGATTTTATTGATATTTTTAATTTTCCCCACACTCTTTAGATTAAACCGTGTGAAAAGGGAATCCATTTCTGTCCCATGGATATAAGGGAAGGTATTTTTGCCTGTCCAGGGTGTTGGCATTGCGTGCCCAGCAAAGACTGGTGGAGAGGGGGCATTTATTGAACAGCCCTGGGAGTGAGAGCTGGGGCTGAAGTGGCTCAGGAGGATCAATTCCTGCTCTGCTTTGGAGATTAGGTCACTGATTCAGCTGAGGTAGTTAGGACTGAACTAAAGAAAGAAAAAAAGCCAAGAATCCATGAATTAAGAGCTTGAAAATTTATCCTACTTTTATATAAAAGATATTTGAATCCTGTCTGCTAATGGCAGAGGCACAGGATCAATTAAGAGAAAAAAGGGCTCTGTTTATAATGCTCCAATTTCTTCACATCCAGAACGGGTAATTTTGCAGACTTTATTTTTAAAGCTCTGCTTTTCAAAGGAGCCTGACAGTTGTCAGTCTCAGCCAGATTAAAATTACCCTGACACCTCATGATTTCCAGCATTCACATCCTTCATTATCTCGGTGAATTCAGGGCTCACGAACACGAAGTTTAAAGATGACGAAAGTAGGGGCGCAGAGGGAAAGAAACTTCCAAGCTCAGGTTTTTGAAGGCTTAGAATTACATAATTCTCAACACTTTCCAAGGGAGTAACATGGAAATACCTGTGAACATAAGGGCCTGTGTGAGGGATCTAAATCAAAGCTCTGGGCACACACCAAAGCCAGCCTTGGTCTCTCCCAGCTCAGGTGGGTGACGCAGTGACTGAGCTGCTTGTCTCATTTAAATGCCATTTTAACACCCTTTAAAGGCATTTGAAATTGCCAGCATAAATTTCTGCCTTGGAAATGGCAAGGGAAAGCTGCGTGCCTGCATGGATGAGAAGAAACTTCTGTTAACATTAGAAATTGGGGAAGCTATTAATAGATCCAGTCAGGGATGCTAAAACAGAGTGAGAAGTGTGTTGTGCATTCAGCTCCTGCTTTTAAGTGGAAAAAGGGAATGTGGAAAATAAATCCTAGATTTCCACGGGGGCACTGCTCAGATTAGCCCTAATCTTTCCAAATGAGAAGGGGGTGGGGCAGGAGATGCTTTCTGGATTTTAAAATAACCATCAGGGCCTGGCTGCTCCTTCAGCACAACTGCGAAAGGCCATCCCGAGTAACCAAGGGGACAGCCTTGGGATGTGAGGCTGGAAGGGTGACCAGGGGGCTGAGGGCTGGGGGGGCTGGCAGGGCAGGGAGCAGAGTGGGATGGAGATGTTTCTGCTGCGCAGAACAGCCCCGCTCGCTGGTTAACCCTGCTGCATAATTTATGCTCCTACTTATTTAATCACTCTGGAGCGCTGCTATTTGCTGGCACTTGCTAGATTGCTTTATTAAATTTAGGCTGTGTTGAAGGAAATTTATTTTTGTGTATTCCTCCTTCGTAATTTTTTTTCCTTAAATGCTGTCACATAAATTCCGGCGTTATCGATGGATCTGCATGCGGAGCTTTGCTGCTCAGTTCTTGGGCCAGAATCTTCTAAATCATGTATGACATATGTATTATAACTTACTTCACACTATTCTTCTCAGTGATGGATTTACTTCCTTTGCTTTCTTCTCTTTTATAGCAGACAAAGGAATTCAGACTCGAAAGCAATGGAGAAAAAAATTAAAATCTAGATTTTGTCTCTTTACTCACAAAAGTGAAAGGCCTTGACATGAGAGGGATCTGTTAAATCCCAGCAGAACATCCAACACACACTTCTTGCTTTGCCTTTCCATTCCCAGGGCAGTGTTGGGTTAGAGGAGGAGAAAGATGCCTCTTGTGTGTGTTGGTTACAGGGGGTTAAGTGCAGGAGAGGATTAAATATAATCCTCATGGAATGGTTTGGGTGGGAAGGGACTTAAAGCTCACCCAGTGCCACCCCTGCCATGGGCAGGGACACCTTCCATGGCCCAGGGTGCTCCAGCCTGGCCTTGGGCACTCCCAGGGATGCGGGGACAGCCACAGCTCCTCTGGGAATTCCATCCCAGCCCTTCCCCACCCTCCCAGGGCAGGATTCCTTCCCAGTGTCCATCTGGCAGTGGGAAACCATTCCCCTTGTGCTGTCCCCTTGTCCTGTCCCTCCAGGCCCTTGTCCTCCCTGGAAGGAGGAGGAAACTCTCACAAGCAGTGTTACTAAAAATGCACAAAATGCAGCATCTTTTCTCTCCTTTTCCTTCCTCAACCTCTTATGTCATTCACTCATAAGACCTAAAGAATGAGGGAAGGTCAAGAAGACAACTTTTAGAGAAACGCTGTAATGAATTGCCCATAAAACATCCTTTGGCTAAAAGGTCTTCCCTGTATTTTCCTGCTACTTCACGGTGTAACCTGCTCTGAAAATGCACGGAGTTTCTCTTTGAAAAGCTTCAGCCAACACCACTCCTTGTTACCCAGACTTTGTGTGGCACGGGAAGGAGTTCAAACAGTAAGAAGCTGTCAGAGGTACTTTGGTGACTGCAGAAATCAAGGGTAGAGCACCCCAACAACACAGACGTATTTTAAGTCAGCCTCTGTTTAACTTTTAAGGACAAATAACTCTTTTAAAATGAAGTATTCATTAAAAAATTGCATTTTTCTGTGGAAAATCCACCTCTCTTCTAATTTAGATGCAAGCAGAAAATATTTTCCTCAAAAGTCCTTACGAGAAGCAAAATATTTACAGCATTGGCGTCTATTTATCAATATATGCTGATGTGTATGTAATACAGGGCTGGATTTAATTTCCTCCTTGTTATTTGTCTGAAGGGGCTTGATTTATGAATGTATGCATGTATATGTGGAGATGTCTTTCAGCTGCTTCAAAACTACCCCATGGAACTGTTTTTAATGGAAAATTGTTTTTCCAGTTATTCATCTCATTGCTAGAATCTGCTTCCAATGGTAAAATTAGGTTTCCACCAATAATTTTTTTTGCAGGCAGCTGTCAACATCATCCTGCTTCTGCTTTTCTCTGCCAAATTTACATTCTTCCTGAGCAAAATAAATCTCCCACGGGTTACAGGATTTTTTTTTATCTATAAAGCTATCCCTTGGATATACATGAGCACATGGCTGTATCGCTGTAAATCCTACAGAAGGGGAAAAAAGGCACTGGAAATTACAGCTTTTTAATGAGAAAATTAACTCTACAGTGGTTACTTAGGGCTCTTTTTTTCATCTGTTTTATTAACCATCCGAAGTGGAACAGGCCTAATCTTCCTAGATTAAAGTTCCACAAATTTCAGGGCTGGAGTAAATGCAAATATTCTTTTGTAGTCCTGACTAAAGCACTTTAATCCTCAGAAAAAAGAGGCATTAGACTTGTAATATGGAGATTCCGTGTCACGCTGGAGTTTAGGTTGCCCAGAGAAGCTGTGGCTGCCCCATCCCTGGGAGTGCCCAAGGCCAGGTTGGAGCAGCCTGGGACAGTGGAAGGTGTCCCTGCCCATGGCAGGGATGGCACTGGATGGGCTTTGAGGTTCCTTCCCACTCAAACCATTCCAGAATTCCAGGAGTTTTCGAGAAACTGTGTAGGAACTCCCCAAACATGAGGGGTCGGAGTCCGAACTTCCCAGACCTGCTGAGGAATGTGCTGTCATGGGATCCTTGGCCTCAAGTGCATGGCTCATGCATTTACTTGGAAAACTGATTTTGAATAATCTATTTGGTGTAGTTATTTCATAGAACTGTGACTCCGAAAGTGTTGCTCTTGCACACTGATTTTGGGAGAAGCAATCCAAGTATTCCCTTTGCAATTCCCTCTGTCCTGGTCCTTCACAGAGCCTCGTCAGTGCCCTCTCCCAGTGCTGGAGGCAGGATTAGGGCTTTGTCTGGAAAGGAACTGATGGGAAGCTCTGGAATGTTGTTATTGTCTCGGTGACTGTTAGAGCAGAGTGGGCTGACTGGATTTTCCTGCTGGCACAGCCAACAAGTGCCGTGTTCCCAGTGCCTCTCCCACACCCCCCTCCGTACCCACTCCTTACATAACCCCCGAGCCTGACCATTCTGCTCCCCACCAAACTGCCTCCCAAATTACAGCAGCAGAGTCATGGAAAATTTCACTGTGGAGCTCTGCTAATTCCGAGAAGAACAAGAAGTGTCACATCCCATTCTGTTTCCTCAGCAGAGCGTTCTGGAGCCGGCTCTGCCTGCAGCGAGCGCGCTTTAGCTTGCGGGGCACTGAGTGACAGCTACACTCTGACACTTTAATACTGCCTTCTAAATCACTGCCTCCTGCTCCCAGGGGCACCGTGCATTTGATAGGACAGCCTGCTCTGGTGTCCTGCTCTCTCTCTTCATTTTCTACCTGCTATTACCTTCTCAGGCAGGTGGAGCTCAAACCAGGCATGGAGTGGTGCTGTGGAACCTTCCCCATGCACTCAGCAAGAGTTGGCCACTAATAAGTGATTTTTTTAGCAGAGAGAGAGTGGTACTTTGGAAAATGTTATGGCTTTCCCTCTTTCCTTGTGATCACAGATTGCTGAGGTTGAAAAAGCCCTCCAAGATCGAGTTCAACCTGTGCCTGATGCCCACCTTGTCACCCAGCACTGAGTGCCACGTCCCTTTGTTCCTTGGGCACCTCCAGGGGTGGGAATTCCACACTCCACCAACCTCCCTGGGAAGTTCAGTGATGGGGGCTCTGCATTTCAGCCTGGATCTGGCAGGGCACCCGTGACTGCACCAAAATATTCCTGTTTGGAACATTTCCTCTCCCTCTGGGACCAGCAAAGGCGTGGCTGTCGTGGTCAGGCTGCCTTTGCTCTGCCTGGCTGGCTGAGCTGGCCCCTGGCATTCCAAGGGCTCCGAATCCCTTGGATTCTGACATGTCAGGCACTTCAGGCATCTTGGTCCAATATCAGGAGGAGATGGCACATCTATGCCAATAATCACACTGGCAGCCAATTAACAGGGTCCATGAGATGGAGCCAGTAAGGAGAGAATGAAATCCAGGGGGACCCACTGAACTTGTGGTTTTGTTGGAATTGCTTCCCTCTTTATTGCCTTTTTCTAAAGAACAAAACAGAACTATTTTCAGAAATTGTAGCACCTGTTCTGTTGAGATGATTTCAAGGTGCTTTCTAAATACTTTAAATTAAAAACAAAGAAAAATTTACTTCTCATTAAGAGTTTGTGAGTCTGAATGGTCACAATGAGAGGATTATCAAAAGAAAGTTGATTTATCAGACCAGGATGGAATGATGAAGGCCTTTTTGGCAGAGAAACTGTGCTGCCATAACTCAGAATAGAATCCAAATCTCTGGAATTAATTAATATTAATTCATTATTTGTGTAACATAAATCATGTAATTACCATGTGCAATTTCCGTTTCAAACTCGGTTAATTTATCACTTTATGTCCTTGTAAACTCTGGTTGAATCCAGCACCTCATTTTTATCTTAATGGAGCTTTTATTAATTAATTTTTCTCTACCATATCTTCAGGCTTGTTTTCTTACTGAATGTATAGTCACATAATCAGGTGTGGTCTCTGGTGCCAGAATGGGACATGAGGGACTCCATCCATGGATTACAGACTGTCCCAACGGCAGGAGGTAGAATGGGATGAGCTTTAAGGTCCCTTCCAACCCCAACCATTCCAGGATTCCATGATTTTTTGAGCAGTCGAGGTTTTCTCACCTTCCTTCCCCCAACCTTCTTTCCAAGGGCTCCTGGTGGGATTCTCAGGCTGCCAGGGGTTCAGGGCCAGGAGCTGAACTTTGATGGTCCCTGTGTTTCCCTTCTAGCTGAGGATATTCCATTCTCTCCCATTCCCCCTGCAATGAGCAGCAGTCCCCAGGACCTTGCTTGTGGCATGGGGCAGTCTGGGTTTGATTCTGTGAAAACACAGAGCAGTTGATCATTTATTTCATTCTACACCTCCATTTTTCATTAGCTGCCTACTCAGAGCAGGGTATCAGCACACCATGCACTGACAGACATTTGAAGCTGTAGTTTTAGTCCTTACACTCTGGTTTCCCCTCTAGATGTTCATGCTCTCCTTTTTCCATAATGTAAAACTATTAATTCCTGAGAGATTATCATTCACACACCGACTGTGGCTGTCAAGAACTAACAAATGTGATTTCAAAACACCCAACCAACAAACCTGGGAGCACAGAGAGGTGGCAGTATGATAGGGCAGATGAGAGAAGTTAATTGCTGGACTTTAACGTATGTGGGGAAAGGAGGTGCTGAAAAACTTTACAGGGGAAATTAATGAGGTATAACAAATTAATTAGAAAGGCTAAACTGAAAGTGAAATCCTAATTATAAAAGCAGCAAGGACATGGAGTGGAGTCTCAGGGCAGGGGATGGTGGTGCTGGTGTTGATGGGACAGCACCAGTTTGAGGCCCTTGTTGCAGGCTGGTTGGAGCCTTGGAAGGGAGTCCTTGGCGTTCTGTCTCACCGGGACTCGGGTCTGTGGAGCAGCACAAGTTAAGAGGGGGTTGAAGCTGTAACTGAGCCACAGGGACAGGTTTGGGTGGGGGGTGACAGGTGAGCTGTGTTGGGGTGTCCCCGGGGACAGAAGGACACGGTGTCACAGCAGAGGGGGCAGGTGTGGCAGCTCTGCTGTCCCCTCTGCCTGCAGTGGGTGAGGCAGCGGTGGCACAGGGCACTGTGGAGGGAGCAGTGACACGCAGTGGGTGAGGCAGCGGTGGCACAGGGCACTGTGGAGGGA
>JAWWMP010000060.1:1291174-1354240 GCA_035047865.1 Dendrocincla tyrannina | reverse complement strand
GGTGGCACAGGGCACTGTGGAGGGAGCAGTGACACGCAGTGGGTGAGGCAGAGGGTGGCACAGGGCACTGTGGAGGGAGCAGTGACACGCTGGCGTCACGCAGGGAGCTGTGGGGTCAGCACTGAGTGCCGCTGCAGGAAATAACTACACTGGCCTTAAAACCTCTTCTTCGACGGCTGCTACAAATAGTTGGAGGTTGTCTTTTGTGGTGTGAGCAGCAGAGCCCTCTGAACGGTGCTGTTGTGCCTCTCTTGATGAGGTCACCCAGGGACAGCCCCACTTGAGACGTTCCCTCCTCCCTGCACTGGCCTCTTGACTTCGCTCAAGTGCCACTGCCATGGAACGCATGATAAGCTCCCTATCACAGGGTTATCTCTCCCTTTGAAAAAAGAGATCTGAGCGCTGTAATGTCTTTTTCATCTCTGAGCATGATAATGTTCTCTATCAGTCTTTGCTCCAACCCCCTTGGTACCAAAGAGAATCAAAAACTGCCCCTTGATTTGCTCGGTGAGCTCTGGGTGAAACCTGCACTTTTTACACTCTTTAGGAAGGGAGGAGGGAAAAAGGGCTGAATAGGAACAGCCAAGGCTGAGGCTGTGTTACATCAGAGTTCCCAAGGTATTTCTTATCTGGGTTTCTGGATCACATGCTCAAGGAGGTCAGCTATTAATAGGTTATAAAAGCTCACTTGGTGATCAGTAGATGCTTTGAATAAATTACAAGTCATTCATTTGTCATGTTCAAGGGGCCAGGAATTAAAGCAGTGCTGTCTTCGTGTTATTGTTTTATCTTCAGCTGGTTAGTCAATTCCTAGTAAAGATCCTTTAACACACCAAACACGTGACATGTCCCTTAAGTTGTTGATAAACATGTTTGAATAATATTTAGATTTTTTTTTTCCATATTCTTTCTGTTCTCTTTGATGACTATTTTGGCACATTTTAGAAATCTTTTAAGCAGATACTTTCACCATCACTGGCACCTGATTTGCTATTCCATTACACATTGGTTCATCCTTTCATCTTCCTTGTTCAGCGTCCCCCATGAAAAGACTTTTGGAGGTTTACTTTAGATTTGGCATTCTAAGTGTTATATATTACCCTGTCTAGCAGGCTGCTCTCTCCTTCCATGTGACCTTTTAAAGTGGTTTTGGAACTGAGCCTCTGGTCCTCAGAATATCTGTGAACGTGGCTCCAGGTGAACACAGAACTTTTTACTTAGACAATAACAGCATTTTCTATTCAAAAAGTCAGTGGAAGGGTTGTCAGCTACTCATTTACAGCCTCCTCTTGTTGCACTGCAGTGTGACTGTTGAATTTGCTTGTGCTGCAGTAGAATAAGGCACACGTACACGGAGATTCCCGTTTCAATATCACTTTCCAAACCCAAGCCATCCCAAAGTGCTTTACCAAGTCAAATTACCTATTTATGGACTTCTGCAAACTAAGCCTGATGGGCAGGGCTGCCTGTGTGGCTTTCAGCACTGTAATTGTCTTAGTGTGTCTGCTAAGTAGCTACAAATCTCATCTCTCCTTCCTTCCCCTCCGCTTGTTCAGCGTTTCGTAGCAGGGAGTGCACTGGGATTTAATTTACTGGAATTGCTGCATTAGGAGCTTTCCCTGGGTGTTTCAAAGATGGTGCTTGGTCTGGCTGCAGGGCCTCTGTTCTGCACTCCCAGAAACTCACAGAACCGTGGAATGGTTGGGCTTGGCAGCACCTTAAAGGCCATCTCATCCCAGCCCCTGCCCTGGGCAGGGACACCTTCCACCAGCCCAGGTTGTCCAAGAAGCTTTCTTGGAAGACAAACATTTCCCCCCCTCTCTGATATTTGCTTTATTTCTGCTCCTGTGTCTTCTCCTGTGACTTCTGGGTGGTTTAACCCATCGAACACAGGAATGAACCCCAAAGCTCCTGGTACAAGAGACTTCAGTGCCATTAACAGCTGAACCCAAAGAGGTTCAGGGGGCAGCAGAGGGGGCAGATTCTTGATGTCAAACCAAACCTTAAGGTTTGAACTTGGGCTGTTCAAAACCTCGGGATCTTTGTGATGGACATTGCACTAAACCAAAGCTGTTGTGATCAGATACTGTGGCCCCCCAGTCCTGTGGTTATTGATGACTGATTCCTAGCGTGGGAATGAATAATCTCCATGAAAATACCCCCTTTTTCCTTCTTTTTGCTGAGACAGAAATGTTCTTCCAGTCTCCGTTGAGATAGGAATGCTCTTTTTTAACTTGTTGGTGCCTCAGGATCAATAAGTTGGTCTCTTTTCTTGTGTCTCTTTTTCCCCCCAATTATATTTGATTTGAGTTTGAACTGAGAGTGTTTAGTTACGGTACTTGGTAGTTCTCTGACAGAAACCTGGATAATTTGGGGCAATTTACTGAAGCTTTTTCGTGCATCAGTTCCCTATTTTTAAGCAAAATAATGAAAGTTTGTTCTACCTGTCTGTGATGTCTCCTAATCCATGTTCCTGACCTTGCCTGGGGCCCACATTTATATAACATTGAGCCTGCAATGTAAACAATTCTCTTCATCCTGGATTTATGTTTACCCGTCAGGCTTATGGGGAATTTTTTTCATTATTGGAAACCCTTTACCTGTGTTTGCTCAGACAGAAATTATATATGCCAGGACATGCAGGGGAGCATTTTTTTCTCTTCTTTTTCTTCATTGGACTAAAAGGAAAGGTGAGATGGGCAGATGCACCAAAGCATTGCTACAGCTGCCTCGCACCTTGAAACCATAGGTAGAACCCATAAATTCTAAATACTGGATTTAAGGTTTGGAAGATTCTTAATAGAAATACTACCAAGGGAGAGGCACCCTTGGGATTTACACCACACTTACATTTAATTATTCTTAGAGAAGCATTTTGTCCTGCCAAGGCACTTGTCCTTTGCTGTCAGGGCTGCAAGCACCAATTTCACTTGTCCAAAGAAGCCCCATAATAGTCTGAAAATTAGTAAGTACAAAAAATCCTGGCTGGAATTATTGTAATTTTGGGTGTCATGAAATGATGATCCTGTTAAATGCCCATCTATAATTGCACAAAGTCAGTCTTTCCTGGGCAGTCTCTTGTTTTTACTGGTGTCAGCAGGGAAGAATTGATGCAGCCTGAGAGTACAGGGAGGTCTTTGCATGAAGATGATGAAGTGACACAGATGTTGAAAAGGGTGGCTTTTCTTGGTCTTGTTCAGAGGAAACATCATTTTCTGTCTTGAAGCTTGTGATTTCACATGTGCTTTTCAGTTACAGAACCATAAAATCATGGAATGATTTGGGTTGGAAGGGATTAAAGCCACCCCTGCCAAGGGCAGGGACACCTCCCACTGTCCAGGGTGCTCCAGCCTGGCCTTGGACACTCCCAGGGATCCAGGGACAGCCACAGCTTCTCTGGGAATTCCATCCCAGCCCCTCCCCGCCCTCCCAGGGAACAATTCCTCGGGGCCAAGTTGGGTTTGGGGGCAGGGGCAGCTGCCCCTTCCTGGCTGCACTGGCACTCACGTGGGCAGGCGGAGCTCTGCAGAAGGTTCATGTCTCCCTGCAGCATCTGCCTCACCTTCCCAGGGCTTCCTGAGCTTTCTCTTGGCCGTGTTGCAGCTCCAATTTCATGGCATCCGAGGCCAGAAGGGAGCATTAGGTCCTCTGAACCTCTCTATATCACAGCCCATTAAGTTCCACCCAGTTGCCCCTGGGTGTTCCTCACTCCAGTCTCCAGACTTTGATGCAGTGCTCCTGTGCCCTGGCCCACCCAGAGGCAGCTGCATCTCGGGGAAATGTGCTCTCCACAGAACAGGGAGGATTGTAAACAGCACCAGGAGCCTGCAGAATGAACAGGACTTGTATATGTTTGGGTTGAGTCTTTCAGAGCTGCTTGGGGGTTTGGGAGGCTCAGCTCCCATTAATTTTTATGAAAATTTACTACCCAAATGCCCTGGGTAGTTTTGAAAAATCTTCTCTTTTAGTGGGAGGCATAAAAGTAACCCTTTCGAATTAGCTGAATTGTGTATGTACTTCGTTAGTGTGGACACTTCAGAACAAGATTATAAAATATCCTGTTACAGACAATTATACCCTGACCTGCTCCAGGGGTGGCATCTCCTTCCTGCCTCGGAGCACTTTGTTGTTGGCTTGAAGCTTGGGAGCTTATCCTCCTTTTTAACTCCCTAACCCACTTAATATAACTCAGGAAGTTCTCAGCACCCATAAAAACGTCTCACGGTAGTTTAAGTTCTACTACTTTATCAATATTGGTATTTAGGAAGTAGGACACGACTCCTAATTGTTTTAGTGTGCTCTGACATGTGAACTACAGCTCTCCTTAGCACCAGCTGCCACTGGAACACAGGAAGGCATTTTCTCCAGGATCATAGTGCTGTTTATTGCTGTTAATGATGACTGATGGTTTGGGGAGGATTCTCAGGCATCAGGATTTCAGGAGACTTCAGTGGTGGGAGATGTGCTCCCGGTGCTCAGGATTTCCTGCTCAGAGAGATTTGGTAAGACAGGATGACATTTTGGCAGCGTGGTAGAATGGGATGCACATGGAATCATTAGGGTTGGAAAAGTCCAACCCTTGACCACATCATGGAGTGCCATGTGTACCCCTCTTTTCTAACTCTTCAGGGCTGGTGACGCCACACAGCCCTGGGGAGCCTCTCCCATGTGTCCCAGTAGGGTTTCTGCAGCTCATTCTCCACTTTCAGGGTGTTAATTGCATTTAACAACACCTTGGTAGGATAATTCTCTATCACATTTCAGCAAGCCCCTCCGTGGCTTTGTTACCCTGCTCTTCACTGGGAGTGTGTTCTTGGCAGGGATTCCCAGTCATGCCAGTTCCTCTTCATGTTGCTCTTCATCCTGCCCACCATAAATAACCTTTCTCCAACCTCTGGTTTGTACCCTTTGGGTGTCGGTGAGTGGTTCTGTTGTGTCTCTGGGATCATTTACCCAGTATAAGACAACAGCTTGTAGGAAACCTTGCAGTATGTGTTGAGTACACTGCCTTCCTAATTACTACATGCCAGGTTTAATTGTACGACTGCAGGTACCTGAGCAGACTACTTGCCATGACATGTTGTGACTAAATGAGCCCACGTTCATTCTTTAGGTACCTATTGCCCCAAATTGAAATATTTGTCTTATTTGACACAAATTATAATTATCCCAAAGAACCTGGAGGTTCTTCCTCCTCCCCTCCCCCCTTTTTTGTCTTTTTATTATCACTGGGGCTCCCAGTGAAAGTGGTTGGTTTTACTGCTCATTAGTCTAATCATTTCTTTAGTGAGTATCAGGAATTTAGGCAGCCACATCGGAAATAAATACCATAGTGCAAAGGAGGCTTTTACCTTTGGAAAATCCTCAGGTGCCGATCAAATTCTGTTGCTGTAAATGTAAGAAACCACAGTGATGTAGCAGCACTCCCTTCGAGCAGAGACAAATGTAGCTCTCATTTAAAAACAGGACACCAAGTTTTATTGATTGATATTGAAACTATAAATTGAGCCTGACTTTAGCAGGGCTAAGCCTAAACAGCACCAAGAGCTTCCATGGAGAGACAAGATTTACACTGGCCAAGCATCTTGATTGAAATCCTGTGACCTTTCATTATTTTGTGGTGAAGTGATTTAAGCTCAGCCCTGACAACCCTGAGCAGGCAAACCTCAGCCTCCAACTCCAATCATGGCACAGATCTTTTGTGAGCCCTGAATTTCTTTGGATCTCCTCAGGGTCTGCTTCATGGTCCTGTCTTAGGTGAAAGGTCTCAGAACCTTTTATTCAGTGAAAATTGTGGTAATCTCACCATTTCACGGGGCCAGAGACTGAAGGATTAAGAACAGAAACAAATAGTCTGAGGCAAAAGCCCAGCAGGGTCCAGCTTTGTGAGCAGCCAGGATGTGGCCCGGGTCAGGCTGTTGTTGCTCACAGGAGTGATGGGCTGAAGGTGTTTTGGTGAGTTTTTAGGAGGGGAACCTGTGCCCAGGTACCTCCAGAACTGCTTCACCCTCAGCAGGAGTTCATCGGGATAAGGAAGTGCAGTCTCACCCAAGTGCTCGTGATGGACCAGCCTGTGTAACTGGAGTCCCAGAGGGAAAGAAGGGAATGCAGACCTTGGGAAAGAAGGTGTTGCAGGAGTTAAGCTGGGGATGTGAGGCACTGGCTCAGCTCCCAGCTTTGTCACACTTTGCTGTGTGACCTTGGCCGAGGCACATAATCTTTCTTTACCTGAGTGCTGTGTGTGGGAGTAATGATGTCTCCCTGGGCAGAAAGACGCCCTTCCTGCTGCATTCTGATGCTCCAGTGTCTGGGATCCCAGGTGTTGCTGAGATCCAGGACATTGCTGTATGGATTGCTCTCTCCTCCATTGTCTGGAGCACTCGACACACACAGAGCTGTATAAATACAGATATAATCACGCAAAGCCTGCTGGATTCCTTCCTCCACACTGCAATTGTGACAGATGTGTTCTCAGCAAGATTCCCCCATCTTGCACAGCTGAGCAGAGCCCATGTGCTGGGGAAACAAAAGAAGAAGATTAATTAGGCTGTCAGCGTGTGCAATCGGGTTTGGGGATGGCGGGCACGCTCCGGAGCCTGCATGGAGCTTGTCCATTTTTTTAATTATAGGAACTGAGAGGGAGAGGGGTGAGAAGCCTGGTGTGAGGGGCAGGGTGGTGGCCCAGGAGCCGTGGGTTTGTTTGAGGCCAGGGTGAAGGGTTTGGGGTGATGTTCTGCTGCCTGAGCAGGGCTCCCTGCAGAGGCTGGGGGCACCAAGCATGATGGGGTTGAACAAATAAATGCCATCCCTTTGAGCCTCTGCAGATGAACTCTCATTTCTGGAACTCTCTGCTCCCTTAAAACCTCCCATTTCCAGCCAACCCAGTGCCAGCCTAGTGCCAGCCCAGTGCCAGCCCCTCCAGGGACCCTGGGGAGGGCAGCTGTGCCAGCAGGAGCAGGTGCAGCAGGAGCAGATGTGCCCCAGGGAAGGGCAGGAGGTGTCCCAGCACCTCGGAGCCCGTGGGCACAGGGCGGGAGTGCCAGGCCAGCCCCCAGTTCAGCTGCTGCTGCTGCTCTGGGTGCCCCCTGAGAGCGGGGGCTGCCTGGCCTCTCTGGTCCTGGGCAGTTCTTTGTCCTGGAGCATCTTCCACGGCACCTGTGTCACTTCTAAGTTTGGCTCACACTAAACAGCAGCTTTCTGCCCTTTTTCCCCAGCTGAACTTGTTTATCTGAAGGCTGAGCTGTGCTTGCAGGCAAATGAATTCATTAAAATGAGACTGTCTCAGTACCAGGCTGGGCTGCAGCTCCCCTGTTTAAACAGCAGCAGCCACCTGCAGGAGGGGAAGGAGCTGCCAGGGTGCAATTGGAGACCTGATGTGTCCTCCTACAGGCCCAGGGGATGAGCACTGTACTCAAATCCTTTCTAATTGAGTCCTGCTCCAGTATATTCATCTCAGAAATGAGCACCTGTTCTGTTTGTTCCTTCCTTTAAAGAGAAGGGAGGGAAATGCTTCGGGGCAGATTTCAGCCCAGGTTAGAGCTTTAAAAACAAAGCAACAAAAACTTCCAAGCTCTTGAGTTTTTGTAAATTCTATCCTGGTGTAAGTTTTCCAGGTGTTCAGGAATGCAGAGGTTCCTTTCCAGCTGTGGTGTAGGCTCTAAACCCCCAGACCCCAAACATCTCAGCTGCTTCTGTGCTTGTGGGCACTCGGAATTTAAACTGAACTCTGAGTGCTTGAGACAGGCCTGACAACCAGATTCAAGTCTGGGAGCCACGGAGCCACTTTTGAAAACATTATCCCAATTTTGTCTCCTAGTAAAGAAGTTGTTTTAAAGCTGAAATCCTAAAATCACTGAGGCTTTCAGTGACTGCCTCTAGTTTTTATTTTTTCCCCCAGCCATAAGGCCAAATTATACAGGGTATATCCCATGTAATTCCTTTTCTGGCCCTATCTTATCTCCAGCTCTTAGCTGATGTGATTGAAAACCTCTGCTAGTCCGTGACAGAAATCCCAATAGTGAGTCCAAAGGGCCCTCACTGTTCTTCAGGAGTGGGTCCAGTGGCTTTAAAATGGTGTTCTCTCTTTATATATATATATATATATATTTAATATCTATTAATTAATTTATTTTAATTAGTTATTTTATGGAAAGGAAGGTAAAAATGCAAATTGCCCCTGTGATGCTGTGCTGGAACAGTGAGGGAAGAGGGCTGTGATGGGGAGGAGAGAACACTGGATGCACTTGGATGTGAATCTGTTCTATTTTGCAGCCACCTAAAATTGCCCAGTTTTTGTTCATCTCTCACCATTTTCAGGGTTTACTCTGTAGGTCCAGGGGGGTCTGTGAGTGTCCTGTGTGCCTGGCAGCAAACCACATTCCCATGGATTGAGATTGGAGATCCTGATGCAAAGGACTGCTGGAATGGAGTTATAGAGGGACAGAGGAGGAATGATAGTGATTAGCATTTATTTTGGGTTATAAGTCTCTGAAACCACTTTTAAAACTGATTTCCTCACAGAGTGGCCCAGGAGAGCTCAAGTGAGACACAGATCCTGCACAGGTTCTCTCTCTGATGCTGAAATGCTCCTCAGGGCACATGGAGCTGGAATTCTCCAGGAGTGTTGTCAGCTCCTTAAACTCTGGACACAGAATTTGCAGGTTCACAGAACCATCAGAGTCGGAAGAGACCTTCAGGACCCTCCAGTCCAAGCATCACCCAGCACCACCATCGCCCCTAAACCATGTCCCCAAGTGCCTCAGCCAGATGCCTCCTGAACACTTCCAGAGATGAAGACTCCATCACCTCCCTGGGCAACTTATTGCAAAGCCTGACCACTCTGCCAGTGAACAAACAATCTGTTTCTAATCTCCAATCTGACCCTCCCCTGGTGCAATTTAAGGCCATTTCCCCCCTCCCATCACTTGAGACAGGGCAGAGGAGCCCGACCCCAACTCACCACAACACCCTTCAGACAGTTGTACGTTCCCACAGATTTAACAAACAGACAAATCTCCCCAACATGTTTATTAAGAATGTTTCTGAGGTCGAATTTCCTTGGACTGAGCTGGATAGAACTTCTTCTGGCATGACAACTTAAGATTAGGGCTGGCAGGATTTAGCGCTTCTTCTCTTTGTATTCACCTGAGTCAATAAGGCAGGGAATTTATTTACTGTGCAGTCCGTTTGCTGTCTGTCAGGGCTTTGTTTCCCACTTGAAAATGGCAATACATCTACAGATCTATTTTTAAATGAATGACTTTCAATAGCCAAGGAGAAGGGTGAGAAAACCTGTTTGTGCTGCTATTGACAGAGAAATGAATTTCTCCACCAAGTTGAATCTCATAGGTTTGATTATTTTTCTTAAGAAAGTTTTCTGATTGTTAAATTTCCACTGTTAATCCTGGAAGAAGCAACTTAAAAGAATTAGATATTATAGATCTCTTTCTTTAGCGTGGGAATGGCACGAGGCAAGTCTTGGTGCCAATACCCCCCCAATGTAAGTGGCACTGGAGGGGAAAGGCTGTTCCCAGGGGCGAGAGCTGAGCGAAAGCCCTGGGGGGAAAGGGAAGGACAGGAGGGGCACTTGGCAAAGTCCAAGGGGGAGAGTCTTTCTGCAGGGAAGACCTGGGAAAATTCTGGCTTTGTATGAGACTTGCCTGAGATCTGCAATGAGGAAGTACCTGGGTCTGTCCCTTCTTTCCTTTGTCTCTGGCAGGGGATTCTCTCTCTTGGAGAATCTGTGGCCTGGAATTAGTTTATCCCTGTGTTTTGTTCTCTCTCCCATTCCAGGCCCTGCTTGAAGCACACAGGACAGAGGGGTGGGGATGACTTTGCTTAAGTCTTAATTAAAGAGATTTAGATCTTGCAGTGCTCTGTATAATATGTATATTGTGTATTAATATATTAATGAACATATAAAAGAACTATAATTTAACACATAAACTTAAAAATAAATAGGTTAATTAAGGAAGTGTAATAGGCCATTTAGAGCAGCAAATGGGTGGCATTGAGAGCACTGTCAGATCTCTTGGGGCTCAAGAAGTGGTCAGTGAGGGTTCCAAGAGGTTCTGTGTAAATAATTCATGGAATCCCATGGGCAGTAAAGTGTCCAGAGGCAGCTGCAGTGGGGAAGTGTTGCCCGAGGACAAGGAGAAGGAAACCTGCTTAATTTGCCTGTTATTAGTGGTTGGGTTTTTTGTTTCCTCTCTGTGAGATCAAACATCAGAGCAGGGTGTATTAGTGAACCAAACAAATTCCATTTTATTAAGTGCCTTATGATGCTGATAAAAGGTAAAAAGGTCAGTTGGAGCAATGATTTCACAGACCTTTGTGTGGATTGTCTCCCAAACAATTCCTTCTCAAATACAACTGGGATCTGCAACAGGTTTTTCTTCCCCCTTATTGGATATTCTCTTGTTTTCTGTGCTTGCTTGAAGTCCCAGGACAAATTATTGACAAAAAAAAAAAAAAAGGAAAAAGTATTATTTTGTGACAAAACTGTAGAGAACATATTCATGTTTATTTTAAGAAGGAATTCTTCCCTGTGAGGGTGGGGAGGGGCTGCGATGGGATTCCCAGAGAAGCTGAGGCTGCCCCTGGATCCCTGGGAGTGTCCAAGGCCAGGCTGGAGCACCCTGGGCTATGGAAGGTGTCCCTGCCCATGGCAGGGGTGGCACTGGGTGGGCTTTGAGGTCCCTTCCAACCCAAACCGTCCTGGCATTCTCTGCTTTTAAACAATCCAGACTGAAATGTGGACTGGATTCCCAGTTCTCCCAAAGCAGAGCAATCCCATGGACCTTGATGGAGCTCTGTGAGTTTCAGCCATCAGAGAATGTCTTGGTATTTTATATTTTTATTGGTGGACACTTCCATGCCAGCATGTTTTGATTTGCAGATGTGCTGCCAGGTAGGTTTTATTCCTGGCTGTGTCATTACCCCCCACTCCTGGGTTTTCCTGCTCCATGGTGAATGGAATGTGCAGCTCCAGGGACTGGGAGGGCCATGGAGCATTACTGGCTTTATGAGCTTTTCACTAATGCCAAAGAGAAGTATTTCACCCTTGGTGAAAGCCATCAGGTGTTCTACCTGTGTGGGATCATGTGCACATCACCCCTAAGGAAGGGAAAGCTGGGGGAAACCCAGCAGTTACTCTTTCTGCTCCACTGAAGCTCCTGAGTCCCATGAAGTTTGAGACACTTTTTCCTTTGCTAAAAAAAAAAAAAAAGGGAAAAAAAAGAGCAAAATTAATTGGAAATGACAAGAGGAAAATGATCCAGCTGAATGCTTTGATAAGCAATCAAGGCTTAATAGATTAGAAAATATAATTAATTACTTAATTATACTCAAAGTGGTTGTTGTTGGTAGATTGTTCAGTGAAAAGCCATTGTTGGGTGGGAGGAGATGCCCCTTGCATGAATATCAGGCTCTGGGAAGCCTTTGCTGCTGGCAGGGCCTCGTGGTGAGCACGGCAGCTTTTCCACACTCACATTACCCTTTTGCCAAACTTTCCAGGCAGGTCCTTCCCCCAGAGGGTGGTGGGCACTGAGCAGGCTCCCCCAGACGTGCCAGAGCTCCAGGGCTGTTTGGACAGGGACAGGGTGGGATTGTTGGGGTGTCTCTGCAGGGCCAGGGTTTGGACTCTGATCCTTGTGGGTCCCTTCCAGCTCAGGCTGTTCCCTGGTTCTGTGATTCAGTCTTTTCCTGCTGGAACCACCTGAATGTGATGCCCAGCTCAGTCTGCAGCTCAAGGAGGTTTCCCAGTTTGGTGACTGAGATGCTGGTGTGGATGAACTCCAGACCTGTCCCACTGTTCTCTCTCCTACCCATTGACTGGAAGGAAAGAAAGAATAATATTAATTGGCCCTAGAAATGGTATTTTTTCCCAAGCCAATGCAATGAAATTGGGAAGGTCCAGTTCATTATTTCATTGTCTTTGAGCCCTGAAATAGCTGTTATTTATTTGAAAACAATCACATTTTTATCTAAAGCCATTATTAAGTGCTCTTGCTGCAATCAGTGGAGCGAGGGACTGAACTGGGGCAGGGAATAGGCCTGAGTGCTGGGCTGGCACAGTTGGAGCCGTGCCCACAGGGAATTCCACTGCTCCCACACCCTGCAGCATCACCCGGCGAAGAGCACAGAGCTGGGGCAGCAGAGAGTGGCAGCCACACACACCTTGTCCCCACAGTCCCTTCGTGCTCCCATCAGCCCCAGAGCCATGGATTTCTGTCCCCCTGGAGCCTCCCACCCCAGCAGGGCAGGAGCTCTGTGCCCTCCCTGGCTGGGAACAGGCTGCACGGAGCTGCTGGCAGCTGGGAGATGTTCCTGCTGCTCCCAGTCCCTCCCCAGGAGCCCAGGGCTCACGCTGCTCCTGGAATTGTGCTTGGGGTTTGTTCTCCTCCTCCCAGTCTGTGCTGCCTCTCCAAGTGTGCTTTTGGCTCCTAATCCCGACAGAGAAACCCTTTCCTCGGGAGCTGGTCCAGGGAGGAGCAGCAATTCTGCTTGTTGCCTTTGGAACATCCCTGCTCCAACAGTTGTTAAACAGCCATGGAAATCTGCTGACTCCATAGCAGGAATGGAGGACTTTGATGCAGCTACTGAAAAAAACAAAGATACAGGGCAGTGGATGGTAGTTTTTGTCTTTATCAGGCTGTTTGTGCACTGCAGAATTCCCGGCAGGGTAGAAAGGAAAGGCTTCACATCCCTCTGTTTTCAGAATACAATCCCAAAGCAGCAGATCTTAGAGAGGGGTTCGAGGTGTGGGAAGCCCTGTGGATGAGACCATCCTCCAGGGCAGACAGGAGCTCCCTCTGTGTTGCTATTCCTTAGGGAACAATTCCTCAGTGACAGGAGAATGTCGTGGCCTCTTATCTTTGATTTCAGGTTGTGTGATGTGTCCTGACATCTGTAATGCATTGTAGTCGTTTCTGTTGTGGCTGATCCTCAGAGCAGCTCATTGTGCTGCTCCCAGACAGTTCCAGACTGCAGCAGGAATTACTAACCCTTTAATGGTTTTGAGCACAAAGTCCCATCCAAAATGACTTTGAATTTGCAAAATTTCATCCTGCTCGCTTTAATTTCCCAGGAGTTCTGAAAAGATAATGCTGATATTCCAAAAATAATGTTGCTGCACGTTTTTCTGTACTGCTCGCCTTTACCTGGAAGAGGCTGTGAGTTCCTCATGGTGGCAGTAACTTTTCCATAGCTTGAAATAGGTGACTAGTTTGTTTTGATTTCCTGAAAAACATATTTCCCATCTATATAATAAATGAACTAAAGATAGATATAAGGAACTGTTTGTTTGCCAGCTTTACCTCCAGAAGAGCAGGAATTCCCTGGAAATGCACAGTAAAACTTCAAGAGCACCAAATCAGTATTGTTTTGCCTCATTTAAATGTATTTTCCAGCCAAAGTTTTCCAGTGGGAGCTTTCCTTGCCTGGCTAAGGAATGCAGGCTAAATCTCCATTAAATTGAGCAGCAAGCAGGGAGAACCTGTGTTGAAAAGCGCAATATCCGTGGATCTCAGCCTTTGGAAAGCCTTTCATTCATTCTGTTCCACTTGCATTAAGTCCTGCCCGTCTCCATGAGTGTCTCAAACCCCAAAGCTCTCTCCAGGGTTGTTTAGGGGGCTGGGGCTGGAGTTACTTTGCTCCTTTTGCTTTGGTTTGAGTTTGGATCAAGCTCTGGCTGGAAAAAGGTTGCTCCCAAGTTCTGGATTCAAAGCTTTGCAAAAGATGGTTGTGGAGTGAAAGAGGAAAGAGTCCCAATGTGGGGTGGAGACGTGGGGAAGGGGGTCTGAGGGGGGCTGGAGACCCCCAGGGAAAGGTGGGGGAGGACAGCTCTGGGATGTGGAACATCAGAGAGCCCAAATGAACAGAGAGCAGGTTTTCGTGGGAGGCAGACAGGGGCGATGAGCTGAACCTGCCTTCGAAGGTGCAGCCCAGGCCTGTGCAGCTGAACCCTCCTGGAGTCAGGGCTGTGCAGCACAGTTAAAAATAGCTCCAAATTCCGTATTCCACTGCATAATCCTGTTTGCAAAACTTTGGCTATGGGGATAATGGTGTCAGCACGCACCAAGCCCTTCATTACTCACCCAGCCTCCGATTTTAACACCCAGTTTATAAGGAAATGTCTATGGAATGCTGATGGAAAGGCCTGGGATTTAGGATGAACACCCTTTCTGTGGGGTTTTGCATTCAATAAACAATATTAAAAATCAGCTCTGTGAAACCAAGACCACGTTTCCATGGCAAAGAACAGAGAAATGCAACGAGGCTCGTTGTAGATGGTAAAAAAAGATTGTAGAGCAGTGGGGAAAGTGCTGGGGCTCTGCTTTACAGCCCTGTGGATGTGGCACTTGGGGACATGGGTTAGTGGGAGCCTTGGCAGTGCTGGGGAGTGGTTGAATTTGATAATCTTAGAGGGCTTTGCCAACCTAAGTTATTCCATGACTCCATGTGAAGTGCTGTATCCAGTCCAAGCTGGAAATCGGTGATGATGTGTGGTGGAAACAACCAGCCAGAATCTGCACTCCTGGAGCAACTGGAAAACTCTGTGAGTGTTGGAATAGAAATTGCTACACTCACAGCTGGGGGGTGTCTACTGTTTGTGGCAGGCACTGAGTCATAAAAGAGTAGAAAATAAAAAAAAATTAATAGGGCACTTAAAAACTACAGAGAGTTCAGAGTTGCTGCTCAAGGAGATGTTGGAATAGTGAGCAGTTCTCTGAAAACAGCTCAGTGGTGATCAGAAAAGCAAATAAATGGATAGAAATAGAAAAGAAGTTGAGCAGAAAACAGAAAACATCATTATTCCTTCCTGCTCCCTCCGTGTGTTTCCTGCAGTTCTGGCAGCCCCATCTCAAAGCAGCTTTAGGAGGTCTGGGAAAGAGTGAGAGAGAAGCAATAGGAAGACGAGAGGTAGGAAAAGCCTTACATGAAAGGAGATGGTAAATGAACATCCCTGAGCTTGGACGGGACATTACTGGGGAGAGATGGGATGAAAGCTGTAATGTCTTCAACAGCTATCAGCTGGTTGCAGCTCTGTAAAGGAAGGTCCTGGCTGTCAAAAAGCCTCGGCTCACAGGACTCTAAAAATCCCAATAATCTTCCCGTGCTTTTTGCCCTGTCAGCCCTTCAGGGGCAGCGGAGAGGTCTCTGCAGACTTTAAGCACATGGGCCCCCAACCTTGTTCTGGACTCTCAGTGCTGCTTAGATCGAGCTGAAGATTTATTTAGTCAAAATAATCCAGCACAAGCTGGAATTGCCATGGAATTAGTTTGCCAGACAACAGAATAATGATTCCCTGACTATACTAATTATATTAACATATTAACATATCCACATTCTCTGACTTGGGTAAACACAACACCAGGGGGAGTCGGGGCAAGCAGACATTTGTTTTCACAGAGAGGGGTGGATGGGACAAGGTTCTTCCCTGAATGTGTTTTTTGGCTTTGTTTTTATACAAATAATTGTTGTTTTACAATTAATGGTTGGTTCTGGAGCGTGGGTGGGTGGTGGAGAGCAGCTTCTGTGCTGTGCCCTCGCTCAGGCTGGGCAGGGAGGGACTGCTCAGTTGTGTCAGGGAGTGGCAGCAGAGCCCTGGGTGAGGGACATCTGCTGAGCAAATACGTACTTGATTATATTCCTCTTGTATTGATACCTTGGCAAAAGGGAGGAAAACAGCCCTAGCAGCTCCTGCCCTCATTTGTCAGCCCCAAACCATATGGAGGAGGCTACAATGGAGCCATGGTTGATCACCCTCCCCTCTAATCTGCAGCTGTTTGCTTTCTGATAGATAAATATGTGTTTAAATAATGCGTCCTACCTAACTCTGTCAATTTTTTTTTAATGTTTCCTTTGACAACTGAATGTTTCCATTATGCCCAATAAACATCTTGGAGCCTGACCCGTTCCTGCTTTAAATGCACATTAAGGTGCCTTTCCTTCACTTCACCTTCCGAAGGCAGCGCTGCAGCTGTTCATTATTGCCAGCACTTACTACAAGAGGCTCATTGTCAGGAGATAATTTTTTTTTCCCCTTAGAACTTCATAAAAGTGTTCTAGTTCCTGACCACAAAGCCCCAGTGAATAAGTATTGTGGAGCAGTGCTGGGAGCTTTGATGGCAGGGCTGTTCTGCTTTCAAAGGGCACCGAGTCTGGCAATGGCACAGCCTTTTTTCCATGGGAATAGGGAGAGACTGCATCTCATTGTGCTGTATTGTGGGCAGGTTTTGAAGCTGAACTTCCTACACACCTGCAGCACAAAGAGGAAAAGGGTAACCATGTCAACCATTGTCCAGCACTACTATCACTCACGAGTCCTCGTTGCACCTCGGTGGGGTCCTTACAACACAGAGATGAAGGCTCTGAGGCTCCTCCTCAGGGAGTAAATACCTGCCTGTGATCCCTGCAGGGGTTGCTGCTTCTCATTGCTTTTGTGTTTTGGTGTGTTTTGTTCCAGGGTACGGAACAAGGAGGGAAACCCAATAATTACTGGGAAACTAATGGATGCTTAAATAGAATCCTGGAATCGATAGGGTTGGAAAAGACCTTTAAGACCATCAAGCCCAACAGTGAACCCACCACCACCAGGGTCACCTCAAGCGCCACATCCACAAGTGTTTTGTGCACTCCCACAGATGGGGATTCCACCACTGCCCTGCACAGCCTGTTCCAATGCTTTACAGCCCTTTCCATGAAAAAATTTCCCCAATATCCAACCTGACCCTCCCCTGGGGCAACTTGAGGCCATTTCTTCTCATCCAGTCCCTTGTTCCCTGGGAGCAGAGCCCGACCCTCCACTGGCTCCATCTTCAATTTATTTTAATGACTCTTGATCTGCAACACTGGAGCAAGGTTTGAAGATTCTGAGAGTTCTAAAAGCACCTTTTATAAAGGCCCAGAAAGCCTTTTGCCAATGGTCCTTATGTGACTGTGTTTGGGCCATATCACACAGCAGAGCATCTAAGTGTTAAATTAGCATTAGCTTTAGCAAAACTCCAGTAGGAAACTCATGGGTTAAGGAAATGCCCAAATATTAAATAAATTAAAGAATTATTCAGGCACTTTGCACCATCTCTATGAAATACACTGGGGCTGGTTCTCCTGCTGCTGGGTCCTGACAACTGGCAGGGACAGAAACAGCCAGAGCTGCCCGAGGTTGAGACTCTTCATGGGCTGGGTTCACACCCCCATGACCCCAAAGGCCATGGGCAAGATGCACTGGAGCAGAAAGAGCCTGGAAGGGCTGTGCCTGCAGGAATGAGTCACCAGGAAAAAGCCAGTGACCAGAACCTCCCGTAAATATTTAATTAATGTAGAAATGCAGCACTCACTCTGTTTTGAGAGCACTAAGCAGGCACAGGGGTGGATTGAGGTGTGAGAAGTTGCTGTGGCTGTTTCTAGATGGGTCTGGTGCTGGGTGGTCATTTGGGGGGCAGATCTCAGGTGGGGTTATCTCAGAGCCCAAGATCCAGAGGCAGCTGGCTGGTGGTGGGCTGGCACCTTCCACCCCTGCTTCTGTTCCCTTGGCTCTTTGGTAGGAACTGTGATGTGGGTGGGAACTCTTTGCTGTGGGTCTTTAACACTCTTCAGGTCATGCTTTATAAGTGTTATTGTCCAGGTTTTATTTATTAGTGTTATTTGCCATGTTCTACTCTGTGGAAGGTACATTTGTGTTAGATCTTGTAACATACAAGCCTGAATTATTTCTGATTGTCAGGCATAACACATTGCACCAGTGTGGAGTGCTCATTTGGCTTCTGAAGTACCCAATAATCTCATGAATCCATTCTGTTGGTGATGGGGAAACACTGTTATGTGTAATATTAAAAGATATGCAGAAACATCCAGTGCTTTCTGCTCTTTTCACAGAGCTGGGATCATGGAGATAAATTGCCTCTTTGTATTCCACATTAATCCCCATCCACCCCTTGCTCTCTCTCATCTGCTCCATCCTGCCTGGGGGGCAGATGGCAGAGAAGGAGTGTGTCTTTAAGCCTGTGCTCTGGATTTCAGGAAGCCCGGCCAGGCCTCTGGTGAGACTGAAAACATTCTCAGAGATATTTTCCCTGCCAGAGACCCTGGGGCAGCTCACGTTTGAGCTGACCCTTCCGCTATTTGAGATTTTCACCGATGGCAGCGAAACCCCTGGAAGTGACTTTGTTCTCAGGAGTGTGCTCTGTGATCTTGAGAGGGGAACTGAGTGCAAGAGAAATCCAATGTCTTTTCCACAATCTTTTACCTCTTTCCTGCTGCAATTCCTGTGGGATCATTCATCCAGCCTTCCCCTGTGTCCCCTCACCAGAGAGTGCCCTGGAGTCACAATGTCACCTTTGTTCTCTCTTTAGCTGGGAGTGAAGAGCAAAGGAGCAGAGGGATCTGAGGTGTCCCCAGGGCAGTGGCAGCCACAGTGCTCTGCCAGGGATCACGGAATCTTGGAATCATGGAATTATGGAATCTTGGAATAATGGAACCTTGGAATAATGGAATCATGGAATCAGGGAATCAGGGAATGGGTTGGGTTGGAAGGGACTCGAAAGACCATCGAGTTCCAACTGCCTGCCACGGGCAGGGACACCTTCCACTAGACCAGCTGACATGCAAGGCTCTGGTTTTAAGGCTTTGTTGGTTTTGGATGGACTGCATGGAAATAGAGGGCTTGTCAACCCCCTTGCATGGGGGCTTGTGGCATCCCCTTAAACCACGGTGTCAAAGTCAAAACCAGCTTTAAACTGGGAGGTTTGGACTGTCCTGTGCTGTCTGGGGACATGAGGGAGCTGAATCCCTTCCCTGCCCCCCTGGAGGATTTACACTGGTGTTTAGTTCAGGTCTCAACATTGTCCTCTCTTAATGTGCTTCAGTTGATGTCCATCACAGAGCTGAGGCCGAATCCTTTTGAGATTAAGCTAAACTAGATCTGCTCTGAGAGCCTGTAGGGCCAGGCTGGAGCTTGTTGGATGTAAATTCTCAAAAATGTGGCTGCTGTGGACACTGTGTACCCAACACCAAGTGCTGTGCTCTGCAGATTTGCTCAGGCTGGGCTGTATCACTTACAAACACACACACAGTCGCCGTGGCCACATGACAAGGGGAGTCATTTGGGGATAAAAGATCTGTATTCATGTATTTAGCTTGTGGAAAAATCTGTCTCTCAATCTGTGCATCAGTTTCGAGATCTTCTTCTTGTTTGCTATTTGCCTTTCTCCCACCCTTCATCTGTCATGCCTGTCTGGAGAACAAGCTCTTCAGGGCAAGGACTCTCACTGAGCTCACGAGCCTTGGGTGCCACTCTTTGCAGCTTCAGCTCCTGTCGAGGCCTCTGGGCACTGCAAATAAACAGCAGATTTTGGATCAGGAGAGGTTTATTTATCTTTTTCTGTTTCTTGTCCCAGTGTGTTTCACCCTTGTGTAGTTTGGGGTTCTGCCATGATGTCATCTGGATCTCACAGGTGACCCGGGCACTGGGTGTCTGTTCCAGGTGGCTGCAGTGGGCGTAGAACCATCAAAGGGATGGAAATGTTCCTTGTGAGGATGGTGAGGCTCTGGAGCAGGTTGGGCAGTGGCTGCCCCATCCCTGGAAGTGCCCAAGGCCAGCTTGGATGGGGCTTGGAGCCACCTGTTCTAATGCAAGGTGTCCCTGCCCATGGCAGGGAGTGGAATGAGATGAGCTTTAGGATCCCTTCCAACCCAAACCATTCTGTATTTCAGTGATTTTGAACAATCCAGGCTGAAATGTGAACTGCCTGCACAGTTCTGCCCAAGCAGCTTTAAGGTTGTTCCCAACCAAACCAGTCCATGATCCCACACTGAAGGGTGTTGAAGTTTCACCAAGGTAATGCCACAACACTCTGAAAAAGTCAAATTACTCCCCTGCTCGCCAATCCCTTTGGACAACCTGGCATTACCTTCCCCAAACAGAACAGGCTTTAAAAACATCACAGTAGCTGGAACTGCTTTGGTTTATGCTTGGCTGGCTGGGGGGTTGTTCAGGCAGGCTGGATCTCACTGATGGCACCTGCAGGGATTTCTACGAGCTGCCCCTTTGGTGGCAAACTGGCTCCAAGGGGGCTTCTTTCCCAGCAGGATTCTTTGAACCTGGCTCTTGTGCTTTGCCCCCAGCACTGCTGCTGTGTAAGGCACAGAAACAGCCCAAGTGGGCACCAACTGTTCCTGGTTATTGACGTTGGCCGTGTCAGATGAGGCACGACACGGCTTTGTTTGGCTCTCCTGGAGCCCCGGAGCCTGCAGCGTGTGAGCTCTGCAGTGCAGGAGCAATGCAGCCCTCTCCTGGCTGCGTCCAAGGGCGCTCAGCTCTGCACTGAAGGCTCTTCACTGCGGGCTGAACGAGATGTTTTCCAGAGCCAGTCCTGGGCTTTTGGCACGTTTGCACATCCCGATCCTTGTGCTGGTAATCCCAGCTCTGGCTCCCACCCCAGGGGGGACCTGGCACGGAGCAGTCCCAGAGCTGCTCTGTCCTGAGCCAGTGTCTGGAGCAGCTCTCTGGGAGCCCTTAGAAATGGGGCAAAATGAAGAAGACTTGCTGACTTCCACCTCCATGGGGAACAGACAGCTTGGAACATCTTTCCTTTACGTCTTCGCCATCTTGACTGTGTTCTTGCTGTGCCAGTTCTCAGAGGGTTCATGGTTTGGGTAGGAAGGGACCTTGAAGTCCATCCAGTCCCATCCCCTGCCATGGGCAGGGGCCCCTTCCACCATCCCAGCTTGCTCCGAGGCCCATCCAGCCTGACCTGGAATCTTTGCAGGGATGGGGCAGCCCCAGCTTCCCTGGGCAGCAGAGCTGTCTCTGGATTAACCACTAACCCCGAGTTTCTGGTTTTTCAGTGCTTTCCCTGTGCTGTTGCTGCTCTCTCCTGTCAGATTACACAGGGGCTGTTTGGAGGATTAGCATGTGGTTTGTTTGTTGTTGTTTTTTTTTCTTTAGTGTCATCCAGACATCCTTTCTGCTTTAAAAGTGTCCCTAAACTACTATTGCTCAATAATAATTCCCATTGTTTTTGCTTTCATGCAGTAATTGAATTGATCTGCTCGGTGTTGCAGCAGCAAAGACTGCTAAGCAGAAGATATTTCCTAACCCATCTTCCAGTTTGCTCAGGGATTCTAAACATGCCTTTCCAATGATCCCCCTGCATATTGTAACACCTGTCCATGGGAAGGAAAAAGTCATTTGTTTTCCGTAAAGTATTAAAAAATAATTCCCTCTTTGGGAAATGTCCTTGCCTGCAATGCTGGACACCCTTGCATTAATTTTCTGCTCACTTGCTCTCTGATGTGCAAGAATTCCGTAGAACGTGACTGCAGCACGAGCCCCGGGTGTTCTTGATTCCCTCACAGTGTTTGGGAGCCTGCCCTGCCTGTCCTGCCCTCCTGTTTGCCTTTCCCCCAGCTCTGGGTGCTGACAGGGGATCCCAGCTCAGGTGAAACAACAGCAGCATCTCTGGCATGTTTTCTGCCGGTCGCTGTTTGCTCTGACACCCGATTTGCTGTGGGGAAGGACCCCTCGAGGAGGCTGAAAAACAAACCAAATTACCTGCTCTCTTAGGCTGGTGGTGAGCACTGGGTTTTAAATGATGAGAGAGAAGGACTTTGTCATCTTAGAGCTTGTTGGGGGTGCAGGGCCTGGATGTTATCTGTATATTTAATATCAAATATTCAATATTAAATGGAATTAGTGCCAATTAAAATGTGGCTCTAAGCTTTCTTTTATTCAAAATGGGTTGAAACTGATCTGGCTCCAGCCAAAACCTTTTGGGTATTGTATAAGGAGCTAAAACAGAAGGGAAAATTTCCATTTCTTTTATCCCTTTCTTCTCACACTGGTGTGGGTTTAATCACCAGCCATCGTGTTGCTTTGTTTATACCTTCTCATGTCTTTAGGACAAAATATTGTGCAATTTGAGTCACGTTTCTCCTGCTTTAGGAAAACACAGTTTTGTTCTCTTGATGTACAAAATCAATGTACAACTTTGAACAGTATTTAAAAATCTTTGAAGAAGCCATCAATTTCAGGAGAGGTCTTTTGCAGCTATAAATTCTCAGCAGCTCTAATGAATATGAGGCAAAGACTTATTTCCCTCATTCTCCTATGCCTTCGTTTGTCACCGTGGCAGCAACACTGCCAGATGTTCCTCTGAAACCCTGTCCCTTGTCTGGGCAGGGCTGGAGGGACCAGGGTGCCTCCTTCGTGGTCACTGCATGGAGGAGCAGCTCCACCTTTGCCTCCGTTGGCATAATTCTCTTTGGACAGACAAAATTTGCTCTGTTCCCCAAATGGTGCTCTGGACCCAGGGCCTGGGGGGCTCTGAAATACCTTGGAAGGTCCAGCTCTGTGGAATTTGGGGCCTGAAAGGGGAGGAATTCAGCAAGCTGGGATTGTTGGTCTGTGCTCTGCTCTCTCCTCGTGATCCCTTGGGCTGGAGGGACCTTGGCCTTGGCCTGAGAGGTGCAGTCCAAACAACCCACACTCTGCAGCTCTGAGGGCATGAAAAGGGAGCAGAAATTCCTGGGGAAAATAGAGCTTGAAGTGCCTAAATGAAAGCTGAGCTGCCTTAAAAGCGACTCCAGTTTGAGTGTCTGTGTGTTCAGGCACCCAAAGACGGGCAGAGGCTCCCAAAGGGATCCCTTGGCATCTGGGTGGGGAACTCCTCCACCTGCGTCTCCTCTGAAGGACCAATCCTGTGTCCCTAAGCTATGTCAAAGCTGGGTTTGAACCACCAGGCTCCCATCCCTGCTGGATTCTATAGGAAATGATCCTGCTAGCACTGAGAGGAATATTAATGGCTTTCCAATTAGAATATCTGGATAGTTTGTTTATTTTATTGGCTCTTCACGGCGGAAAATCAAAGGTTCCTGTGAATCTCCCTGGAAGATTTTCGTCAGTGGGGCTTTTTGTCAGGAGCCAGACATGCCATAAAAAACACATCAAGCAATTTAAAAGAAATAGTTTGCCCCAGGAACAATAACAAGGCTTACAAGACTTTTTTCTTCTTTCTGGGAGTTTCCTTTAGGGAAACCTTTTCGTTTCCTGATTGAAAGATCAAATCTGCCCATAGAGGGAGCAGTGGGGTGTAGATGATTTTTTTTCCTGATCTCTAGAAAAACACACTTAGTTAAAGAGTCCGTGGAGAGGTTCTGCTTTAAAGGGAAAGGCATTTGTGTGACTGGATAGAAGGATTAGGAAGTTATCAGTAGGAAGGGAAGGGAAGCTTCAAATCCAGTTCCCAGTGTCAGTGGAACTGACAGGGGGATGTTACACGGGGGTTTAAAACCTGAAATGCACTCAACAAGGATGACCAAATAAATCACAAAACACCCTCCTTGGTGCACCCTCTATGCTGATAAATGGTTTAAAAGTTGGGGAATATTTTTATCCCAAATCACAAATGAAGAACTGTATTTTGGTTTATATTCAATCAGTCAATTTTGTAAAGTATTGTGTAGCCCCTCAACCTGCTTATTAACATGACCTATAACTTTTTAGGTTAATGTGCTTCTAATCATATCTAATACAGTGATGTTTGTTTAATTCCTGTAGTTATTAATTGTCAGTCAGCTTTTTATGAACTATAAATAGACCTTTTCTAGGACATGGAGCAGTAATTTATGGCTGTCCCGTGTCTCCTGTCTGCTGTTTCTCTCCATTTTTCATACTAAGACCTCTCTTCTGACAGTCTGTCAATTTTGGGATCCTATTTCCCAGCCAGAAATACAAGAATTGAGTAAGATTAAGGATGCATTTCTCAGCCCTATGTAGAATTGAGGCTCCAAATTTCCAATGACACCAACTTTTTTATCAGGCCGTGGTCTGAGACCCACCAAACACAACCTTTTATCTCCATGTCAGGTTTTTGTAAGAGAAAGGTTTCCATTCCATATATTGAAGCAGCTTAACTTTACACAGAAGTTGGACTTCGGAACATATATTCCAGTTTGTACGTGTGTGTGCATGAGGAGCTGGCGTGTCCCTGTGGAGCACCAGCCCCTGGTGGATGCCCAGCAGGATGTCCTTGATTTCTTCCAAAAAACTGGGGGATTGATGGAGTCCCTTGTGGTATCAATGGTTTTGGGGCAGTGGGCTCAGGCCCACGTGGGGTGGGACCTTTCCTACCGACTGAGGCTGCCACCTCCTCTCATCTCCAGCCTGATTTGGGAAGAAATAAGCCAGAGGAGGCAAAGCTGTGGGTTTTGGCTGCAGTGGGAAGGAAATGGGACGTGAAATTGCAGGAGATTGATTGTGGGAATTGCTCCTACAACTCCAGCCACCGAAAGGCTCTCGCTCGATGCTTTGTGCCCAACAGGCAAAGTTCCCAGGGTGGGAACCCTCAGAAAACCTGGGCTAATTAAGGAGTTTGAAGAGCACCTGAAAATCAGGCTGACAGTTCTCCTGAGCTGCTCAGATGTCACACACACAACCTCAGTGACAGCTGTGCTTGTATCCCCTCATCCCCCCCATGGCTGAGCCCTCCGACACCGAATTGCTTTAATAAACAAGGGTTTGATGTTTTTGTCAAGAGGAGAAATACCTGAGGAAATGTGGATGGCAGAACAAAAGGCCTGCTTCAAAAAGCAGCCGGGCACTTCTGTGCTTGTTCCAGCTGGAAGCAGAAAACACAGCCCCCTTCTTACTCCAGCACCAGCCTCAGTGCCTGCGCTGGTCCCTGCAATGGCTTTGATGGGGCATTTTCCTGAACGGGAGGGTTTTCCTGAGCTGGCTCCAAAGGGATGTTCCAGGGCTGTTGCCTGTGATTTTTCAGCAGCGTGAAATGCACTGAGATTGTTTCTCCCAGCTCTCTGTGCCTAATGTGCCTGATCAATGTGTCTCTGAGGTGAGGCGTGTGCTCCACTGATCGCAGCGCCACCATAGTACATCTTGCTTATTTTTGCTCTAAATTATGATGGGCTTGAAAATGAACTCTGAATTTGATTTATCAACAGCTCTGATGTTAATTCGCCAATGAAGTCATGGTGTTCTGAAACGAATATTAGCACTAATGAGAAAACATAGCTGCCATATTTTCTAAGCTCCGAGTTTCCACTACATATGGACAAGTTCTAAAGTTGCGTGTAATTTAATCGTGTAATCATTAACCAGGCAAGCATTTCCACATAAATCAGGTTACCTGGATTACAGACTACCAGCAAATGTGAAACCAGATAATGTTCAACTACCCAAGAATATTTGTGCTGTTTTATTTTTTCAAAGGACAGTGTGTCTCCTGCAAGGCAGGGGTGGTTGTCCTGTCACATCTCCAGGTTTTCTTCCAAGCAGGGATTAGTTCATTAACTCAACTAACTGTCTGAAACATTGCATGGAACAACAGAATCAGCACCCACAGAATCAGCCCCACGGCAGGGCTGTGATGAGCTGGTCTTTAAGGTCCCTTCCAACCCAAACCATTCCATGATTGTGTGATTCCATGTCCCACCCTGAGCACCCCCCGTGGCACGGAGCATCGCTGTGAGCGAGCGCAGGAAGCCAAGAGCTGAGTCACATGTTATGACAGATTGTCCAACAGAAAGGGTTTTGTTTTGCATATGTTAGGTTTCCATATGATCAACTCCTTGTCTTCATTTACAACTGAACTCTTTCCAGAGCTGAATTTAAGGAGTTTGGTGGCCCACGGGGCTGTGGTTGGTGGAGCAGAGTGGGACAGAGGGGACAGTGCAGGACACCGTGCAGAGGATCCTGCTTTTGTGGGCTCAGGTGTCACGTGTGGTCATCTCAGAGGGAACAAAAACTGATCCTTCACGTCTTCCTGAGCATGCAAAGTCATGTTTCAGGGGAGGAGAGGACCAGGAAGGTTTGAATTGCTCATGTGGTTGTTTTCTTGGTTCCAGAGGCATCATGAGAACTGTCGAGGGTGGAAGGAGCTGGTGGCATCTCTGCCTTTCTGGGGGCACCTCAAGGATGGCACTTCTTACAGTGTTTTACATGTTTATTTTTTACATTTCCCTGAGGGAAACCTTGGACCCAAAAGAGGGGCCTGAGAACCCATTGCTGGGCCTGGTTATCCTAGAAATGCTTTCTCCAAATTAACCTGCACCTGCCTATGATGCTCCTGTTTTATTTTATTTGTCACACTGGTAAAGAACATCCACCTTCCCTTCATCCACGGCCCTGACTTGGAAATGAGAACAAGAGAGAGAGATTCTATAAAAGGAGGTTTTCTGCTGAATTCCAGCTTGTGGAAGAATTCTGGGATGTCTCCAGAGTTCTGCAGGACTCAAACTGCTGAGGAGATCCACGTGCAGGAGGAACTCTGACCATGCAGAACTTCCCAATTGCTCCTAATACCTTTGCTCCTTCCGTGCCTTTTTGGAATGAAGTGCTTCATGTAATGAAAATTTGTGAGAAATTAGCTCTGTAGTCTTCACTTAAAGTTCAGCCTGGCAAATAAAAAGGCATTTGTTCCAGGATTGGATTATGTGTAGGATTTCTCCAGCTATAATGAGCTCAGGTTTTGTGGCAGCGTTAGAATAAACTCTCCTGCAGTGTATGTTTTTTTTCCTCTATGAGCATATTTCTGTCTACTTGATCAGCTCATCTCTTGCAGATGATAAAATTATCTGCAAAGATCTGTATCTGATGTTGTGCTATAAATCATATTTAGTTGTAGGATTAACATTTGCAAGCATAGAATATTTATGGAGGACAAAAAGGAGGTGGGGGGCTTGCGGTTTCTGTGGATTTACATAAAGAAGAGATGGGATTCAGGATGGATCTGGCAGAGGTTTGAAATCCATTTGTACAAGGTGTGGCTCTGCTCTGCTCTGGCAGCAGCAGTTGAGCTGCTTTGATAGTGTTTATCTCGGTGAGGTTGGAAGATAAAGAACCCAGGAAATCATGACCTTGGGCGAGCAGCTTTGCCACGGAAGGAACAGAGAGTGTTCCAGCTGTGCCCAAAGCCGGGTGTGCCAGTCCTTCGACACGCTCTGAGCTCTGTGGAAATGCTCAGCCCCTTCCCAGGCGGGGCAAGAAGGGCTTGGTTTGTGAAAGCTGCTGGGGACACAAACCTTTTGGTTTGCTCCTCAGAGCTGGGCTGTCCAGAAGAGTTGGAATTCAGCCCTCAGGAGCATCTGCCCATCTGCCCACAAACAGCCCCTGAGAGGGGCAGCAGCTCCCTCTGCTCCAGCGTCAGCACTGCCGGCGCCAGTGGAAGGTCCATCCCCACGGGGGATCCGTGGCACAGACCATGGAGTCATGGAATGGTTTGGGTGGGCAGGGACCTTAAAGATCATCTCATTCCACCCCCTGCCATGGGCAGGGACACTTCCCACTAGCCCAGGGTGCTCCAAGCCCCGTCCAGCCTGGCCTTGGACACTTCCAGAGATCCAGAGGCAGCCACAGCTTCTCTGGGAATTCCATCCCAGCCCCTCACCATCCTCCCAGGGAGGATTTCCTTCCCAATATCCTACCTAACCCTGCCCTCTGGCAGTTTGAAGCCATTCCCCCTTGTCCTGCCCCTCCATGCCTTGTCCCAAGTCCCTCTCCAACTCTCCTGGAGCCCCTTTGGGCACTGGAAAGGGCTCTGAGGTCTCCCTGGATCCTTCCCTTCTCCCGGATAACACCCCCTCCAGATAACACTCCTGTTCCAGAGGCACCTGCATGTGCTGCAGAGAAGCCTCCAAGGTTTGTGCTGCTGAGCCCTGTGGGGTGTCCCAGGGGTCGGGGCTCTGTTGGGGTGGGTGTTTGTGCTGCTGAGCCCTGTGGGGTGTCCCAGGGGTCAGGGCTCTGTTGGGGTGGGTGTTTGTGCTGCTGAGCCCTGTGGGGTGTCCCAGGGGTCGGGGCTCTGTTGGGGTGGGTGTGATGAGTGCCATGAGTGACCCGTGTCCTCCTCTGCTCTCCCTCCTCTCTGCAGGTCCCTCACCACATGAAGACCTTACCCTACTACAGCTACGACCAGCCTGTCATCGGGTACTGCCAGGCCCACAAGCCCCTGCACGTGAACAAGGGCTACGACACCGTGTCCCGGGAGCAGGCGGAGACCTCCAACCTGGAACTGAGCCGGGACCACAGTTTCATCGCCACCATCGCGCGCTCCGCCGCCCCAGCCATCTACATCGAGAGAATACCAAACTAACCCTCCTCCTCCTCCTCCTCGTCCTCCTTGTCCTCCTCGGGACCTCCTGCACGGACCTTCCAGGAGCCAGCCCAGGCAGGACAGGACGCTCCAAGCCGCCCTTCCAGCTCCAGAGTCCCATCCCGAGGGAAGGGGAGAGCGCGGCCGGGTGCTGGGAATGCCCAGCGCACGCCGAGGACTTCAGGATTCTCCTTTGCTTTAAACTTTCAAACGGATTCCTCAGTGTAAATATTACAGAGAGATTGTGGAGTTCTTATTAAAAAAAAAGGAGAAAAAAAAATAGATTTCACTCTAGGTACATAAAGGGATGGATTAAGAGTTTTGTTTGTATATTTGATTTTTCTACATTGCACGGTTCCAGGGCAGGAGAACCACAGGTAAAAATACCGGGGATGGGGCGGGCGCGGTGCTGGGGGGGTCAGCCGTGATTCCTTTGTAAGTGTTTATTACAAAGATCGGGTTAATATTTTTGTTCTTTTTAAGCAAACAAAAGATAACTATATATTTTCTTTATTTTGGTTTTGGGGGTTGGTTTTTTTGGTTTTGGTTTTTCTTTTTGATTGGTTTATTTTTTTTAGTGGTCGAGTGTTAATCTTTCAAACTTGAGACATGGGCATTAAAGCTTATGTTGAACCAAAAGGACATTGGCAATTGATGCAGCAGAAACCAAGAAACTTGAGTGCATGTACATTTAAGGCTGTACACTCTGGAGGGGCTTTTGATTTTTCCTATCTTCATTGTGCTTCATTGTTGACACTCTAATTACTTTTTGGGCTCTAAAAAACAAAAAAAGGGGAAATTTTGCAACGGATTTACAGTCCAGTGGGGCTTCCTAAGCAAAATTCGTGGACATTTGGGAACCAAAATGGAAGTGATGTGCTTGAAATGGATCAGAAGGAAAACCTTTCAAAGCAAGAGCTTTTAGTGCAACTCACTGGCTGCCACAATTTCTAAAACACAGGAGAATGTGTAACGTTGGTTTTTGGGTTTGGGTTTTGTTTTTATTTTTTTAATTAATTATTATGATCAGTTAGTTTTTGTGTAGTTTTTATCAATAAAATGACAACAACAACAACGGCAACAGCAACAACAACAACAACAAAAGTGGTGGAAAAAAATAAACATCTTATTTTGTGGTTGGGACACCACAACAAGCTGCTGTTTGGATGGTTTCTCTGGTGGGGGACTCACCGTGGAGAGAGGGGACGATGTTCTGTCCTCTTCCACCTCCATCCCACCCCTTGCAAGGAGCTCGGGGAATTATTCTGAGGTTTGGAGAAGCTCAATTTACTTGTGTTGTCCAAGAAAAGCTCAAGAGATGGTTTGGGGCCTGGGGGAGGGGGAGAGAGGGAAAGCATCTTCTTTTTTTTAGTACAAGTTGGGGTTTGTTTCTTTAGCAAAGGCAGGTTTTTCAGGAGCAAACCCTGGGCCGAAGCTGAACCCACTCAGGTTAGAACACACGGGGTGAGTTTGGATCCAGGGGGTGAATGACACAACAAGGGGGTTCAGGCCATAAAAATGTCATGATTATTTCAGGTATTTATATTGGGCATCCTGTGAGAAGCACCCTTGGCACAAGGGAATGCATTTCTGCAAGTGCTGAGTCTTGGGTCATATCTGCAAGGTTGTATTTTCTTCTGTGTTCCTCTCCTGAAAACTGAGTTCTTTTTCTCTGAAAGACAAGGAGGAAAATGCTGGGATGGGCACAGTGTGGGCCGGGCAGCCTGCAGGGAAACGGGGCTGTGCAGGGTCAACCCCATCCATCGGAGGGAACCTCTTGAGAATTAAATGCTGGAGGGGAAATGAAAAGAAAACCGAGTGAAAGTCCAGGTGATGAGTTTAGAACCAGCTCTATTGAGAGCTCTGGAGATGTGTCAGCTTTGGCAGTGCTGCAGGTGGAGGGAGAAAACTGCTCCAAGCACGAGCTGCTTTCAGACTGAGTTTCAGACATTGACCCCACCCTGGTGAGCTGGAAATGGAAGAGCTCCCATCGGTTGCTGGGGCTCCACATCAGCAGGAGACATTCCACTAAACACCCGAAGTGGAACAGCATTCCCTGCTCCTGAAAGGTGAGAGTGGCAAAGCTTTGATTTTGAGGGTCATTAAAGACAGTTGGATAATCCTGGTGCAGTTCCGGATCTGCCAGACCCAGAGAAGGGAATGTCAAGCAGAAACACTTACTGTGTTTGTATATGCTTTTCCTAAAAACAAACAAACACCTTTTTCCTTTTAAAAGCCCCCTTTTCCCTTAAAAAAAAAAAAAATTCCCTGCTGGGGTCATGTGGATCCTGGAGAAGAGCTGTTCATTTTTTAACTCCATTTATAATCTTCTCTACTGCAACTTTCCCTCCCAGCCTGGGCACAACAACCCTGTGCTACTGAAAGGGAAGGTAAAATGAAACAAACTGCTCTTTTTCATTCCCTTGTTCCAAAATCACTTCATTTCAGCCCTGCTTTGGAGGGTGTTTGGGACTGGCATGAGATGACAGATTTTCTTTGCAATCCGTGGCAACTGTGCTGCCTGAGGAGAACAAAACACACCCTGTGGGCCCAGGCTGAGGGGCACTTCCTGCGTTTCTGCCTCAAATGTTGCTGCATTTCTTTTATTTCTCCACTGATGCCAGTTTGGGTGAGAACCCTCCAACTTTCCTTTGTGTTCTCGACAATGAAGGAGGTAAAGCACTGAGGATGTGTTGAAGGCAAGAAGTTCTACCTTCCTCAAGTGCTAAAGGTCCTGAGGAGCCAAATATTTGTGTCCTGGATTGCTCTGGATCAAAGCAGGAGCCACTGGAGCATGTTCTGAGCTCGCAGGATCAAAGCCAAAGGGCTCTACACGAGCTGATCTGGGACTCTGCATTTAACAAAAGGGGAAACTCAAACTATCCTGGCTGCAGGCTATAAATTTGATATAAAACTTGCTCTTCAGCTGTAATGCAAAAAGACAAGACTGATGTGTTGATCTCCAGTCTTTTGTTATGAGTTTTATATTTGCAGTTTGTTCTTAAAGTGTGGCAGCGTGGACTCCTGTGATTATAATACAATTTCTGCTTAAAAATATGTCCAAATTCTCCTTAGGGAAGGTCTTTCTACTCCTGCTCACTCAGTTCTTGGGAGGGAAGTGGCTGCCCTGGAAATGAGGATGGAGCAACTCGCCACATCTCCAGGTAAGGCTCCAAAAATGCAACTTTTTGTGTCTCCAAGGATTCCCCTCCCAAAAACCAGAAGGGCTGGTAATGAAGGGAACTCCTTCCTGAGTGTTGGCTGGTGGTGGAACCTTGGTGGCCACTGCTCAGTGCTGGTGTCCCAAAGCTCCCAGAGAAGCTCCTGACCTTCAACCCACACTTGATGCTCTGCAGAGAAACAACTGGGGGGATCAAACAGCAGGTTCTTGAAGACTTTGGGTAACATTGTGAGCTGCCTGTCCCCCTGTGGGTTAATAATCCTCAGTGGGGCCCTGGAATGGCCCTGTCTGGTGTGCTGGGCGGGGGATCTGCAGCCAAGAGCCTCGACAAGCCAGTCCTGCTCGGAGTGATTTCCCAGGCTGGCAATATTTTGTTCTGAGATTTAAGAATCTTCTGGAAAAAGCTGCCCTTTTCCGTAATGAATTGAAGGTGTTCTGAAGATTGATAAACACAATTTCATCTGGACTCCCCACTGGAAAAAGATCCCTGAAGGAATTTGGCACATTGTATGTGGCCAATCTGGTGCTTTTATAGGTATTTTCAAGCTGCATGAAGATTTAAGGGTCTAATGTAGTGTGCAGTGAAAGTTATTAATTTTTAGGTGATTTTGGCAGTTGGGCTCCTTTAAATATCACCAGACATTTGTTTAAAGCTGTGTAAAGGAAAGGGGAGTGGATGGAGCTCTAGGCCCATCAAGCTGGAACCTTGCCTTAAATTAAGAAAACTAAATGACCTGTCTGATATTAATGTCTCCATCATAACAGGAAGAGCAGTAAAGAAGGCTCTGACTGACTTGGAGTTTGGGCTTGTTAGAGGGCGGGAATTAAAATCTTTCCTTGCTCCCCAGTAAATGAGAGAAAACAGATTTCAGGGATTCCTGAAAGAGTAGAAAATGTTCTTCCTGGTGCCCACAGAGCCTGCTCTTCACTAGACAGGTGAGATTTGAAAATCTTCATTTCACAAGTGGAACTATGAATGGCAAATAAGAATCCAGCCCTTTCCTTTCAGGACACCCAGAGAAGCTGTGGCTGCCCCTGGATCCCTGGAAGTGTCCAAGGCCAGGAGCAGCCTGGGGCAGTGGAAGGTGGCCCTGCCCATGGCAGGGGGGGGAATGAAATTATCTTTATATATAACCCTGATTCTGTGCATTGTTTCGATGACTTTAACAATTAACCAACCAATACACATGGAATTTCACGTTTCTTTCCGGAGTAGGATTGAACTGCAGGTAAGGCAGTTTTTCTGTGTAGCTACAAAGGAGCTGCCAAACGCCTTCATGCTTTGTTTAGTAATTCCTGTATTTATTTTCTCTAGGAATTATCCAAAATCGGGCAGGAGAGGAAGAGGGTCCTTCCAAATGCAGTCGCAGCTGAGCCATTGTGCATCTGCAAGGTGTGAGTAGCTCAGGAGTTGCCGAGGTGAGACTGGGCAGGCAGCAGCTCCTGCTCCTCTGGCATTCCTGGGAATACATTTGGGAACAGACTGGGCAGGCAGCAGCTCCTGCTCCTCTGGCATTCCTGGGGACACAGACTGGGCAGGCAGCAGCTCCTGCTCCTCTGGCATTCCTGGGGACACAGACTGGGCAGGCGGCAGCTCCTGCTCCTCTGGCATTCCTGGGGACACTCGGAACGGAGTGGCTGGACTTGGCCCTGCTGGAGCAGTGGCCTTTAGGGCAGCTCATTGCAGGAGCCCAGCGGGATCCTCACCCCTGTGGAGTCAGGGGGTGCTGCTTTACTGTATGACCTTGGGAATACATTGGGGAATGCACTTGGGAATGCACTTTTTAATTCCTTCCTGGCTGTCAGTGTGAGCTTTACAGGACCTTCAGCCCAGCTCTTTGCACCTTGGTCTCAGCAATGACTTTTGCTTCGAGTGAAATGAAATTAAATAGCAAAGTCAAAGAAGCCCTCTGTGTCTGCCCCCCCCTTCCCTGGCACCCCCCAGTGATATTTGGTGTATTAAAAAGGCACGGAAAATCAAGTTGATAAGGCAAAAACTCCAGTAGCTCGTGACTTTCAATCAGTGCCTTGGACTCCCCAGTGCTCTGAAGGGCTCTCGTTCACTAAAAGGGTGTGCTCAGAACAGCAGGAACCAGCGGATCTGGAGAGGCTGATGAAGGAGGGCAAAGAAAGCATTTTCCTCCAAAATCCTCCTGGGATTTAGAGTTGAAAGAGAGGGCAGGTTAACACATGCAGTGATGTTAGCTGGGCTAAAAAATATATGTAGCAATTATTTAGAGCAAAATACATCTTGTCACCAACTCATAGAGTGGCCTGGGTTGGAAGATCCCTTTGAAATTCCTTCTGTGGGAAAGGGAGGAACATTTCTATAAACTGTAGCTGATGACATGCAAGTTGTAATTTATAAAGTCTCCTCAAACATTGTGGTATTTGCAATGTATTTATATCATATTATGTAAGATAAATGGTTGGCAAACATTCATAAAGTATTTATTGGACGTGCCCCTGTTTGTTCAATGATTTATAAATCAATGCTGTAAAATGTGAAGCGGTGACAGAGTTTCAGATAAATTTGTGGCAAAATATTTGTTGTGCATCAATAATTCTGATATTAATTAGTTTAGGGTTTATCTGCAAGTGCCTTGAGAATGATTTACAGTTCCCCTTCTCCCCAGCCCAAGACTCCAGGGGCTGCCAGAGCAGCTCAGGTCGTGGCCACACCTGGATGTTCCCACCTGTGGTTGAGTCTGGACCTGAATCCATCCCTGGCTGGTGCATCTGCATTGAAGGGTCGTTGTACAGGGCTTGAGAAGCAGCAGGACAACCCTGAGGGTCCCCATCCAGCAGCCTCCCCTGCTCTGCTCTGCCTGCAAGCATTAAATAACCCTGGAATGCTGAAAGGCAGGGGATGTGTCCTGTGCAGCAGCTCCTGCCGGGTGTTCCTGGCAGTCCCGCCCTCCCTCTCCTGTCAGAGCTGGGATGTTGGAGCTGAGCAGCAAACCCAGGCAGGCCCAGGCTGGTGGAGCCTGGTTTTGGTGGAGCTCTGTGGGCCTTTGATAAATAATGTAAATGACAGCCCAGGCAGGTCGATAGAGATGTAGATGAACTAATACAAGCCTGGGCTGCAGCTTCTGGAGGTTCAGAGTTAAATGAACTGATGGAGATGATAAAGGGGTGCTTGTTAGAGCTGCACAGAGCGTGGTTGGTGTGAACACCTTGGTAAGGTTTCAGCTCTGAGCTCTGGAGCCCTGAGTGGAGATCAGGGAGAGTCTGTCTGTGCCATGGCAGCTTAATAAGTGCAGAAAAAAAAATATCTATAATATATCTGAACTTGCAATGAGATGTGCTGTGCAGCAGCTTTTTGGGGGGAGGAAAACGAGAGGAGATTTGGGGAGGAAAACAGAGGGCTGGCAGCAAATGAAAACCCTCTCAGTGGCTTTACACTGGTTGTGTTTTGGGAGGAAGGGCTAAGGAGGGAGGTGGGATTTCACCACAGCAGGGACCTTGTCATGGAATCCTTAAGGTTGGAAAAGACCTCCAAGGTCAACAAGTCCCACCCTGCCCATAAACCAGGTCATGAAGTGCCACATCTGCTTGTTTTTAAACCTGTCAGGGATGGTGATTCCACCACTCAGAGAATCCCAGAACGGTTTGGGTTGGAAGGGACATGAAAAATCACCCAGTTCCAACCCTCTGCCATGGGCAGGGACACCTTCCACTAGCCCAGGTTCACTTAAACCCTGGGATTTTATGGTCTCTGTTGCTTCTGCCCCTCTTTGATGTGCAGAGTTGAGTTTGGGCAACAGACAGGGCAGATCTGTCTGTGCTGGGCAGGAACAGACTGAGGGGGTTTCTGTTTAAATGCAAAGTTGGATTTCCAGCAGGTATTTCCCTTGCCAGGTGAGGGAAATCCTGCTGAGGAGACCAGCAAGTGTTTCCTATTGGGATTGCAGAGCTTCCAGGGCAGGAGGGTCTGGAACCTCCGTGCTCTGCTCTGAACCTCCCTCTGTCGGAACAGCCCAGGGATCGTGGAGGGGAAAAGGCAGCTGGGACCCAGGGTTTGTTGCAAACTTCAGCTTCTCCTCCCCTTTCTCATTGCAGACACTGAATGCACCAAATCTGAAGTGCTTTTCCCTCGGGGTTCTGCCTCTCCAGGCTCTGTGCTCCGTTTCCTGGGTGGAATCCCTTTGGACACACCCGTGGCCAACACCAGAAGTTTTATCTCTTGTTTCCATTAACAGCACGTGGAATTTTGGTGTATTTTCAGTGCTGGTCTCACACTCAAACCGTGCAGAAAGCCCTCTCCGAAATGATGGTTGGCAGTACCAGTGGGTGGAGATTGTCTTCAAATTCAAATATTTTCTATTTTCATATAATGAGCCCCCTGTTCAGGGGCTCCCAAGTGCCCTGGGAGCAGTTTGGGGTGGCAGGGAAGCCCAGGAGAGCTCAGGCCCCTCTCCCTGCTCTCTGCTCTCTCTCCCTCTCGTCAATCTCTGGTGTTTGGGAGGGGAGGGAAAGCTGCAGCCCTGGCTATGAATATTTATGTTGCAATTGAATATTTATATTGCAATATTAGTGGTTGTTTTAGTCTAAATGGCAGCACAGCTGATTTCTTCCCCACAAAAACATCTCTATTCCTGTGAAAATATGTAAATATTGTAGAAGCCTTTGAGATGCACAGTGTAAGCTGACAACTTGGCTGTGAGGATCAGTGGGTCCTCGTTTAGACTGAATTTTCTCGGTGTGTTCTCTGGAATAATGGATTTTTGGCCATAGCAAGAGTGATGTTACTAAATTAAAAAGGCCTAATGTGAACATTTTTGGAGTAGTAAGAAAGATTTGGGGTAAGACAAAAAGTCCTTTTTAAACAAGGAAATGATGGGGTTTTTAGGGACAAGCGAAGCTCGATGAACATCAGCTTTTAAAACCCATAAAGAGCACCAATTAAGAAAAATATTTCTTTGTTTTCCCCTTTTTTTATAGATGACGCTGCAACATTTTAGGCACATATACGGAATTGAGGTTTTCAGTGGCGTTTTCAACCTTCTAAACCCATCAATATTTCAGCAGCACAAGAAAGTTGGTTTATGAACTGTTGGGTTGCATTAAATAATGTATATATAGTTGGGCAAAACCAAAAAATCAATGGCTATTGCAAGTTTAGCTCTGAAAGAATCATAAAGAAATGTCAACAGCTCTTTTCTGTGCTGGTTTTATTGTGCCCATCAAATGTTTTGGGCTCCCTTTGAAATGATTTTCATTATTGCCTTTTACTTTGTGGCAAACTTTAAGCTGAGCATTCTCGGGGGAGTCTAAACTTGTGGTTTTTTATCCTCAGCAACGAGTTTAGAGAGGCCTTTAAATGGTTCTTAGAGAAGAAATGTGGGCAGTGGCGCGTCCTGCCCTCTCCCTGCAGGAATCCCAACCCTTCCCTGTTATTGTCCTCCTCTGCTCCAGGGATGGTGGGGCCTGGGGGGAGCTCGTGAGGCTTTGACTTCATGCCAGACTATCTAAAAGTGGCCAAAAGTTTGAGAATTTGATCCAAACAGGTTTAAACCTCCCCTTTGCACAAACCAGCACCAGTTTGACCCAACTGGGCAGACTTTAGGCTGCTTTGTGGCGAGGTGTGTGGTGATGCAACAGCTTCCTTTTCTGATCCCACATCACAATGCTTAGAGGTGCTTTTACATGTGAGAAATTGGGATTCTCTCACAAAGAATGGCTAACGCTGAGTCTGCCAGTCAATAATCTATTCATTTCAGCAACGTTGTTAAAGATCCTCTGACCTTTGGGGTTTTAAGATCACCTGTACCATTTGCCACTGATGCTCCTTGGGGGTCCCTTCCAACTCAGGATGTTCTGTGATTTGATGATAATTGTCTGAAATAAAACCACTTCATAAATGAGCCAGGGTTACCCCCTGGGACTCTGTGTAATCCACAGTAAAGTATATCCCTGAGCTTGGAGGTTTTGTGTGGAGTTTGATGCAGGATCAAATCCCGGGTTGCAGAGGAGGTGCTGGGGCTGGATTGTGTGAGAGCTCTTGGTGGAATGAGCTGAGAATGTAAAAAGTCAAGCACTACTTGTGGTGAGCAAGGACATCCTGCCCTGCCTCCAGGAGGGAATAGAGAGGGTGGAATTCCTAAAAGTAGCATCTTCCAGAACACTGTTGGGACTTGAAATCACTTCCCTCTGGCTTCAGCAGGATTAATACAGACCCAGAGGTTTCTAAAGCTGCCCAACCCTGGAAGGGGTCGAAGGACCTGTGGACGTGGCACTTGAGGACACGGTTTAGTGGTGACCACGGGGGTGGTGCTGGGGTGTGGTCGGACCTGATGATCCTGGAGGTCTTTGCCCACCTGAACCATCCTATTCCCTTTGCTCCTCAGTTTGTTGCCTCAAGTTCCCTGTTTGTGTGGCCAGTTGATAAATCCAGGTACAAGCCCTGGGAAAAGGTCAGGGATGGGAAGGAGAACGGGAAGGAGCAGCTGCTTTGGGAGGAAGGTGGAAAACAGCAGCAGCAGAACCTGCCAGAAGGAGTTAAATCTTCGGCTTTAATACCAACAACCACCTTCCTGCCCTGGGAATTTGGACAGGCAATGGTGTGTTTCAGCTGCTTTGCTGCCCTTGAATGCCTGAGATCCCTCTGAAAAATGGAGCTGACAGAAACTGGTGGTATCCAAATGATTTGTAAGTATCCAGTCTAATGAATGAGTTAGAGCTCTGTAAATATTTGCAGGGAAATGTGGAATTAGTGTGGGGAAGGCAGCGAGCGAGGTAATTTTCAATTTACTTATCAATGTAAACACTCATTTCAACCCGATGCTAATGCTGGTTTACTGAACTCCCCTGGCTGGGAAAACAAGATTTATCATTTCCATCTTCCAAGTGAGGACTGGGAAAACAAGGAGATTTAGAATTTCCATCTTCCAAGTGAGGCCGCATTGTGGGTACCCAAGCCAGGGGTTAGTTGAATGGTTTGCTATGCAGAATTCTGTTTTTTCAGGAATATCAGATCAGGTCCTTGCATCCATGCAGTGGGAGATGACTGCACATGTTATTACAAGGATCTTTTGCCAAATATATTTTGTGCTTTCTCTCTGAGAACACGAGGAAATCTTTCCCAAAGCAAATCTTCTCTCGCTCCCTGTTTTGCCCCGTTATTGTTTGGCAGATCATAATCTCATCCATAATGTATGCGGGACTGAAATATTCCAGGTATTTAACAGTTGCCAGCGTTGCCGAGGGAAGGAATTCTCTTCCAGAGATACAGCTTTAATATAAAAGAGAAATAGCTGCTATTAGCATGTTCAGATACAGAACCTGATAATGGAGCCCTGCTGATACTGAATATGAGCTGGATTTGGTGGGGTTTGTGTTGTGATACTTTTTGGAGGTTGGACTTGTGGTTGCGTGGTGAAGAGCTGGAGTAATTGCACCCCTATAAAATACCCTGCCCGAGCACTCTGTGTCAGGAGAATACACCTGAGAGACTGGTTCCAGTTTTAATCAGCTTGGAGAAATTTTGTATTTCTGGAATATGACTACAATGTAACTGGGCCTGGCAGAGGAGCTGAGTTTATCCCAGAATTATTGATGCAGAAGAATAGAAGGGGGTTTGTGCTGCTTAAATCAACATTTTTTCCCTTACATCTCAGTTAACGTTCTCCCAGAGAAGAGAAACAATGGATCCCATCAAACCCTGTTGCTTTGATCCCACGTTGGGAAGCCTTTCTGGCTGGGTCTGAGTGGGAGGGGCGAGTCCTGTCCTGTGGGACACAGACACCACCCAGCACCTCTCCCCCTTTCTGCTGAGTTCCCAGAGCTGCTCTTTGATGGGAGTATCTGCAGTACTGGTGGCATGCTGAGTGCCAGCCCTGATGGAAATTTCCTCCATGCCAGTGCACCCAAAGGTGCTGGAAGCTTCTCCTCAGGCATCTTCTGAGCTGAGCATCAGGAGGGAGAACTTGCTGGCCAGAGAAATGTTGGTGAGAGTGACAGAAGCGCAGCAGGAGGTGACCTGCAGGCTCCCAGCTGTCACTGAGGGCTGAGCTTCTTGCCACGGGCTGGGCAGAGGTTTCGGGAATGTGCTCTGCCTCCTGCTTGGCCAACCTAAGAAAGGGATTTCTTTTCACAACCCTTTCCAAGCAGCCAACGTTGTCCCCCCTTTGCTCTTTCATCAAAGCTGGAAGGGGTCACTGGTCCCCATCTTCAGATGTGAGAATGTGCCTTGATCTTCCTGTCTCTTCCTGTCCTTTCCCTGCCATTGGTTCCTGCAAGGGTGGTTGAGAGGATCTCAGCTTGGGTGTTGCTGCTTGATCAGCAAGTCTCCAACTATTTTCCTAAAGTATTGGGGCAACAAGTGGTTGAGTCTTTGCAGTTTTACAGCCCCTTTTGCACAGGGACACTGCTCTTACCCAGGGCTTTCAAGTCCCTCTCCCCAGAGCTGTATTTAAGCACTGAGATGGACCCAAGGAGAGCCCAACACCCTCTAAACCTGCCCCTGTGAGACCTCCAGGTGTGACATGTCAAAGGGCACAGTTCTCTGTCTAAAGTGGGAGTCTCAGCTGCTGACACAGTTTCCATCCAGGCTCTATTCAATTCCCCACATTTGTTTGGAGCAGAGAGGAGTGTGTTGGTTGCTCAAGTGGTTGCCTGTGGGGCAGGTCTGTTTGAAAGGCTGCACGTGCCTGTCCCGCAGCCAATTCCTCCTTTGCTCCCTGCTGGCACACAGTGATCCTGTCAGAAGGCCATTAACACATCCAAGGGCTTATTTCTTCTGGCATTTTGTTCCCCAGGCCCTTGCAGGATCAGCATGGGATAACCAGGCAGGGGGGGCTTGTGTTCTTCCCTGGTCAGGTTTAGTTTTTCTGTGGAAGGGCTGGTTTGATGCTTTAATTTTGTTCCCTGTGTTTAACAGAGAGGCAGGAGGGAAGAGCCTTTTTGTGACTGTCCTGTTCTCACAGCTCTCATTTTTGCTGTGCACTGTGCTGGTGTCAGAGCCCCACTGGAGTGGGTGCCATGGAGAAACACTGGAGTGGAGCTGGCTGCTCCCTCTGGAGGAGGGAAACTGCTCCTCCCAGCTCGCTGGGGTGGCATTTGATTCCTCCTGGATTTTTGCAGCGATTGCCTTCATTTGCTCTTGCTGGGTGAGTCAAACACAAATGGAAAGACTTGAGCTGCTGCAGAGCATTCCAGGGTCTGTCCTGCCTTGCTGCATCAGCTGCTCCAGGTTTAGCTGCTCCCTTCCCTGCCCTTCGCTTCCCATCCCATGAATTTTGAATTCACATTCCACAAATTCATGGGCTAAGGTGCAGGGCACAGGGCTCTCCCAGAAAAATCAGCTGTGCTTCTTGGGATATTATCCCCATAAAAAACCTAAACCACGTTTTAGAAATCCTTACAGCACTGGGGAGCTTTATCTGGGGGCTCCAGATACCCCAATTCCGTCTGTATCCAGAAAATTGGCTTCTAAGCCCCACAGAGGGGCTTGGAAAGGGCTGGTCTTTGTCCCTCTTTGCTTGCTTTGGAGCCCATGGCCGTGTCTGCAGGTGCAGATGGTCCTTCTCCAGGAGGCCAAGGGTCCTGCTGGTCCTCCCTGTGGGATGTGCACCGGAGTTATGGCATGTGGGATCAGGTACAAAACCGAGTGCTCTTCCCACAGAGAAGGAATTCAGTGGATAATCCACCTGTGCAAAGGGCAGAGGATGAGCCTCTTCCTCACCATAACCCCCATTTTCCACCTGGGAAAAGCAGCCACCCTTCCTGGGTTTGCTTTGCCCCTGTGGGGTCCCTGAAGGTGGGTCAGGCCCTTTAATTGGAGAGGGGATTCTGCTCTTTTCTGGCTCCTGTCAAAGTTTTGAAGATTCTGCAACACTTCAGAGAGAAAACCTTGAAGTTTTCTCTCATTGCTAATTGTATGGGCAGGAGGGGAATAAGAAATTAGCTCTTTCAGATTTGTCAATTTTGAAATGCTGTTAAGCCATTCCAGTTTAATTTTGGTTAAGAGCCGTTTCATTATTGATGCAGGGAGGAAGTCATCTCTAATGACCCTTGGGACATGCCAAAGTGCTTCAAGATCAGTTTGGGTAGTCAGAGATGTGTGAGTAATAACACGTCTGCTCCGGGAAGGGCCTTTGCCCACCCTTGGCAGGGGAAGCTGGCACGAGTCTTACTGCCACGTCTCCTGCTGCTCCCCCCACCCTGTGCCCTCCTTCAAGAGCCCTTCCATCCTTTCCTTTTCATCTCTCCCACTGCTCCTCTGATTTTATTGCTTTCTTTCCCAGCACTGAAACCTCAAAAGTTAAAGCACCACAGGATGCGATATGACATAATCAATAGAGAAACTTTTCAGGCTTGCCAAGACTTTGAATTTTTTTTTTTTTGAGTGTCTTGCTAACTGTCAGCATGTGCTAATTGAGCCTACATAGCCATATGGCAGCTGCTCTCTGGAGGAAAGTGTTTCCATAGTCCTGGAGAGCGCAGCAGAGAGTGCTTGGTGTAGGGAAGCTTTTGCCTGGGAATGTTGGATTCTTGGAAACCAGACTTGGGTAGGTACCCACAAGGACTGCGTGTGGCTGCTGTGCTGCAGGAGAGTTTGGGGACAGTGGCACTGGGTGAGTTGTGGTAGGTTTGGCTCAGACTTTGAAATATTGAAGCTCTTAGTTGTGAGGAGGGTGAGACAGATGATGGTGGGGGATTGTTAACGAGCCCAGTCGTGCAGCCCCTGCAAATGAGGCAGCAGCTCTGTTAAACAGGAGCAGTGGTGGCGGTGGAGCCTGGGCCCGGAGCGATGGGAATGCTCCTCGGTGGCTCCAGAACAGATGCAGCTGCTTCAGTTGGCTTGAGGAGCAGGCTGGGATTTCACATTCCCAGCCTCCCTGCCTGCTGTTCCACCAAGCCCCTCCGACAGGGCGCAAGTGCTGCCTGCCTGCGCAGGGCGGGTCTCACCCTTGCAATTCATGGAGCAGCTGTCGCTGCGGGGAGGGTAAAGGCTCTCTCACACTCACAGATGGGTAAACAGAAGGAGAATGGGTTGCCTGAAGCCATGCAAGGAGAGGAAGCATAAAAAAAAATTGTCAAGCCTTTTGCTTTGCTAAGGAATGACACACTCCATCACGTCCTGTGGGGAGCTGGGGCTGTTTGAACATGGGCACCCGCTCAGTCAGAGATGGCAAGAGGCCTGGAAGGTGTTAAATCCCCCCAAATCTGTGAGTGTGGGTGGTGCAGAGCACAGAAGTGCCTGAGGACCAGCACTGAACCCGTGGGGCTGCCAGAGGTTTGGGATCGGTGGGCTTGGACTGAGCTGGACTGAGCATGTAATTCCTGCGATTTCCTTTGTGTGGGGATGTAGGAAGAGCCCTGGTCCTGCCAGGGCTGCCCACCCAGAAGTGCCACGGCAGGCAGGGACTCCTCTGAGCTGAGTTTGCTGCCCTGGGCTCGGGGTGTTCATCCTTCAGTGTCAAGCAGAGGACTGAGCGCTGCTCATCCCTCCTGGAGCATTTGCTGCACCTCCCAGGGTGCATCCAGGTGTGGAACAGCCACCCTTCATGGGATGTGGAGGCAAGCTGAAGGGCAGAGATGGGGGGAAAAGAAAGAAATAAACCCAAGGCCGAGAAACTTCGCTTTGCTCTCCGAAGTTTGTTTAGGAAGGGAAATGCTGGTGACCAGATGTGTGTGGGAGCAGGGAGGAGATGCTGTGGGCTTGCAGAGCTGATGGCAAACAGAGAGTGGGCCTAATGAGATTAGAGGAGCTTGGATGGCTCCTGCAGAAGTGGGTGTTTGGTTCGGATCAAGCCTTGTGCTGCTGCTTTGGGAATATCCGGGACTTGGGAGAGGTGCCGGAGCTGCCTGGAACAGAGCTCAGCTGGCTCCGGGTGTTCAGCAGTCTGTGCTGCAGCCCCAGTGGCACAACACGCTGAGAGGCTGCAACTGCAGCCGAGGTGTTTGCCTGTGGGTGGGACGTGGCAGACAGGAATCCTCAGTGGGGAAAGGGGAGTGCTTGGGGCACAGGGAATGTGCTAAACTCGGGAGCCGTGGCCTCAGCCCGGCTATAAATTCCTACCCTGCCAAGCCGCTTTGGGATTTACTGTGTTGTCACTTGTGATGTATTTGCTGGGAGCTGGGGGTGTTTGCCTCGGATGCCTTGAGCAGTTCCCTGAGCCTTTCCCAGGGTTTGGGCAGGGTTTTTGCCTGTCTGCCCTGCACACTCACGCTGCACATCCACGGAGAGCCAGGCAAGGCTTTTCCTGAGGAAAACCTGCTGCTTGCAGAGTATTTGTCTTTCAGAAACGAAGCTTTTAGGGAAGGGTGGTGTTTATGGCTTAGAAACTTCTCTTGGCCAAATGTCCAGCCTGAATAAGGAGGAAAACAGCTGAAGTTGTTGGTGTTCATTCCCCTGGCCTGGGGAAGAGCCACTGCCTGCTCTGCTTCCTTCCCAGACCCCAGAGAAGCATTTTGGGTAACAAACAGGCACACCAGATGCAGAATTATTGTGACTGAGCTGGTTCTGCACTGTTTAGGGCCAGTCTTAGGCAGCTTTAGGCACAGGCCATTCCCTTGGGATAGCAGGGACCCAGCTGAGCCCTCTTGCCTTGTACTCGATGGGAGAGAACTGGAACTTAAACCTCCTGTCCCCCTTCAGGAGCCTCCTCTGACCACGGAGGATCTGCATCCTCCGTCTGGGGTGGTGGGTTTTTCTAAAGCCCCTTTCATAGGGTCTTGTTTTGTTCTGTGCCCTGAAGCCAAGGTGCAGAGCCTGCCTTTATCTGTGAAATGTGCCTTGCTTTTTGCCAGCCAGTGCCTGGGAAGGCGCTCACACCTCCCTGCCAGCAGTGACAGCTCTGCTCTGCGTTCCAGCCTCTCTCCAAGCAGGAGGGACTGTCCACCCTGGAGAGAAAGTGGCACCTGCTTGGGAGGCTCCTTGTGTGGATGCAGGTAGAGAGAAGAGCTGAGCCAGTGATGGTGATGTTCCTTTCCCAGGATAAATATCTGTTCTAGCCTGTAATCAGACCTGCTGTGCTCCACTGGGGATGAGTTCCTTAACTCCCTGAAATTGTGGGGCACCTCCTTGTTGAAGGATTTGCTATTTACTTTGGCACACTGTGCTGTGTTCGGGAGTGCCCACCTTCCAGTATGTTGTGAGGGGTGTGGAGTCCTGGAATTGGGCTGGAAGGGGCCTTTAAAGCTCATCTAATGCAGCTCCTGCAATAAGCAGGGATGTTTTCAGCCAGCCCAGGTTGCTCAGAGCCCCATCCATTCTGGGATGTTCCCGGTGATGGGAATGTTGCAGCCCCAGAAATCTTTAGGTGCTGTCTGGCTTTAAATGCTGGGCTGACAAATGGTTGTTCAGGAGGAGCTGGAGCAGGAGCTGAGATGCCCCAGCCCTGGGGAGCTGAGCCCTCGGTGAGTGCCACATGCTGAGGGCAGGGACAGGCTTTGGGCTGCCAAACTACAGGTGGAGTGGGTTTTGGGTGCTGTATCCCAAAAATTTGGTAAACCCAAACTTCCATGCTTTTTGCTGGAAGTTGGCACTTCCACAGCCTTGGCAGCCCCCCATGATGCCCCTCGGAGGTTCTGCTGCCCCTGGACAGCACTGGGGGCACCTGTGTCACCTGTTCTCTTGTGTCCCCTCCCTGCTGCTGCAGCCACAACTCAACTGTTAATTCCCAGGGAGGAGAATTGCTGCCTTTTCAACACGTCAGGTAAATTTAACTCCCAGAGCCACATCTGTCTTTGAGGGCGTGTGGAAGGCGGGTGACGTCAGCGCTCTGGGATAAATTGGGAATCCATTCTTCTGCATTCGGGTTCAGGTTTGTACAGACTCAGAGGGGTTTTGAGTATCTCTCTGTGGGATGGATTACATTCAATAATGGGTAAAATGCTTGGTTTTTTAGGCTGTGAGTTGTCTGCTCCTGTAAATAGTGGAGTTGGAAATGGAGAGAGGATTGTCATGGGGTGTGCTGGGACAAACTGTGGAGACCTTTGTGTTTGGAGACTTGGTGACTGAGTGTCTGCAAACATCTTCATTTGACACTGAAGTTCTACTCTGTTTCTGTATTTAGAATTGGATTGCTGTTGCAAGGCACCCTGTTTCATTTTCCAGCAACAACCCTTGTTGCCTGGTCCTCGTGGACTGGCTCTGCGTGTTGCACGTGTGCTCTCTGTGTCCATGGAAATGGGAAGACCTTGGAGCTGTGTCAAGCAGAGATGAGATATTGATCAACTTCCAGCTTCCCTCCAGTTGTCTTGCCTTTCCCCACAGGACTCAAACATGCAGAGCAGCCCCCAGTTGTTCCTGTCTGTGTGTCTTCATTCCCAGCCCTGGAGCTGGCTGCAGCCACTGGGCTCTGGGTTCTGAGCTGGGGGGGGATATCATCATTTGAAATCCTTCTCCTTTCAGTCTTGAGGGCTTGTTTTGCCCTTCTGTTCCTTGCACTTTGTGTTTTGTCCAGGAACAAAAGCATTTGGTGTCAACATGCTGAGCCCTGCCGAGAATCTGGGCTTTTATCTGCCCTTACTCTGCCTGGGGTTGCCCATCTTTGAGAGCAGCTATTAGGAAAACATGTTGCCCATATTCCAGCAGCCTTAAAACTCCTGTTATCTCAGAGAAGGAACACAGTTTTCATTTTCTGGTAGCTTAGTGAAGCTGTTGTTGGTTTGGTTTTGACATAGCAGGGAAAGACTCTGTGTGTTCCACTGGTTCTTTCCTCTCTGAAGAGTTAATTTTTAGTCTTTGCTTTCCCACACTTGCAGGTTATTACAGGACTAACAGGATGCTGCTGATACTTAATTTTTACCTTTTTTTCTTCCAAATATACATTAAAGGTGCTGGGAGCTATAGCAGCCTTGGGAACCTAATTCCTTCTGAATGAATTTGGAAGTTGCTGAGCAACTTCAGGTAAAATTAACAAACATTGTAAATAATTTATCCCCATTTCCCTCTGGCTGAGTATCCATTTCAATATTGTTTTATGATAATGCAGAACTAAGGAGTACAAAATAGACAAGAGTACATTTTTTGCATGTTTGGGATTTCTGTGTAGCTCGTGCTGCTGAAATTGCCTGTTGTGTTTGAGACCATACTGAGCCGTGGGGATCCGAGGGCTGAGCTGAGCCAGGAGGAAACAGTGACGTGAGCATGATGGAGATGCCCAGTGTGAGCATCTCTAGCCTGTCTCAGTGCTGGAGAGCCAGCAAAGAGCAGGAGATGGGAAAAGAGAGAGCAGGAATGGGATTTCTTGCTACCCAATGCATTGCAAATCTTCCCTCTCCCCTTCCTCCCTGCCAGAGCAGTCCCTCCCCAGGCTCCAGCTTTGCTTTGCCCTCTTCTCATCCTGGGGAGGAAAAGCTTTAACACAAGAGGTTGGGTGACCTTTATGTGGTGGGGATGATGGTAAACAGGATCGGGGTATTTAAAACACTTTCTCTAACAGTTTACATGTTTTCTACAAATGTTTTTAAAACAAAACAAATGACTTGTGAATTTCTGCACTGTTTAGTGTAAATTTTGAGATGCCTTAAAAGCCCCTCAAAACTCAGCTTTATTAGTTGTATCCTGCTTGGGATTTGTAGCCTTGGGGTTCCCTTTAGCTTGGTTTTGTTTATAGAGTGGAACTTTAAGGAAAGTTCCTTTGACCAAGTGGAATCTCCTCCATCCCCCACTTTAAAAACACAGTGTAAATATTGTAGATGTGCTTTCAAAGCCATCCCTAAGTTTCATAAACATGAATGTTTTATCAAATCTAAGAGGAATTCAGACAGTTTTGAGTGCTTGAGCCTTGAATTCTCCTGTGTAATATTCTGTTGTTTAAATATGGCCAAACATCAAGTACATGAGCATAGTCAGGAGTAAATTGAGTTCTGAGGTTCTCTGACCTCCTGTGGGTTGAATTCTGACAAACCCACGTCCCCTGCTCAGCTGCTCTGTGGGTGCTGATGGTCACCCACCTCCCTCAGTCATGGCAGGTTTGGGTCCAGTCCTTCTGCAGTTGGAAATGTTGCATTTGACTGATTCTTATCAGCAGCCGGGTTAATCCTCGATCCCTGCTCGTCTTGGAATCCTTTCCACTTAATTCAGCCTCCTAAGGTTGAGCCAGTGAAGGATGTGCTGGTGTGTGCAGTCACATTCCTTCTCATGCTGCTGCACCCCTCCCCAGCCCCCCGTGGTCCTCAGGCTTGGGTAAAGCCCCTTGAGCTGAGCCCTTGGCACACAAGAGGTTAAAGCCCCGGCTGTGCAGGGGCTGCTGCTGCTGCAGATGGTTTCACTCTTGGACAGAAGGAGCAGATTTTCATCCCCTCCTGTGCTCGGCATGGAGAGAACGTCTGTCAGAGCAGGGCCAGCAGAGGTGGCAGCAGATGGGGTGACTCCTGGTCATGAATGGACCCTTCTGCTGCCATTCTCACCATCATGACCACGGGCAGAGAAGCAAATGCTCACTATGGCCAAGATTAAAGCTGTAATTAGGACCTTTGCGGTGAAACCTGTATTTTTACACGGGTACAGAATTCTTTTCTCCCATCTTTCCAGCTGTACTTGGATCTCACATGTGTAAATGTGTCTCTGTCGTGCACCTGATCTCAGGGCTGTGTCTCAAATAGAAGATTGCCCTGCTAGAAATCAGTGCCCGGGGTTGTAATCCCTGTGTGTCAGCCTGGGCTCCTCACCCCTCCCAGAACAGGAGCTCCTGCTCCTTCTCCTCCAGAGCCCCACTGAAGTTCCCAAGAGCCAAGTGCCTGTGAGCATTACCATTCCACAGAATTGCTGCTGCTGCCTGAAAAGGGTAAAATGCCCTCCTGCCTTCCCCAGAGCCCTGAGAAGAGGGGATTCTTCCAGGGGAGTAACCCCAGTCCCAGCATGGCAAAGCTCTGCCTTGCTGGAGGAGATGAATTCCTCTCGATGTCTGAGCCCTTTCACGGCTCCTCTCACCTGGAATTTTCAGCCTCCCCAAGTGTGACCCTGCCATGCCCTGAGTTCCTGAAGTGCTGCCCCTTTGCAGTGCAGCTGGAGCCCAGGGGAAGGGTGGGACAGGGGGTGTCTCCACGGCCGTGCTCAGGCACTGTAAATCCTGCCTGACCTTTTCCAAGTGATAAAGCCTCGGGCTTTGGCATGGGCAGAAAGAAAGCACCAGGCCGAGAGCATGGACTAGTGGGAAATGAGGCCTGAACTTGGCTTTGAGTGGGGTTCAGGTGCCTGAATTGAGTGTGCAGCTCCAAGGATAGGGGAGGAATGTTTGATGTAGAGGTGGGGAGAACGTTCCCTCAGAGTTGAGGTCCATTTGAAATGAAGTTCACTTTCCTTTGCAGTCACAGAGTAATTGGCTCATCCCTCTGGGCACTCAGGATGCTTTTTGCTACATCCCAATCCAGCATCTTTGGATTTCTTTCAAAGATTTACTTCTTTCTACATTTTGTGCAAAGCTCTGTTGTTGGAGGTCATGCCTGTGGGCTGTGCTAACTTTTAGTCCCCATTGTCACCATTTACATGGCCAAGTTTTGCCTTTCCTTTGGGCTGAGCAGTGCTAATTCAACTGGAGTGGGTCTTGTACTGAAAGGAGTCAGGGCAGAGCTTGGGATAAGTGGAGCCAGTTATCCTACAGTCTTTCTTTCCCCCATGCACTTTTGTGAGCACTAATTTCTGTCTCAGGGAGGTTGGGGTTTTGTCTTGCACCTTCTTCTTAACCTCCTGACCTGCCTGACAAAACTGGGTGCTGTGCTGCTGTTAAAGCCACAATAAATGAAACAGGGCCGGGGGCCAGAACGACGGAGCTTTCCCTCCCGTTCCGAGAGCGTGTTCAAAGCTCCCCAAGAAAGGAGATGTGAGCGGCTGACTTGGATGAAAAGCCTTGGCAAGGGGCCTTGAAGAGGCCACTACAGAGAGAACCTGAAAGTCAAGGTTCTGAAAGGAACTCGCAGCTCGGAAGTCGGCGCTTCAGAGAGGAGTCGCAACACCCCCGTGGGCAGGTTTTTGGTGGCTTTGTGCTCATCCTCAGCCTTGTCCCACGAACTGTGGAGAGCTGCAACAAGCAGGAGCTGCCTGACCCTGCAGATAATGAGACTGACCCTGTCGTCACAGCCCTCTCATGGGCCACGGGTGGGATGTGCCCTCGGGGCCGCCAACTAAGGACGGGGTGGGGACAGAGCAAAGGTTGGGGAGGCTGCTCTAACTTTGCAGGACTTCTTTTTGTCTTCGTCCAAAGTTGCCCAGAGAGCTCAAAGCCCTTTGATGCCATAAAGGCTCAGTGTTGGAGCTGGTGTGGTGGCAGCAACTCGCTGAGTTTGTTGGAACTCTTGGACAACTTGTCTTTGACCCAACACAATGCTGAGGTTACTTAAACCTGGGATTTCAGATCAAAAAATGACATCAGCAGTAGAATGAATGAATGAATGAATGAATGAATGAATGAATGTAGAAGTAGCAGGTTACGGGACAGTGGTGTTAATCTAAGGCTTATCTTGTGGGAATTGTCTCCTCCTGTTCACTGCAACAGCATTCAAAGAGACCACAGAACCCCTGGAAGAGGGAGATGGGATGTTTATCTCATAGAATGGGTCACCTTGGTTTAGTTTATCTTTGTGAAGACACAGCTGTTAAGCATTAGTGTTATATTTAGTGTTTGTGCAGCCAGTTGTGATTTAACTCAGGTTTTACTTCTTGCTGATGTGTTCCTTGGAGCTCCAGTCTGACCTTTAGAATTTTTATGAGGCTGTCGTGTCACAGGAACAACTGGAGGAGGAGGACCAGGCCTTTGGAGGAAGTGCTGAGCTCAGTCCCAGTGCTTGACCAAGGACAGTGTCAGCAGAAAGTGATATTTTATGAAAATACTGGAGCACTCACTGTATTTTGTGGCAGAGTTGCCACTAAAATGACTTTGGAAGCCCCAGAGCCAACACCCCTCCCCGGGGCTGCCTTTGGGCCATGAACACCCCCGGGGACTCGGACCTGAAGGAGGCTGAGGGTCCCCACCGGGGCTTTGCATTTCTCCTGGATGGAAGGTGCTCAGGGCAGGGATTCCCACTGGGATTCTCTTCATTTCCAGGAGTGAGGGGGTCTCGGTTCTAGACTCAGTCTTCATCCAACAGTTCATATTGTGGCCTTTGCAAGACAGCAAAGGAGCGACCTCAGAGCAGTGTGGAGCCAAGGGAGGCATCTCTGTCCTGAAATCTCCTGTGGGAATTAATGATGGCCAAAATCTCCCGAAGACTTGCCTGACACCTTGATCCATGGGAACAGATATATAAGGGAGGTTTTTATCTTGGATATCTTCAGGAAATAATGGGTCAGGAGCCAGTGAGATAAAAGGCAGTGAGAACACTTTGACACTGCTCAGTTTATTTAAAATCCCTCTATTTCTGGTGGCACAGGAGCCTCGTCAGCAGTAAACTTGGAAGGGATGTTTAAAAGGTTGAGTTTCAGTTTATTTAGGCCATCACTTTAACTTCCTTTACACTGTAAACTTTGAGAGGTGTCTGTATTTCAGTCGTGGAATGGGTCATGGGCAGCTGTGGATGAATAAGCTGGTCCATAAAACAGGACAGGCACTTGGTACACTGCTATGGAAAACATGGATGAGGTTTGGAAGGAAAAACCCAGGGAGCTGCACGGCAAAAGTCTGCTTTTAGTCAAAGCAGCACTTGGGCAAATTTATGTTATAACAAAGTAAATGAAATTGCTGTGGATTTACATTGAGGTAACAGAGCAAATTGGTGCATCATCAGCTCTTCCTTATGGAAATGGCACTTAGGGAAAACGCCACTAGTGCACTTTTATGGTGGAAACTAAGTCTGAACTGACTCAAAGTCAGCCCACAGGTAGCAAAGCTGATTTGCCACTTATTTCTCTTTGAAAGTTGTAAGCACCTGCAGGGTGTCATGCAGGGCTCTCTTAAAACTCATCAGCAGGTTTAAATAAAAAAAAACCGAACCAAAAAAAGGGAAGTTTGGGGTTGTTTTATCCAGTGGGGGAGCTCGTTGCCACAGGGCGTTTTGGAGGATGAAATTTCCACTTATTTCAGAGAGGAAATAAGATATCCTTATAAAAGAAGAGCCTCCAGGGCCCAATAAACACAGGTGATCCTGCAAGTTTTTCTGCCTTGGAAAATCTACAGGTTGCTGTTTCCTTGGAAATGGCAAAGAAGGGACCATCCTTTGGGTTTCCTGCATGTTTCCGAAGCATCCACCAGGACACAGCAGTGACCTCGGGCTCTTCTGCACCTTCAGCCTGCCCAGCACAGCAAGCCTTTCCTTTTGCTGCTGTGAGCAAGAGGCAGTGAAATGTTTAGTGAAAAAGAGAAGAAATAGAGACATTTTGCCTTGACTGAGCCAAATCCACGTTTAGATAATGCTCAGTGGGTTTCAGGTCAAGGGAAAGGTGCAAGGAAATACTTTTAGAATTTCTTTTTCACATTATCTGAAGGAAACTTGTCTATGTTCAGTCAGTGTTCAGTTTTGACCAGGTGAGGTGCTGGAGCTGGAATGGGGAATGGAAGGGACTGGTGACTCTTCCCTAAACTTTCAGTCAAATCCTTTGTCTGAGCTTTCAGTGCGTTGGGAGGGGGAGAAGAGGCTGCGTGGGGTTTGGTGTTTTAGTTCTTTACCTTTTTTCCTGTTTGGGTTTTTTTGGAGAAGGCACAAAGGCAGAGCCCTTTCCAAATGCCATTCCTCCCTCAGTGTTCATCCTGCAGCTCCCTCAGTCCTGGCAGAGTGGGAGGATCAGAGGCTGAGCACAACCACGACCCATCTTCCTGAAAACATGCGTGACATGGAGATTTATTCTTGTGAGGGTGTCAAGCCCTGAATTCCTGGTGTCACTCCCCTGTACACCCATCAGCTTCTCACTGCTGCTGAACAAATGTATTTTTATATTTTAAACTGATGTCCTGGGAGCACATGGAGCAAGGTGGAAGGTGGCCAGGGTGGAATGGGATGAGCTTTAAGGTCCCTTCCAGCCCAAACCCCTCTGTATTTCTAGGAAACAGCAGAACTGTGGGTAGCAGGTTCTCCTGGAGGTGTTGCCCACACGATGGAATTGGCTTTGGAGCTGACAAGGAGGTTCTGGAAATACAGAGTGGTCCTTTCATAATCACTTTAATGCATCCTCATTAGCAATGGAAGTGACATGCCTGGTTTCAAGTGACTTTGCTGCAAAAGGTTTGCATTGAAAATGAAGGTATTTCTTTCCTCTTGCCAGTGTCGTGCTCTCTGTGTTCCTGAGCTCCTCGGAGTGGGCCACGAAAGCAGCGGGACCATCAGAATTGTCTCCATTTATTCAGCCTCTGCGAGGACTGATTTAACTAAATAACCTCCTGTGGCCAACCTGGGTAACACGATAAATACCCGCTTTGCTGAACTGCTGTTATTTCCGACCATTTATTTTCATTAACCCATCACTCACTTCTGTGTTTCACCTCCTCCTCCAAAGTTACTGTGGAAATGAATGCCCAGGTCTCAGGTTGCTTCGTTCTCCTGAACCCCTCGGCAAAGCTGCTGCTTCCCCAGGCCTGGGGGGGCTCCTCTTGGCACCCTCGTGCTCGTCATTCCAGCCTCAGCTCGTCGCTCCTGCAGCCCTGGGTGGCTTTTTAGGCCCCTTGTGAAGAATGGAATGGAAAAAGCTGGGAATTGCAGAGTGCAGGGAGGCTGGAAAGCCTTTTGCAAGGGGGAATGGCCTCAGGCTGGAGAAGGGAAGGTTGGGATGGGTTATTGGGAAGGAATTCTTCCCTGGGAGGGGCTGGGATGGAATTCCTGGTTGGACAGGGCTTGGAGCAACCTGGTCTAGTGGAAAGTGTCCCTGCCCATGACGGGGTGGAGTGAGAGGAGGTTTAAGGTCTTTCCGACCCAAACCATTCCATGGGACCAAGTCTTACCTTAGACACTGATTTGATCCTGGTTTCCATAGTCTGAGCAATCCCACCATCCCACCTGTAACTAGGAAAGTGTTGCTGGTGGATTCACCCTCCCAATCTTTTCTTCCCTTTACTCTTCTCCCTGTTCTACCATTTTCACACGACAAAAGACAACAACCTTTGGCAATGTCCATGTTTTGGGACAGTCTTGCCATCATTGCATCTTTTCCCCCTCTGTTTTTTTCCTGCTGAAATCCATGGAGAGCTGGAGGCACTGGATGCCTTTGTGATGGGGGAAGATGCTGCTTCAAGTCTGAGAATCAAAAGCAAGGAAATCCGTAAAAACACTTCATTACCATCTTGACAATTTTGTGATCTTAAAAATAAGAGAGGGAAGCGTGTTAAAGACAAGGTTTGTGCCTTTTCTGAAAAGAACAACTGTTTTTACCAGAATTTTACCAGCAGTGACAGGTTTCCCAGAACAATTCCATGAAGTGACAGTTTTTTAGAGCAAAGAGATTCTTGCAAAGGTCTGATGAGCCTCGAGATGGAGAAATCTCCAAGTGCTCTCCAGTTTTTAAAGCAGCAGCTCCAGGTCACATTTGTGCCATCACCTGGGCCAGGATGATCCCTCCAGACTGGGGAAAGCTCCTGTTTGCAGTTCATAAACTCTCTGCAGCAAAACAGGAAAATATTAATGCCCAAAGTGTGGGGGGTTGAGCTCAAACAGCAAGATATCAGGGCTGTGAGATGAGTTTATAGTCTGTTGTGAGGTGGGGGGAAGGAAGGAGGAATTGGTTGGGAATTTCTTTCATTATTCTGTTTCTTTTCATCTTTACTTTTCCCTTTCTCTCCTTTTTCCCTTCCTCCCTCCTTTCCCCCCTTCTCTTTTCTGTGCTCCTTCCTAGGAAATCCCATCCCTGGCTGATCTGAGTGTGTTGTGACTGATTTCCACAGAGCAGTTCCATGTTCCTCCTGAGATGTGCTGGACTTGCTCCCATCTCTGAACCTTTTACCCTTTAATTGAAGCAATTCTGTCTAAATTTAAGAATTCCTGTGTGTTGATGGGCAAGTGAATTTTTCAACAGGTGGGCTCAGATGGGAAGCAGATTCCTGCCAATAGGCTCAGTGGAATCAGGTGGATGAAACATTCCCTGCCTGGGATAGAAGCAGCTTGTGAGGTTCGAACATCCTTCCGAGCATTCTGTTTCCCAGCTCAGCTCTGCAATCTGTTCCAAACGAGCTCGTTTGGAGTCCTTTCCTGCTGGAATCAAGCCATTTTGTTCCTCTACAATCAACATTTCACATGTGTGCTGTGTGGAAGTTTGGGATTGACCTGTCAAAATGTTCACAGGATGGAAAATACATGAATTGCTGAGATGCTTTTGGGATTGTCAGCTTGGTTTGTGTTTGAGGGGAACTGGGTGGACTTGAGCATGATGTCCTGTTTTGGTTTCAAATAATGGAGCAGGATTGGGATGGACTTTACAGGAGTCCAGGATTTCTTGTGCTGGTGTTTGCCAGAGATGGGAATATGGGGTGACTTGATGGGAAGGGGTTTGTCGTTCCTGAAAGGCTCATTTTTCTCTCCTGAGCTGCAGATGGAGCAGATTAAGCTCTCTGAGGTGGGGCTGGGGCTTGGGGCACCTCTGCCAGGGGGGTTGTGAAGCTCAATCCCAGAAACACAGAATATTCCAGGCTGGAAGGACCCACAAGGATCATCGAGCCCAACCCTTGAGGGAATGGTCCATACAGGGAACAAAGCCACAACCTTGGCATCGTTAGCACCTGGTTCTAACCACGAGTGTGGACTGTGAAGACATGGGGATGCTCTTGGAGCAGCATTGTGAGTGCTGGACAGGTCTTTGTGGTGGAAGCAGCAAGGACTGTGGGAACTGGGGGGGTTATCCCAGGGCTGGCTGTTGCAGAGCAGTCACCTCCCTCCTGCCTCGGGAATGAGCCCTGCACTTGGTCCTGGACCTGCTTGGAGGTGGGAAAAGCCTGGGAACAGGACTGTGCTCCAGGTCTAGCCTTTCAGTAGGTGGGTATTCCCAGCCAGGAATTATTGAAAAAGAAATAAACCCCCTCAAAATACGCAGCCTGTCTCTTCTTGCTGCCCACACGCACATTTAAATTCCTACCATGGCAAAAACCGACACCCCTTCCAGTTGCCATGGAAGGGGCATCAAGTCAAAGCTCATTTTGCATCTGTTCCCTCTCAGTTAAACAACATGAGCCTGGAAATACCAAATACAGAGGAGAGGAAAACACTTTGATTTGTATCAAATTGCAGCTTGTACCAAATTCCACCGAGATATAATGGAAACCTTTTGTGCTGAGAGCCAGAAATCTCTGCTGACAAGCTGAGGGGAGAGACTATGAATAGTAAACCCAAAATTTTAAATTGGTTGAAATCTGGATCCATGTTTTTTTCCTGAGCATATGCCTTTGCTGCCTATTTCTGTGTTGCCTTTTCCCCTCTAACTGTTCCACCAGTGAGTTTTGCAGAAGGATCTGGGAATTGCAGCATGACCTGGGTTAGGTTGGTTTGAAGCTCTCGGGCACCTCCAGAGTTTTCTGCAGTTGTTGGGATGTGGAGATGCTGAAAGCCTGTGAAAGGTAGAGGATTGTGTGGAACCTGGTTTAGGAATGTTTTTCCTTGGTGTGGTGACTCCTGAGGTTCCCTGAAGATGATCTCAAGGAGCAGGTCACCCAGCAAGGGTCAAATCAATAGAGTAATGATTAAACAGGCTGATAAATTCTTTGGCAGCACCACTGCCTTTCCTAAAATCAAACTTGTTACCCTGAAGGCAACAGCAACAAAATCAGAAATAAACTGAAAACAGAGAAATCGACCGTGGCAAAATAAGGGTTTGCTTTAATCCATGGAGCCCGTTCTGGGGGAATGGCATTTATCCTCCATCGGGGGGAGTCTGGGGGATATTGAAGGGTTGTGAAATAATGGATTCCAGGCTGGTACAAAGTGGATGCAGGGATGGCTGAATGCTCTTGTCTCGTAGGTTATTCCATAATTCTTTCTGGACTAAAAAAAATCATCTGTCAATTATTGCGGATCAAATATCCTTTAAAACAGCAAAAGGTTGTGCATTTTGTGAATTATTGCCTGAAACATTTTTATACCTGAGTCTCCAGCTTAGAATCAGTGAGGACCTGAGGCTTTCCCCTCTCCCTCAGCTGCCAGGTCACGCAGAAGTGCCCGGGGGTTGTTTGGACTTTGCCTTTCCTTGTTCTGGAGGGAGGAGGTGACATTTGGGGCATCAATCAGATTCCAGAACCCAGGGGCAAAACTCCCCCTAATCTGGATTGAACGTGATGGATGAACAAGTCTGGTGTTGGATGAACCCGCCAGCTCTGGGCCCACAGCAGCAACGTGGGGTCAGTGTATTCCTGGAGGCTGCACAAGCTCCGGGCTGGGCCACTCCAGGAATTCCCGGGGAAACCTGGCAGCTGCTGTGCCAAGGTCTCCTTGGGATCTGATGCTTCTTACCCAGCCCTGCGTTCCGAGGGGCGATGAAGCTGCTCCGGCCCTCTGGCCTTTCCAGCTGTGTCTCCTTTCTCTCTGTGCCCTGTTTTCCCTGAATTTGAGGCTCCTCCTGAGCCTGGGCTGGGGCTGAGCCAAGGGCAAGAGTGGGCAGGGAGCAGGAAAATGTGGATCATCCAGAAACTTAAAGACAAAGCTGAGGCTCTCCTGGTGATTTGCATGAAACTTTTCTTTCCCACCACATTAGAGAAAGACCAGTTTCTTCTGTAAAAATAGCAGGGAGGGAATCCTGCTGATTCCCCCAAACCTTTGTTACTCTTTTGTGGGATTGTGATCCGATGTTCCTAATTGTAGCAGAGCCCAGAAGGATATAAAACATTTCATCTTAGTTAAAAGCAGCAAAATTCGCTGAGAATTTTCCCCCCTCTGTGTACACATTAAACTGCATCAGATCAAAACTTCCTTTAAATGTTTGGTCTCGTGGAGATGTTTTCCCTTTCATCCCAGCTGAGGCTTTTGTTATTGCAGGCACTGAATAAATCTGCTCCTGCCCTTAGGAGCTTAATTGAATTTTTTCTTTTTGTTGTAAATATGCAAACAGGATTTTGCCCATGTCAAAAGTGGAAAATGAAGTAGAAACAGACCAAATTTGTCACATTTGAAGCAGTGTGGCACCTGGGCCTTCCAGCACAATGACAGCCCAGTGTCCTGGGGAGAGAAGGGCTGTGGAGGGAGGAGAGGTCGTGCCAAGGTGTTCTCTTTTGGGTATTTATCACAAGACATTGGAAATTCGGAGTTTTATTTCAGTCCTTGCTGTTTTCTGTAGCGACATCTCCTAAATGGGTCATTGTATTTTATCAGCAAAACACATTGTTGTTGTTGTCCAAAGGATTCTCAACAATCAATATTATCTTTTCTGAGGGGAAATAATAACATTTTGTGAGTGTCTGGAGTCAAAGTGATTCTCACTGCTTATCTCCACTTTGGTTTCTCTCATCCTGCAGTAAATTCAGTCACTCTTCACTCATGGACCAAATTGATCCATAAACATTTCATTACCAGCCAACGTGCTGCTCTTCCATCAAGGGTTTTTTTCCCTGATGTTAATTGTGTCTGAGGCCGAGCGTGGGGATGGCAGATAATGAAACCAAAGCTCTATTAACACACAAATCTGAAATCGCATTTTCTTCCTATTTTCAAAGTAGTTTTGCTGCGTATCAGGCCAATGTGCTGCTTCACTTCTCAGCCCAGCACATCTTGTATGCTGCTGAACAGCCCAGGTCAGCCTGGAGCGGGGAGGACTTCGAGCCAGAGGAGCTGATTTTCTGGATTCCCCTCTGGCAGGAAAGGAAGGGGAGCTTTGATCTCCCACCCCTCAGGCTTGTGCCCTTCCTACAAAGGTTTGTATAAAGAGGAGCAATCACAACCACTTCTGCCACAGCTTCAAAAGAAATCTGTGTCCGCTGTGGCTTGGGGAGGAGAGGGCACATCTCCATCCACGGGGGGAGCTTTGCTGGAGGAGCTCGGAGACAGAGAAATGTTTCCTCATTAAACTGACTTCAAGCAGCATTGGGACAGCACTCCCAGGCACGTGGTGGGATTCTGGAGGGGTCCTGTGCAGGGCCAGGAGTTGGATGGGATGATCCTGGTGGGTCCCTTCTAACTCAGCACATTCTATGAAACTTCCTTAAACTTGAGCATCTGTTTCAACCCTGCAGCTCAGAGGGGCTGGAAACCCATCCCAAGAGCCTTGGAGGGGCCAAGCAGGATGTGCAGGTTCATGGCTGTGATTTAGAGACCTGTCTTGGTTCTAAACGTGAACAACCTGTGAAAGTACTGGGGCCTGGAGACCTCAGTGAATAACTACCTCTGGAAAGCTTTCTGGGGCTGCAGGGGGGGCCACTGTTGTGTGCAGCTCCAGCAAATTGTGATTGATTACCCTGGAAGTAACTCCTGTATTAGGCATGACACTGTTATCAAGCATATGTTTGGCTCAGCTAATCCCCCTCTGCTCAGGAGCCAAAGGACAATGAGCATCCTTTCCAGCTGCCCCTCCCCACGCTGACCCCTCCTGCCCTGTGTTGGGGGCACTGCCTTGGCCACGTAAGAAATGGGAATCTGCATTATAGAACAGCCATGTCTGTTTTGATTAAGAACAACACTTTCCCCTGCTCTCCTGTTTCCATGAATATTTAAGTTAATTAAGCTCAGCAAAGATTTCATTTCAGCTTAATGACTTCTAAATGTGACTTTTTATGTCGGTGGAAATGAGTGAAACACGACAGGCACAGCTCTTAATCCCCCTAATGATGGAATGGATGCATCCCAAGAACAGGGGGCAGCAGGATTTGCTCCTCAGGAGCTGGTACCTCCCTGGCCTTGTGGTGTGAGGGGGGTTGAGCTGCCTGGAGGCTCCAAAGCTGCTCCATCACTTCCCTCCACAGCTGGAAAGGGGAGAGAAAATAGAGAAAAAGGTTTGTGGGTCAAGGCAGGGCTGGGCCAAGGATAGTGGCAATGTTACTGCAATGCTGAGCTGTTTGGAGCACTCAACAGCACCTGGTGAGGTGGATGTCAACTTGTCCATCAAGGAATTGCATGGGGAAGAGGCCAGAGATGCTCTCAAGATTGTCTTTCAGGAATTGATGGGAGAGGTGTTGCAGGTAGCGATGGCAGCAGAGCACCCTTATGTGCCCCTTACGTGCTTTTCAGCCACTCCTGACAAATCCCTGCTCTGTTCTTCCCAGGAATGGCCGAGGTAATACCTGGGGGTGACTCCTGGGATAGGACATAAAGAGATCCCTTTTATTCCTTGGCTGCTGCCGGAGGGAAAGGCTCAGACAGTTTGTATTTAGGAAGATGGCTTGGAAAAGAACAGCCTGGAATGACAAAAGTGTGTGTTGTTTTGTGGAGCAGGTTGAAGGAGCAGGAAATTCCCGGGAATCCTGTAGCCTTCCTTTTCCTGAAGCAGCTCAGGGACATTGAGAAGAGTGAACCACCAGCTGGGACTTCCAGCAAACTCACCTGTGCTTGGGCTCCACCCCCATTTGGGGAAAGAGGAGGGGGATGAACCTGCCGTGCCCTGAACTGTCCAACAGTGCCGAGTTACAGTAATATTTGACTTTTTTTCCCATCCTAATCCTTCCCGGTGCTGGGGGTGGAGGGGCAGATGCAGATTCTGCCTTAAGCTGATGGGTCTTGACTCAATTTAAATCCAGCTCCGAGTGTTAAATGACACGTAAGGAGGTGAGTCAAGTGCTCAGTGTCTTTCAGAACAAGCTGTAGGTGTGTTGTGATTCTAATTTATTTCTTTCTAACTCTCCTAATGGGATAAAACGTACAAGGGGGATATAAATACTTGGATGACGAACAAGAAGAGCTGGGACATAGTTTGAAGTTGAAGCTGCATCCCCAGAGGTAAATGGCAGTGGAAATTAAGCTGATTAGGAGGATGTTGTCCCCTGATGGAGGGTGGTCTCCAGGGGACCACCTGGAGGGGGGCGAGAGCCTCTGAGTTAGTCCTGGCTTGGCTTCTCTCCCCATTTCTGCTGCCACTTCTGCTTTGGGGATGGGAATCGTTTCCTTTTCCTTCCCCCCTTTTGCTCCCAGTGCAGTGAACTCTGTTCCTGCAGACACCTGGGATTCCCAGCCCACCAAAAGGCTTGGGAGAGGTTTCTGGTGGCTTGAGGGTGGAGCAGAGCACTTGGCTTGGAACAGAGAAACAGCAATACTGACATAAACCAGTGACTTAGCAAAGGTTGGTTTTCAGTTCAGGAATGGTTTAGCAGGGTTTGATGGCAAGATACGCTGGATTGTTGAGTGTAGAGAGCAGAGGGTCAGCCAGAATTGTCAGGGAGACCCCCCTGCTCAGTCAGGAGGGTCCCTGCGTGGCCCAAAGCCTGTGCTGAGGGGAGTCCTGGTGCACACGGACACAGGCTTAGTCCCACATTTGGTCAGTGGGTTCTGTCTAAAGGGTCACATGCACACAGCCAACTTTTTATGTCACTTAGCCAAGATTTCAAAGTCTAACTGTTGTTAATCACCTCCCAAGGATCCTTTACAAGGAATCACTCAGACTGCAGGAGTGACTGAGAGCTCCTTTCAGCCTTTGAGGAGTAAGTGCCCTGCTCAGGGGCAGCTCCTGGGGCTCTGAGAGCAGAACCCCCCAGCCCTGGGCTCTCCACGCCCTGTGCAGTGACAGCAGTGACTCCCAGCCCTGTCTGCACCCCAGCTGTGCTCGGGGTTGGCACAGGCCCAGCCAGCCCCAGCCCTTGGGTGTTGAGTGAGATTTATCCTCTGAACTCTCGTGGTTGCTCTGGGGGCCAGATGTGACCACCACTGCTGAGGCAGGAGAAGGGGGGAGAACAGCTGGATCACGGGCAGAGACCCTGGGGCTCCTGCCTGGGGACACCCCGAGAACGAGGCAAAGAGTCAGCTTTGGGGGCAGTGCCACCTGCTCCCCAAAAAGTCCCATCCTGTGATGGAATGAGGGATTTGAAGCCTAAATCTTTGCCTTGACACCAAGCAGAGCAACCTGCTGTGAGCTCTGACTTTTGCCATCATGAAGGGTCTGAAGGGGCTTTGGGATCAACTGATGTGTGTTAAATGATGGAACACCCAAGTGTCATTTTGGAGCTGGTGGCAAAACATGGAAACCCCCCCAAATTGTTCTTTGGATGAAATGGATTTGCATTTCTTTGTGGGTGGATGGATTAGGAGCCAAGACTTGCAAAGCATTTGCAGTATCAGAGTTAGGACTTGGTGTTTTGCCCCTAAAAGAATCTTTTCAAGAGGCTGATTTTTAACCAACTGCTGGTTCTTAAAATTTCTTTATGGTCTCGAAGTTGTGTGTGCAAAATCCTGTCAGGTGTCACAGTGAATAGATGAAATACTTCCTTAGTTTTTTTAGTGAGGTGTCTCTCTTTGGCTTAAAAGTATGAGGAAGATGAAAAATGGGAATATTATAAGCCTTTGTGTGGAGAAGTGTCTAATGAGGCAGCTTTATCTGCAGCAATGAGAAGATCCGTGTGCGAATATAGGTTGAAAACAGCCTAAAATACATCATTATTGCTAATCTGGTGTATTTGATGTAGCCAAGAACCTTAATCTTCAGATATCTTACAAGGGCTGAGACCAATTGATACACCAGTTTGTCTCATCTTAACTCTGGCTGTTATTCTGCCGTGGGGATGATCCACAAGTTCAATTAACTTATTGAAGTTGTGTTGTGGAAATTCAACAGAAAATGGGTTTAAGCTCCTTTAGATTCTGAGCTAATCTTAAAGGACTGCCTTAGACTGGAACAAAACAAGGGAGGCCTCCAAGAATCTTTGTCAGATTTTAAATTCATTTTATTTCTGGTGGACAATATTACATTGGAGACTTTATAGACTTAAGATTATTTTGTCATGTTTTTAATTGCATTTTGTGATGTGTTTTCTATAATAGTGGGGGGGAAAGGTCAGTGGAAGAGATTTTTAGCAGTTTTCAATAGGATTTAGCACAGGGGGGACTTGTTTGCTTGTTCGGCAAAGGCAGGGACTGTCAGAGTTGGCTTTTAATACCTTTATAGTTGTTATATCACAGTCCCTCTCTGCGTGCTCCCCAAATCTGAGGTGTTTGCTTCATCCCAGAGAAAATGCACATTCCCTGGCAGAAGGCTTTGCTCTTTGGATTATTCCCTGGGCCATGAATTCCCCACAAGGAGCCTGTGCATTATCAGCAGCCCCCGTTCCCTTCGTTAGCCCTGTCCAAGCACAGTGCATGGGCACAATTACCGAGGAGTTCTGGGCTGCTGAAGTGGATAATGAAAAGTGCTCCTGACACAGTCTTTGCAAGCCATTAAAAAAATTAAGGTAATGATTCAAGTGCAGAGTTTCAGCTGAGCTGTTGGGAGAGTTCTGTGGCCCTCCTGGATCAGACACTTTCAACATCCCCTTTTTCCAGGAAAAGTACCCTCTGCTCTTTATTCCCTGGGTGATTTCAGCAGTGATGGAACAAGATGCCCTCAAGGGAAGGTTTCCTCTTGGCCTCGGTTATTCGAAGTCTTGAAGGAAGAAGGTTTATGATTTTGCAAGTCTTGTTTGGCTGTTTGGAGGTGGGGGGTGTCCATCCCACACTTCTGGGTGGGTTTTAAGCCCTGTGAATGCTCATTCCCCACGTGACTTTGGCTCAGCTCGTGTCATGGAATCACAGAGTCCTTAAGGTTGGAATAGACTTTTGAGATCATTAAGTTCAACTGTCAGCCCAGCAGCACCACTAACCCGTGTCCTCAAGGGCCACATCCACATGGTTTTTGGACACTTCCAGGGATGGTGACTCTGCCACCTGCCTGTTCCAGTGCTTTACAGGAGTCCAGGTGCCCAGCCCAGCTGGATGTGGCCTCATTCCCCATCAGTCCCTGGGTCCATCCATCCATCCATCCATCCATCCATCCATCCATCCATCCATCCATCCATCCATCCATCCATCCATCCATCC